>CAUYUJ010001490.1:73606-96106 GCA_963575745.1 Prorocentrum cordatum | reverse complement strand
CTTCCTCCTCCTCCTCCTCCTCCTCCTCCTCCTCCTCCCCCTCCTCCTCCTCTTCCTCCCCCTCCTCCTCCTCCTCCTCCTCCTCCTCCTCCTCCTGCTCGTTCGCCTCCCCCCCCCTGGGTCTGCGCAGGCTGCTCCCGAGCTTCGGCAAGACGGCTGCCCCCCGCCCTTGTTCCACCGCGTGGCCCAACGGTTCCTTGACAAGGGAAGTCGCCTGAAGGTTGCTTTGGTATGGGCTGGCAGGGATGCACGAAACGTCACCAATGTCGAGGAGAATGCAGCCGTCGTGGCGAGAAGCCGCGACACCTTCTCCTGGGGAGGGCCCCGGGAAGACCGAAAATTGCGAAGAGGTTCTCAGGAACCCTGCTCTTCAGGGGCGATCCCTGCCTTGGATGCTTTTCAAAACGCTGGGGGCGATTCCTCCGTTTTCCAGGTCGACATCTTCTTGCTGGTTTGCCTTTGTTTTCTCCGTTTTGGCATTGGCGCCTCGCAGTTTCAGGTTCGATTTGCGATCAGTCGTTTACAATGTTCTTAATAAACTGCACTGCTTTGTCTATTTTCGCAGTGGCCCGGCAGCAGAGCTGTTTTGGGTTGCCCTTGTTGCTTCTGTTTTGGGTTGCCGTTTTCTGCTTGTGTTGGGCCCCGCGGGTGCCGTTCTTTTTATGTGTTGGGTTGCCGCTGCTGTTCTGTTTTGACCGACCACAACACGAAGCGTTGAAAGCGAAAGAAGCACGTCCCCAGCGCTTTAAGAACAGATCCCTGCATCCTCCCTGGCCACGCGAGGCGTCCTGGAACGTGTCGCAGCACAGGGTCTCCAGGAGGGGAGGCCCGGAGTTGACCTCCGTCGGAGGTGCAGGAAGAACGGGCGGACGGGCGATCGGCGAGCAGGTGAGGGAGGAGGAGTTCCCCCTCCCACCTCCTCCCTCCCCCTGTCCCTCCCCCCTCCCCCTGCTCCCTCCTCCCTCCCCCTTTCTACAATTAGGCAATGTGAGCAATACTCTCCTCTCTCCCCTGGTGGCGTCTGGGAAATGGCCGGCCCCCCTCCGCGTACTGGTTTTTAGTTCACACAAGATTCCCGGGAAACGGGTTTTCGCTTTGGTTTTTTTTCGAAAAGCTGCTCTCACTGAAGCGCTGGCCTCATTTTCGATCTACCGCTCGTTTCGAATCGTGCTCCCGCTGCGCGTCATTATTTCCAGCGCCATGCCACGGCATTGTGTTCGATCCTTCCAAATAGGCACCCACATCTAGAAAATGCCTCCCGAAAAAACCATCCGAAGTGATTATACATTCGGTGTCGATTCGTTGATCTCCTGCGCCGCAGAAGCCCCTCCCAACTTTGGGGCATCGCCACGCCATGCTATGTCAGGCTACGCGTCCTCATTTCCGCACTTCCGCGCTCGGGTGATTTTGCAAACTGCTGCTCTCGCTGAAGCACTGGCCTCATTTTCGGGCTACCGCTCGTTCCGAGTCGTGCTCCCGCTGCAGCGCTGGCCTCATTTCCGCGCTTCCGCTCGTTCCGAATCTTGCTCCCGCTGCAGCGCTGGCGTCATTATTTCCAGTGCTATACCACGGCATGATGTTTTATCCTTCCATATAGGCCTTAAAGTCTAAAAAATGGCCTCCCGAAGGAAAAATCGGAGGTGATTACACATTCGGTATGTTTGATTTGTTGGACCAGCGAAGGACCCCCCTTGTTTGGGGGCGTCACCACACGATGCTATGTCATGCTACGCATTGATCTTCAACACCATGCTATGCCATGCAGTGTTATGCCATGCTACGACGTTCGATTGTGTGAATAGGGAGGAGATCGGCGCCATGGTGAGGGATGGGAGGGAGGGTAGGACGTCAGATATGACGCGAGCGCACCTAGCTTGCCCTTCCCCCTCCGCCTCCCCCGCCCCCCTCCCCCCTCCCCAATATTGTTATGTTCCTCTCCCCCTCCCTCTCCATGCTCCTCCTCCTTCTCCTCTCCTCCTCCTCCTCCTCCTCCTCCTCCTCCTCCTCCTCCTCCTGCTCCTGCTCCTCCTCCCCCCTGCCCCATCCCCCCTCCTCCCCATTATTATTCCCCTCCCCCCTCCCCTCCTCCCTCCCCCCTCCTCCTCCCTCCTCCTCCTCCTCCTCCTCCTCCTCCTCCTCCTCCTCCTCTCCTCCTCCTCTCTCCTCCTCCTCCTCCTCCTGCTCCTGCTCCTGCTCCTGCTGCTCTCCTGCTCCTGCTGCTCTGCTCCCTCCTCCTCCTCTCCTCCTCCTCCTCCTCCTCCTCCTCCTCTCCTCCCTCCTCCTCCTCCTCCTCCTCCTCCTCCTCCTCCTCTTCCTGCTCCTGCTCCTCCTCCTCCTCTCCTCCTCCTCCTCCTCCTCCTCCTCATCCTCCTCCTCCTCCTCCTCCCCAGTCCCCAATCCAGGATAGCCCAGAATCGAATCGAGAACTCGGATCAGCGATGGACATGGATCATATCGGCGGAAAGCGGCAGCCGAGTCGGAAAAAGTCGAATCGGCGGAATCGGCAGGCTTGTATGCGTCCAATGAAAAGTCGGAACCCAAATCGGAATCCCAAGTCGAATCGAATCGGAATCGGAATCCATCGAAATCGAATCGGAGGAATCGAAACGAGCCCTGCCAATCCCCCTCCCGCGTCCTCCCCGATCCATGTTCTCCTCCCCCTCCCCCTCCTCCCACCTCCTCCCCATCCCCCCTCCTCCCCGTCTCGAAGCGACGGAAAGTCTCATCGCTCATCGATGCCTCCGCTCTGGCAGCGCTCGCCCAGCCTCCTGCCCGAACCGGCGGCCTCCCGACAGCAGCCCAGAAGGAGAGCCGCCCGAGACAAGACCAGCGGACTGCAGGAGGATGTGATTGATTCGCCGTAGGCGCCTTCGATCCGCCGCCCCCTGTTGATTCATCACAGAGGTGCCCAGCGTGCCAGACCCTTTCGCTTTTGGTTTTGGTTCTTGTCTAAAAGAACTCCCCCTGGGGGTCGGCCCGTCCCGCTGGAGATGCGAAACAGGTGGCTGCAAAGGGTTTTTCGGCTCCAGACGGCTCCAAGATGGCCTCCAAGATAGCTCAGATGGCCCGAAATGGCCCACAAGTTCGCCTAAGATGGTCGAAGGTGGCTTCAAAGACGGCCCAAGAGAGCCCAAGATACCTTCAAGTACGCCCGTGAAGCCTCCAAGACGGCCGTCTTGGGCCCAAGAGGCCTCCAAGAGGTCCTCCAGGAAGGTTCGAAGAGGCCAAACTCATTGAATGTACGTAGGTGTTTGAATGATTGTGGTATGTGCTTCTTCTCGGCAGTCCGACGGCTCAAGACGGCCCAAGAGGCCCCCAAAGATCGCTCCAAAATCACCTACGAGGCCTCCCTTTCTGGCCCCATGACGGCCCAAGAAGCTCCCAAGACAAGAGGGCCCCAACAGGCCTCCAAGGCGGCCAAGATGGCCTCCAAGACAGCTCTGATGGCCCAAAGATGCCTCCCAGACGGCCCAAGATGCACCAAAAACGACCCAAGATGGCCCCAAGATGGCCCAAGACAGCCCAAGAGGCCCCTAAGAGGCCTCCCAGACGGCCCAACAGGCCTCCAACAAGAGTTCCTCCAGGAAGGCCCGAAGAGACCAAAATCATTGAGTTCCCCTAGGTCTTTGAAGGAGTTTGGCAGTTGCTCATTTTCTGCATTCCGACGGCTCAAGACGGCCCCAGAGGCCCCCAAGATCGCCCAAAGATTGCCCACGAGGCCTCCAAGATGGCCCCATGACGGCCTAAGAGGCCCCCAAGACGGCCCCCAGAGGGCCCCAACAGGCCTCCAAGGCGGCCAAGATGGCCTCCAAGACGGCTAAGATGGCCCCAAGATTCCTTCACGACGGCCCAAGATGTCCTCCAAGATGGCCCAAGATGGCCTCAAGATGGCCCAAGACGGCCCAAGAGGCTCCTCAGAGGCCTCCCAGGCGGCCCAAGAGGCCTCCAAGAGTTCCTCCAGGAAGGCCCGAAGAGGCAAACATTATTGATTGTCCCTAGGTGTTCGCAAGGTTTTGGCATTTGCGCCTTGCCGGCCTTCCGACGGCCCAAGACGGCCCAAGAGGCCCCCAAGGTCGCCCCAAGATCGCCCACGAGGCCTCCAAGATAGCCGCATGACGGCCCAAGAGGCCCCCAAGACGGCGACCTCCAAGATGTCCAAGATACTCTCCAAGACGGCCCTGAAGCGCCCCAAGAGAGCCCCAAGTCGGTTCAGAGAGGCCCCCAAGACGGCTTCCGACGGTGTCTGACGGGTCGGGAATGCCCTAAGACGGCCAAAGAGGCCCCAATAAGCCCCCAAAGGCCCCCAAGAAGCCTCCAAGAGGCCCAGGGAGGCTGCCAAGAGGCCACCAAAAGGCTCCCAGGAAGCTCCACAGAGGCCTCCCAAGAGGCCTCGCAAGACAGTTCCCAAGAAGTCTCCTCCTCCTACTCCTCCTCCTCCTCCTCCTTCTCCTCCTCCTCCTCCTCCTCCTCCTCCTCCCCCATCATCCTCATCCTCATCCTCATCCTCATCCTTCTCCTAATCATCATCCTCCCTCTCCTGATCCTCCTTCTATTGCTCCCCCACGCGTTCCCCGAAGGCTTTCCAAACCGACTCGGGGAACAACTGGCCCGATAGCTTGGCAAAGCTCTAGCCCAGCTGTCGGCCACATAGGCGCTTCCAAAGGGGCAGGGGGCGGCGATGATTCGCCGTAGGCGTCTTCGATATCCTGGCGAAGGACCCAACCATACGCAGCTGCGAGAACAAAGTGGACGGGCTAGCAACATGGACTGGGGGCACGGAGAGGGTGGGCAAAGGCGAACCAGAGCACGGCGGGATGGGGGCGCGAGCCGGGGAGCGAGCGGGAGCTCGAAGAGCGTGTCTTTCAGGCGCCCGCAGGATATACACATGTCGTCCCCGTTCCAAGGCGCATAGCAGATCGTGGAGGCACAGCGCATGGGGAAGCAATGCGACGCGCGCTGGTCGCCCCGAGTGAACTCATGCAATTCCTGGCAGTTGGGCCTTATGTGGAGCTGCATATGGGGCCACGACGCGTGTGAAGGGCGTGCCGATATTGTAGACGGTAACTCGTGCGAACCCTGGCATTTGGGCCCTAGCTGGAGCCCCCTGGGGGGCCACGAAACGTGCGCCAGGTGAGCCGGAGTGGAGGTGGGAGCCCACGTGAACCCTGGCACTTTGACCTTCCCCCCCAGCCAGATGGGACCACGAAGCGCGTGAGGGATGTGCCGACACGAAAAGCGGGAGCTCCTGCGAACCCTGGCAACCGTTGGGCCTTTTAACTGGAGCTCCCATGGGGCCACGGAGAATGTGAAAGGCGTCCCGAAATAAAATCATCCCAGTGCGACCCTACCTAGGAGTTGAAGCCCCTAGGAAAGCAGCATTAGTAGTAGCAGTAAAGCTAAGCTAAAGCTAAGCTAAAGCTAAGCTAAAGCTAAGCTGAATATAAGGTAAAGCTAAGGTAAAGTTAAGCTATATGTAAGCTAAAGCTAAGCTAAAGCTAAGCTAAAGCTAAGCTAAAGCTAAGCTAAAGCTAAGCTAAAGCTAAGCTAAAGCAAGCTAAAGCTAAGCTAAAGCTAAGCTAACGCTAAGCTAAAGCTAAGTTAAAGCTAAGCAAAAGTTAAGCTAAAGCTAAGCTAAAACTAAGCTAAAGATAAGCTAAAGCTAAGCTAAAGCTAAGCTAAAGCTAAGCTAAAGCTAAAGCTAAAGCTCCCAGGGGACTGGGGGAACCGCGGGGCGGGGACCGGGGGAACCGCCCGGGGCGAAGCCCATTGCCCGGCCCCTTTAAGGCCAGCGAGTAAGAACCCTCTAGTCAGAGCCTAGGTAGGGAACAACGGAACTCACGCGAACCGTGGCATCTGGTTGGCATCTGGGCCTTGATTTGGGCTCCATCCAATGGGGCCACGAAGCGTGTGGGGGTGAGCCGAAATGAAAGACGGGAGCTCGTGTGAACCCTGGAGCTCGCTATGAGGCCATGAAACGCGTGAGGGACGTGCCGACATGAGAAGCGGGAACTCGTGTGAGGGCCACGAAACGTGTAAGGGGTGAGCCGGAATGAGAAGCAGGAACACATGCGAACCCTTGCATTTGGGCCTTAGCTGGAGCTTCCCATGGGGCCACGAAACTTGGTGAAAGGTGTGCCGAAATCAAAAGCGGGAACTCACGAGCACCGTTGCATTTGGGCCTCAGTTGGGATTCCCGAAACGTGTGAGGGGCGTGCCGAGATGAGAGGCGGGAGCTCACGTGGACTCTGGCATTTGGGCCTCAGTGCGGGCTCCTTATGGGGCCACGGAACGTGCGAGGGACGTGCCGACATGACGACAGGGGGGAAGTCATGTGAACTTTGGCGTTTGAGCCTTAGCTGGGACTCCCTAAGACTCGGGAATTCATGTGAACTTTGGCATTTGATCCGTAGTTTGGGCTCATATAGGGCCACGAAACGTGCGAGAGGCGGTGTCTCATGTGAACCCTGACATTTGGGCCAACGCTGGGGCCCCCTAGGGTGCCACGAAACGTGCGAGGGATGTGCGGGAATGGGAGGCGGGCACTCATGTGAACTTCTGAATTTGGGCCTTCGCTGGGGCCCCCTGTGGGGCCACAAACGAGTGAAGGGTGTGTCGGAACGAGAGGCGCGTGAGGACTTTGCCGAAATGACACGCGGGAGCTCTGGATTTGGCCCTTAGATGGGGCTCGCTATGAGCCCGAAACGCACGAGGCGAGAACTCATGGGAACTGCGGCATTGGAGCCCTGGTTGGGGCTCCCAACAGAGCCACGAAGCGTGCGAGCGGTGTGCTGAAATGACAGGCGGGAACTCATGTGAGCTTTGACATTGGGGCCTCAGTTCGGGCTCCCCATGGGGCCACGAAATGTGCGAGGGGTGCGCCGAAATGACAAGCGGGAACGCATGTGATCTGTGGCATTTGGACCTTAATTGAAGCTCCTGATGGGACCGCGAGGCGTGCGACGGGTTTCCCGAAGTGAGAAACGGGAGCTCATGTGAACCTTGGCATCTGGGCCTTGGTTGGGGCTCCGTAGTATGGGGCCACGAAACGTACGAGGGGTGTGCCGGAATGAACGGCATAAACTCATGTGAACTCTGACATGTTTAGGTCATTACTGGGGCCACGAAACGTGTGAAGGGCGTTCCGAAATGAGCGGCGGGAGCTGATGTGAACCGCGGCATTTGGGCCTTAGCTGGAGCCCCCTCATGGGGCCACGAAGCGTGAGGAATGTGCCGACATGAAAGGCGGGCACTCATGTGAACTTTGGCATTGGGCCCCAGTCTGGGCTCCCTATGGGGCCACGAAACGTGTGAGGGGTGCGCCGAAATTGGAGGCGGAGAGGGAGGAGGAAGAGGAGAGAGGATGGGGGAGGAGGGAGGGGAGGGCGTGGAGGAGGGAGCGAGGATGAAGAGGAGGAGGAGGAGGAGGAGGAGGAGGAGTGGACGAGGGGCGCTGCTAATTCAAAACGAGGACCCTGCACCACAGAATAGCTCGGAACAAATCATGTCGGTGGTAAATTCAGAGATCGGCGCGTCTCAGGGGACGCCGTCCGGTCAGAACTGGCGAGGGAGGCAGGAGGGAGGGCTGGCTGGGGAAGCTCGCTTTCGGAAAAGGGGCCTCGGGCGAGTGATGCACTGATGCCCGTCCCCTTCAGCTGTGCCCTCGCCGCCGCGCCGCTGGAGGCTGGCGCAAGCACCGCGGCGCCTCCGGGGTCCAGGGCTCACCGGGCCCGCGCCCTGCCGACTACACCCACGGCACTGCGGGGAAGAACAGAGGCCTCCCGGCTGGGGTCGGAGCAGATGGGGTCGGGGAATCGCGCCGCTTGGCCGATGCATCGGCGATGCGTCAGCGATGCATCGGTGATGCCTCGGCGATGCACCGTGCGATGCATCGTCGACGTGGGCGAGGCGTCGGCGACGTCGACGCGGAGCACCTCGGGCTCCACATCGGGCCGCATCAGCGCTGTATGGGCGATGCACTGGCGATGTGGCGCGATCCTCCGACCCCATCTACTCCGACCCCATCTGGGAGGCCTAGAATTTGGACGCCCGAGATGGGTACGGAAAAAATGGGTACACTGCTCAACAACAAATGTTGTCCCAAACCAACAGCGGCCGCTGTTGGGCAGACGGCCTTCTGTCTCAAATGGACACAGGCCGCGGCGGCGCGGACAGCGAGTCCTGTTCAAATGAACAGGAACTGCTGTTGGGCATCGTACCCATTCTTTCCGTATCCATTTCGTTCGTGCCGATAGAACCAATCGACGGGCGTCGCGGCCCAGCTGGCCCGAAGAACGGAGGTGGGAGGAGAGAGGATCGAGCGACCGCACCGCCGGCACGGAGGAGCGCGGCGCGCTCTCGCCTTCGCCCGGTCCGTCAGGTATCTGGGTCCTCTGGGCAGGTCCTCCTCCCTCCTCCCTCCCTGATCCTCCTCCTTCCTCCCCCATCCTCCTCCATCCTGCTCCCTCCTCCTCCTCCTCCTCCTCCTCCTCCTCCTCCTCCTCCTCCTCCTCCTCCTCCTCCTCCTCCTCCTCCTCCTCTGGGCCTGCAGAAGGACCGTCGAGCAGAGGGCCGCGCGCTCGACGGCTGGCACCGCCCACCAGGAGGGGGCGATGGGACGGGCAGCGGCCGGGGCATCGAGCCAGGGAGGGTCTGGCGTGCGCCAGGCCATCGCCCTTCTCATTCGGCTGCACGCAGGAGTGACCCGAGGCAAGAGGGACATTTGGTGCGCGGCTTAACTGGGAGAAAAAAAAAACGCCATAAATATCAGCCTCTGGCGCTCCGCGCAGATTTCTTGGATCCGCGCTGGGCCCCCCCCCTCCTGGCGCGCGGAGCGCGCCAGGGGCGGCGCCGGAGGCGCCGCAGAAGGGGGGGGAGCGCCAGCGCATTTCCAAGAAACCCGCGCGGAGCGCAAAAAACTTTCTGTTTATGGCGATTTTTATTTTTCGAATTTGGTGCGCGGCTTAATGGGGGACGCGGGGTGGCTAAACCTGGGCACGCAAGCCGCTGCCACCGCTTTGCGCTCATCGGTCGGGGGACCCCAGTGGGCCCGCACCCCAGGTCACTTTGGGGAAAGGTCACTCTCACGTCTGGTCGACTCATGGGCTGGCTTCCGGTTCGGGCGGGCGGCAGGCAGGTGGGCGACGAAAAGAAACGAGTCTTACGCGAGATGGCATAGAGATCTTACGCCGTGGCTTACGCGGGCCGCAGGCGCGGCACGCTCCATTGAAGACGAGGGCGCTTACGCGCAACCTTACGCGGGCAGCTTACGCGCGAATGCCGGCGCAGACGACCCGCTTTCCTTCGTCGCTGAGGAGTTGGTCGGGGCACGTTGCGATACCCAGTGTTGGCGCTGAAGCTTAATTTGGGCGCCCTCACGGCCACCGCCCTCTTTAGACTGCAGCTAGCTCGCATCGAATGCACTGACACCCTAAAGAAGGCTACTCCAGATTTCGTAATAAAGGGAGGGTGGTCTCATTTCGGGGGGGGTCTCTTCCAGGCTATCTTGGAGGGCCTGGGGGGTCTGGGGACGATGTTTTGGAGGGTTCTCCCACGGGGGAGGTCTGAAATGGCTTGTCTTGGAGGGTCCAGACCCCCTCCCTTTTATTACGAAATCTGGAGTAGCATCGCCAGCTCTGCATACGTCGCGAATCCGAAGAGCCCCGCTCTGGATGCCCAGTGGGAGGAGGAGGGTCCGACCCTGGCCGCCGCCCGACCAGCGCCGCTGGAGTGCGCCCCCGCGGCCAAGTCGAAGAGCGAGGGAAGCCCCTCGGCTACCTGCAAGAGTGACCCAAGGCGACTTCGCCGATAAGCGCACGCGATACGACAGCACTGGCCAGCGTGCATGTGAGGGCCTCCCCCCCGCGCCCCCCCCCCAAAAAAAGCCGCGCCACCAGAGGCCCCTCCGGGGAAGGGCCAGTCTGACGTGCAGTGGCCGACCCTCGTGCTCGCCTTGCAGGTCTGTCCCACGGGGCCCCTCCCCGACGGCACGCGGCTCTGGGCCGACGAGCGAGCCCGGTGCCTGCCCCGAGACGTGCTGGCAGCCCAGGGCCGTCGGGTGCGGCGATGAAGGAGAGGGAACCCGTCCGTGTCGGCTCGGATCGGGTCGAGATCGGAATCGAGCAGTGGGGATTGGATGAGAACGAGTCGGACTCCGACCAGCCCTGGCTGTTGCCCCCAACGCTCCGGCCGATGGGGCTCTCCCGCGTTGGCCGACCTGGCGCGTGCCTACCCGAGGCGCTGAGACCCAAGCCTGGAAAACCCCGCTAGGTCCCGACAACGAGGAGGTCCTGCGCCCCGCACCGAAGCTTCTCGGGGGACGCCAACTTTGGCGGCGCACACAAGGTTCGGGGCAGGGGGGAGCACTTCTTAAAGGAGGCTGCCTCTCAGCAGGCACGGGTTCTGCGTCTACAGACAATGCCCGCGCCTTCTAAAGAGCAGGGGTGCTTCTGAGAAGCCTTCCCCCCTCATACGCGGGCGACAACTGTAAAAGGGGACATGTCGATTCCCATCCCAGGCTTCGTAGGGCTTTACACAGGACCGAAAGTTTGGCGCCCAACCCTGGGATATAACAGTGGGGGGGGGCACCCATCTTCGATAGGGGCGCGTCCGAATGATTAGCCCCCTGGGGCTGTATCCCCGGGCTTTTTCTGAGTGGCTTCATTTTTCGTCGAAAAAGTCCGGGGCTGGGGGAGACAGATCGCCTGAGGGTTTTGTTAAACGCGTGGCCCCCCACGCCTCTAGAGGTCTCTTAGATGAGGTCGGAATAGGTGGGGTCGGAGGTTCGCGCCGTATCGCCGATACATCGCCGATGCATCGGCGATGCATCGGCGAAATCGGCGATGCATCGGCGACGCCAGCGTGGAGAACATCGGGCTCCACATCGAGCCGCATCGCCGATGCATCGGCGATGCGGCGCGATCCTCCGACCGCATGTACTCGGACCCCATCCAGGAGGCATAGAACCTATCCTTGAGATCCGACGTCTCGGATAAATTGCAACATCGTAAACATTCACGCCTTGAGCCCTGGACCCCACCTTTCTGCATCATGGTTCGAGCCGGATCGATCTGTGAGGGCCAAGCCCCTGCAAACGTGGTGTTAGTAAACGAGATGGTAGCTAAGTGGCCTCTACGAGCGAGTACAGGGCGACAAGGCATTTACGTCGCACTAGTGCGTGATAAGTCGGGATGACAAAATCGCCGACACGTCATCATAACTCTGGGCGGGGGGGATTACCTCGCACTTGCGCGCGGCATCTTAATTTTTCGAAGGCTCAATTGAAAAGGCACCCTGAGCGACATCCCGTTTACAAACACCCCGTTTACAGGGGCTTGAAAAAACGCCCGTCCCGAAAAAATTAAAACACCAGAATCTCAGGACCCACACCTCTCGATCCTTTCCCTAGGCCCGCTTAGTTTTCCATCCCGGGCCGCTCTCTGACGGCCTCGGGGCCCGGGGGCCCTGGCCAAAAAACAGCAGCAACAACAACAACAACAACGACGAACACGACGACAACGACGACGATGACGACGACGTCCACGACGACGACGACGACGACAACAACAATAAAAACAATAACGACGACCACAACAATAAAAACAACAACAATAACAGCAACAACAATAACAACAACAACATGAACAACAGCAACAGTAACAACAACAGACAACAACGAAAACAACATCAAACAGCACAACAGCAACAACAACGACAACAACCACAACAACAACAACAACAACAACAACAACAACAACAACAACAACAGCAACATCAGCAGCAACAACAACACCAACACCAACAACAACAACAACAACAACAACAACAACAACAACAAAAACAAAAGCAACAACAACAAAAGCAGCAGCAGCAGCAGCTACAGCAACGAACCACAACATCAACAACATCAACAAACATTGTAAGACTGATCACTCTTATCTGCTCGAGTGTCTGTCATGCAACGCGCATTTCCCAAACCCTCGAAATACCTGCCCTCTTCGTCTTCGATCGTACCCCTTTTGGGGGGTATATTTTCTTCCTTGCAGGCCGGGCCCCGACAAGCGGCGGGGCGGCCGCGGACCGTCGGCCTGGCCAGCGGCAGCGCTGATCGGCGGCAACCCGACCCCAAGAGGGACGGACAGGGGACCGACCACGACGACTACGACGACGACTACGACGACGACGACGACGACGACGACGACGACGACGACGACAAGGGGGCAACGAAGGGCGACAGCGGGGCCACGAAGGGCATGCGTGTGCGGCCACCGAGGGCGCGAACGAGCGGGGGGCCACGAAAGTCAGATAAGCAGGGCCACAGAGGGCAACGAGGGAGCCACTGAGGGTAGCAACGGGGTCACGTAGGACAGCGAGGGGGTCACAGGGGGTCACAAAGGGCGACAGCGGGGCCACGAAGGGCATGCATATGGGGCCACGACGGGCACGAACGAGCGGGGGACACGAAGGGCAAACGTATATTGGGCCGCAGAGGGCAAGGACAGGACCACTGAGGGCAGCAACGGGGCCACGAAGGGCAGCGAGGGGGCCACGAAAGGGTGCAACGGGGCCACGAGGGGGCCACGAAGGGCTGCAACGGGTCCACGAAGGGCAGCGATATCCCGATTCCGAAGCAAGCTGCGAGGCAGTCCTAAGCGTGAGCGCGACTCCTGGGTGCCTGAGTGTCGGGAGCGCGGCGCTTGAGTAGATTGCGGGAAATTCCAACGCAAGAGCGCGATTCTCGAGTAAATTGCAAGCAAGTCTCCTGCAAGAGCGCGACTCCGAAACGTCGAGAGGGCGATTCCTGAATCCGCCGGCCCCCTTGCGGGGCCACCAGGCTGCGAGGGTGAGGATTGCAGCTTCCTGTTCCAGTTGCAGTTTTCCAGTTTCCACTGCTACAGTCCTGCTTTCTGCTTCTTTATTGTCAATTGTTCCTGAATTTGTGACGGCGAAGACCCGAAAAGCGTCCTGCTTAGCGTCCCCGACTCGCGTTGTCTGAATTCTCGGGGGGTCGTGGAACACGTAGAAAATACAAATTACTCGCGACCCCGAATCCACAATCCCGAATAAATTACACCATACTCGAGTCCCCCAGGCCATAAACCCTTCTGCAAATTACACCGTACTCGCGCCCCCGAAGCAATAATCCCCTTGTAAATGACTCAATATTCGCGTCCCCGAAGCCATAAACCTTCGTAACACACATAAGATTCGCGCCCCCGAAACCATAAACCCTCATAGATTACAGAATGATCGCGCCCCCGAAGCCATAAACCTTCGAAAATTATACGATATTCGCGTCCCCGTGGCCATAAACCTTTTGCAACTTATACCATACTAGCGTCCCCGAAGCCACAAACCCTCGCAAATTACACAAGATTCGCGCCCCCGAGGTCACACACCATTCTAACTTACGCGATATGTGCGCCCACGAGGCCATAAACCCTGGTAAATTATGCGATACTCGCGTCCCCGAATACATAAACCAATGTAAATTACCTAATATTCGTGCCACCGAAGCAATAAACCTTCGTAAATTAAAATTGGCCCTCGCCTGAAGTCCCGACATTGCTTCACGTCAGCGACCAGACATCCCAACAAAGCTCTGGCAAATCCCATTCTAAGAGAAGGGGGCCGGCGGCATGGGGGCGAAGCCTTTACGGATAAATCGCAAGGACGTCCCAAGCGAGAGCGCGACTCCTGAGTAAAATGCGAAGAAGTCTCAGGCGGGAGCAGGGGTCCTGGCTACAATGTAAGGAAGTCCCAGGCGGGAGCCGTTGTTGTTGTAATCCGTAGGCCATCAACGCAGTTTGAGCCCAGTGACCTTTCCTGACAAAAACCGGGTGCGAACCCTCGGGAAAGCACTTCAATTGAAGAAGCACAATGGTCACCGGAGGGGGGGATCAATAATGATTATTCTTCAATACTCAGAGTCCAACAGCAGCAGCAACAACAAACATTATAAGACTGTCCGCTCCTATCTGCTCGCGTGCCAATCAATATGTATGTCCCAAACTCTCGATACCCGCCCTCGTCGTCTTCGATCGTACCCCATTGGGGGTATATCTTCCTTACCTGCCACGTGCATTGAGTGCAGCCCCTAAAACAAGGGAAGAGAAGACGGGTGAAGGGAGAGGGAGAAGAATGGAGCACGAAAGAAATTAGCAGGAGGGGGGCAACAAGCAGAAAACAAGTGGTAAAACCAGACGGGCAGACCGGGTGGGCAGACCCATAGCGGGCAGGTCGAGCAGGCGGGTTGCTGGAGCGTGGGGGGGGTCCTGCGTGAATCGCGAGGAAGTCTCGAGCGATACCGCGATTCCCAAATAAATCATGAGAAAAGCCAAAGCGAGAGCGTGATTCCTGAGCGCCGAGGGCGCATCGTCTGAATCCACTGCGAGGAAATCCCACGAGAAACCGCGATTCGTATACAAATTGCGAAGAAGTCCCGCGCGAGAGCGCGATTTGGCAACAATTGTGAAGGAATATCAGGCGGGAGCCGTTGTTGTTGTTGTTGTTGTAGTAAACCGGTGGCCAACAACACAGTTTGAGCCCCGTGATTTTCCCGGAAAAAATCGGGTGCGAGCCCCAGGGGAAGCACTTCAATTGAACAATTCTCATCGTCCGCGCGCCCCCTGCTCTGCTGCTTCTTTTCTCTCTACTGCCGAGGAAAAGTAAAGGAAAGGATGAAGGGGGCACAAAGGGGGGATCAACAATATTCATTCCCAATCATGAAAATTCAACAAAGTCGCCATCCCAGGGCAAGCGGCGGGACGGCGCGTGGGTGCGCATCTCTGGCGGAGCGGCGCGGCGCCAGAGAAGGCCGGGCGTCGGGCGGCGGGGGTCCTCGCACCATGACCCCTTCGTGGCTCACCTCGGGTGGGGCGCGGAGGTGGAGGTCTACTGTCGGGGTTTAGGGAAGGAGGAGCTGCTGGTGGAGGAGTAGGAGGTGAAGGAGGAGGAGGGCGTGGAGGAGGAGAAGAGGAGGAGGCGAGATCCGATACCACAGGATGGCTGGTAAGAAATAATGTTGGTGATAAGTTCAGAGATCGGCGAGTCTCAAGGGTCGGTGTCCTGCCAGAACAGGCGGGGGAGGCAGAAAGTGGAAGAAAGGTCACTTGCTCGGGGAGGCAGGAACTGAAGGTCCACTGCCCATATGGGGGAGAAGGTCTAAGGAGTTCGAAAATGCACCTTTCTCTTCCCAAGCAGGGGTTCCATCCGCGCTGCGTGGGCCCACCGACCAAAGGCCAAAGGCCTCCCCCGACAAGAGAACATTATTGATTCTCCTTCCGTAACGTCCGTGACAGGGGGGGCGGGGTCTGGCCGCCGTGGGGGATGGCAGTAACGTGGACGGCTTGGGCAATGGATTTGAAGAAATGGTGGTAGCAGCAGCACAAGGAAGGGGAGCACGGGTAAAGGCCACGAAAACGACGAGGACGACGACAAACCGCGGTGACGAGAGCGACAAAAAGAGCAGCAGCAGCAGCAGCAGCAGCAACAACAACAACAACAACAACAACAATCATTTTACCCGAACGCTCAGTGTTCTCACCAGTGCCAGGGTTTTCATGCGACGCGAGACAATACCCCCACTTCGTGGGGGGGCAGTTCAAGCTCTACCAAATATCCAAACGACTCTTCGCGACCACCCAAACCCAGCTTCCCGCCCTATGACGTTGGGACACTTCACTTCGTGGCGTGCGGACGACCGTGGCTACTACACTGGCGTGGGGTACACACCCACAGAACTTGGTCACTTATTCGGGGCGCGCGTGTGCCCAGCATCCTGCAATTGTGACATACAATACATGACACAGACAGACAGAGAGAGAGACAGAGAGCAGACAGAGAGAGAGACAGAGAGAGCGGAGTTGGTCACATTTTTGGGGCAAGTTCCTGAGATCGTCGTGTTTTTTGTTGGTCTTGCGCGCGCGAATGTCCACTTTACTTTTTTTTGCAAGGGAATATTGATTATGTTAGAACAAGAAAAAGTAGCTCGCGCGAGCTCATGTAACATAAATGTTGAAAAACCATTGGTTTTGTGGGAGTCGGACAGCGCGCGCGGGATGAAATTTGGACATTTTTTTTTGAAAAACCATTGGGTTTTTGATGTTTTTATGTTGAAATCGTTACGAAACCTAAGGTTCTGGAAGGATTTCGTCTTGCGCGCGCGAATGTCCACTTTACCTTATTTTTTGCAAGGGATTATTGAAATTTGATTATGTTAGAACAAGAAAAAGTAGCTCGCGCGAGCTCATGTAACATAAATGTTGAAAAACCATTGGTTTTGTGGGATTCGGACAGCGCGCGCGGAAGGACATTTTGACAATTTTTTCTTAAAAAACCATTGGGTTTTTGATGTTTTTATGTTAAAATCGCTACGAAACCTAAGGTTTTGGAAGGATTTCGTCTTGCGCGCACGAATGTCCACTTTACCTTATTTTTTGCAAGGGATTCTTGCAATTTGATCAAGTAAGAACAAGAATTTTCATTTTATAGTGTTTTTTGCAAGGGAAAACGGACTACAACAAAACAACCGGATCCGGTACTAATCCACTTTTCTGAAGCTTTCGCGAAAAAATTATGAAAATGTAGCTGCGGCCTAGGTTTTGGAGGGGGGTCGCGCACCAGGGGTCCCAACAATAATTATTCTTAAGAAGAAATAATGTTCAACAACAACAACAACAACAACAGCAGCAGCAGCAGCAACAGCAACAACAATAACAATCATTCTAAGACTGTTCGCTCTTACTTGCCCGCGTGACATTCAACATGAATTCCCCACACCCTCGATACCCGCCCTTTTTGTTTTCGATCAAACCCCCTTTGGGGGGATTTGTTCTCTTTGCGGGGGGCGGCGGGCTTAGACAAGCGGGCAAACCTGAACGGGCAGACAATCTTTCGTGGGCGTACATGTGCCTGCCATTGGCATTGGTGTGGGCCCTGCAAAAAGAGGAGGGGGAGAAGGAGGGAGAGTGGGAGGAAGGGAGGGGGAGGAACGAAGGAAGAGGGAAAACGCCCGGAAGGAAGGATCGAAAAGGGGGGCGGTGGATTAGAGGCAGAACGAGAGAGAGAGAGAGAGAAACATGATCGACCCACGAACCTGGAAAGGAATATAGAAATGTAAGGCAGTGCAACATTTCAAAGACACCTGATTGGGCGACGGGCACATGCAATGCTGAATGTATCGATGATGATGTACTGTGCCGAGGGCTGTGCTGTGCTACGCCGTGCTGAACTGCGATGTGCCATGCCGCGATTGTGCTCTATATAGCGTTGTGGATCGAGTCCTCCCTGGCATCCGAGTCCTCACCGAACTGATCTGGATCTGAAGCTCGAGCTGCCTGAGCAGATGGTAGCTGCCCCATAACTAATCGACAGAGGGAACATGCCAGGAGGACGCGCCGCGGAACGTCCCAAGGGACGCGCCAGGCGACGTGCCGGGGGACGTGCCATGGGGACGCACCGCGGGACGTGCCAAGGGGACGCGCTACGGAACGTGCCAATGGACGTGCCGAGGGACGTGCCAGGGGACGCGCTGCGCGACGTGCCAGGTGGACTCGCCACGGAAGGCGCCAAGGAACGCGCCAAGGTGCACAGTTGAGTGTATCGATCTTGATGTACCGTGCCGACGCCTGTGCTGTGCTGGGCTGTGCTGAACTGCGATGTGCCATGCCGCGATTGTGCTCTATATAGCGTTGTGGATCGAGTCCTCCCTGGCATCCGAGTCCTCACCGAACTGATCTGGAGCGTAAGCTCGAGCTGCCTGAGCAGATGGTAGCTGCCCCATAACTAATCGACAGAGGGAACACGCCAACAGGACGCGCGGCGGAACGTCCCAAGGGACGCGCCAGGCGACGTGCCAGGGGACGTGCCATGGGGACGCCCCGCGGGACGTGCAAAGGGGACGCGCTACGGAACGTGCCAATGGACGTGCACCGCGCGACGTGCCAGGGGGACTCGCCACGGGACGCTCCGCGGAACGTGCCAGGCAACATGCCAGGCTGCAATGCTAAGGGTATCGATATTGATGTACCGTGCCGAGGGCTAAGCTGTGCCTGGGCGACCTGGACACGTGAAAACCGCGTTTCGCTCAAGACGTTGTCAGCACATCCTCATGCTAGACATCCGCCTGGGCAACCTGGACACGTGCAAACAAGCGTCTCGCTCGAGACATCCTCAACAAATGCTCATGCTAGACATCCGCCTGGGCGACCTGGACACGTGAAAACAAGCCTCTGGTTCGAGACATCCTCAACGAATCCTCATGCTAGACATCTGTCTGGGCCACCTGGAGGCGTGAAACCAATCGTCTCGCTCGAGACATCCTCAAGACCAGGACACGTGAAAACAAGCAATCCACTTGAGAGATCCTCAGCGTTTCGCTCGAGACATCCTCAACAAATTCTGAAAAACAAGCGTTTCGCTAGGGACATCCTGAAATTTTAATTCGCCGGCCCTCTTCCCACTCGTTATTTATCGCAAAAGAAATCAGCCGGCCCTCTTCCCGTCAAAACCGGGGGGAAACCTCTAAAAGAGAACCCTGGGCCTGAAGCCCTTTCCGGGGAAAAAAAGAGAGGTAGAGAAAGAGAGAGAGAGGGAGAAGAGAGAACATGATGGACCCACGAACCCGGAAAGGGATAAAGACATGTGCAGCATGGTCACGTTTTCACGATACCCAACTGGGCGACATCTCAGAAAGAGAGAGAGAGGGAGAAGAGAGAACATGATGGACCCACGAACCCGGAAAGGGATAAAGACATGTGCAGCATGGTCACGTTTTCACGATACCCAACTGGGCGACATCTCACGAAACATCCCACGAGACACCCCGCGAAACATCCCACGAGACACCTCACGAAACATTCCACGAGACACCTCACGAAACATTCCACGAGACACCCCGTGAAACATTCCACGAGACACCCCACGAACAGGCAACCACTCAACCAGACACGCCACGAAACATTCCACGGGGGTGCGACTGGGTGTGGTCGTGCAGGGGTGTGGTCGTGCTGGGGTGTGGTCGTGCTGGGGAGTGGTCGTGCTGGGGTGTGGTCGTGCTGGGGGGTGGTCGTGCTGGGGGGTGGTCGTGCTGGGGGGTGGTCGTGCTGGGGGGTGGTCGTGCTGGGGCGTGGTCGTGCTGGGGCGTGGTCGTGCTGGGGCGTGGTCGTGCTGGGGTGTGGTCGTGCTGTGGTGAGGTCGTGCTGGGGTGTGGTCGTGCTGGGGTGTGGTCTTGCTGGGGTAGGTCGTGCTGGGGTCGGGTCGTGCTGGGGTGTGGTCGTGCTGGGGTATGGTCGTGCTGGGGTGGGGTCGTGCTGGGGTGGGGTCGTGCTGGGGTCTGGTCGTGCTGGGGTGTTGGTCGTGCTGGGGTATGGTCGTGCTAGGGTGGGGTCGTGCATTTCGCTCGAGACATCCTGCCAAAATTCCAGGAAATCGTACAAAAACAAAGGAATTAGTCGAGAAATCATCGAAATTCCTTCGCGCGGGGCGCTTTTCCGCGTCGCGGTCGGCTCTGCAAAACAAGCGTTTCGCTCGAGACATCCTCGGCAAACTCTGCGGAGCAAGCGTTTCGCTCGAGACATCCTCAACACACGAAAAAGTGGCCCGCACCCTGTGATTTATCGATCGGGATTTCAAAAACAAGCGTTTCGCTCGAGACATCCTCAAATTTTAATTCGCCGGCCTCCTTCGACCTCGATATTTATCAGGGAAAAAATTCGCCGGCCTCCTTCAAGTTGGCACCGGGGGATTAGGTTTACCAACTAAAAGAGAACCCTGGGCTCGAGCCCTTTCCGGGAACATGATGGACCCACGAACCCGGAAAGGGATATAGACATGTGGAGCATGGGCACGTTTTCACGATACCCAACGGGGCAACACCTCACGAAACATCCCACGAGACACCTCACGAAACATCCCACGAGACACCTCACGAAACATTCCGCGAGACACCTCACGAAACATTCCAGGAGACACCCCGCGAAACATTCCACGAGACACCCCACGAAACATTCCACGACGACAGGCAACAACTCAACCAAGGCGGTGTGGTCGTGCTGGGGAGTGGTCGTGCTGGGGTGTGGTCGTGCTGGGGGGTGGTCGTGCTGGGGGGTGGTCGTGCTGGGGGGGTGGTCGTGCTGGGGGGTGGTTGTGCTGGGGCGTGGTCGTGCTGGGGCGTGGTCGTGATGGGGCGTGGTCGTGCTGGGGTGTGGTCGTGCTGTGGTGAGGTCGTGCTGGGGTGTGGTCGTGCTGGGGTGTGGTCTTGCTAGGGTGGGGTCGTGCTGGGGTGGGGTCGTGCTGGGGTGGGGTCGTGCTGGGGTGTGGTCGTGCTGGGGTGTGGTCGTGCTGGGGTGTGGTCGTGCTGGGGTGTGGTTGTGCTGGGGTGCGGTCGTGCTGGGGTGTGGTCGTGTCGTGCTGGGGAGTGGTCGTGCTGGGGTGTGGTCGTGCTGGGGCGTGGTCGTGCTGGGGGGTGGTCGTGCTGGGGGTGTGGTCGTGCTGGGAGGTGGTCGTGCTGGGGCGTGGTCGTGCTGGGGCGTGGTCGTGCTGGCGTGGTCGTGCTGGGGTGTGGTCGTGCTGTGGTGAGGTCGTGCTGGGGTGTGGTCGTGCTGGGGTGTGGTCTTGCTGGGGTAGGGTCGTGCTGGGGTCGGGTCGTGCTGGGGTGTGGTCGTGCTGGGGTATGGTCGTGCTGGGGTGGGGTCGTGCTGGGGTGGGGTCGTGCTGGGGTCTGGTCGTGCTGGGGTGTGGTCGTGCTGGGTATGGTCGTGCTAGGGTGGGGTCGTGCATTTCGCTCGAGACATCCTGCCAAAATTCCAGGAAATCGTACAAAAACAAACGAATTAGTCGAGACATTATCGAAATTCCTTCGCGCGGGGCGCTTTTCCGCGTCGCGGTCGGCTCTGCAAAACAAGCGTTTCGCTCGAGACATCCTCGGCAAACTCTGCGGAGCAAGCGTTTCGCTCGAGACATCCTCAACACACGAAAAAGTGGCCCGCACCCTGTGATTTATCGATCGGGATTTCAAAAACACGCGTTTCGCTCGAGACATCCTCAAATTTTAATTCGCCGGCCTCCTTCGACCTCGTTATTTATCAGGGAAAAAATTCGCCGGCCTCCCTCAAGTTGGCACCGGGGGACAGGTTTACCAACTAAAAGAGAACCCTGGGAATGGGGCCCATGCCCTTCGGGAAAAAAAAAAGATCGACCCACGAACCCGGAAAGGAATATAGAAATGTAACGCATGGCAGCGTTTTCAAAGACACATGATTGGGTGACGGGCAAGTGCAATGCTGATTGTATCGATCTTGATGTACCGTGCCGAGGGCTGTGCTGTGCTGCACCGTGCTGAATTGCGATGTGCCATGCCGCGGTTGTGCTCTATAGCGTCGTGGATCGAGTCTTCCTTTGCATCCGAGTCGTGACCGAACTGATCTGGATCTTAAGCTCGAGCTGCCTGAACACATAGTAGCTGCCCCAGAGCTAATTGACAGGGGGACATGCCAGGAGGACGCGTCGCGAAACGTCCCAAGGGACGCGCCAGGCGACGTGCCAAGGGACGTGCCATGGGGTCGCACCGTAGGACGTGCCAAGGGGACGCGCTACGGGACATCCTCAAAATTCCTGCGCGCGGGACGCGGCACGCGCGAGACATCCTTGGAAATCCTGCGGGCGGGACACGAAAACAAGCATTTCGCCTGAGACATCCTCTGAATTCTGGCCCCCCACGAAGCCCCCGCTCGAGACATCCCCAAATTGTGCAAAACCAACGTTTCCCTCGAGACATCCTCAACAAACTATTTAAAAAAAGCGTTTCGCTCGAGACATCCTGCCAAAATAATAAGAAATCATAGCAAAACAAGGGAATTAGTCGAGACATCCTCAAAATTCCTGCGCGCGGGACGCGGCCCGCGCGAGACATCCTTGGAATTCCTACGAGCGGGACACGAAAACAAGCATTTCGCCTGAGACATCCTCTGAATTCTGGCCCCCCACGAAGCCCCCGCTCGAGACATCCCCAAATTGTGCAAAACCAACGTTTCCCTCGAGACATCCTCAACAAACTATATAAAAAAGATGTTTAGAGACACGAACCCAACCCGGAAAGGGATAAGACATGTGCAGCATGGTCACGTTTTCACGATACCCAACTGGGCGACATCTCACGAAACATCCCACGAGACACCCCGCGAAACATCCCACGAGACACCTCACGAAACATTCCACGAGACACCTCACAAAACATTCCACGAGACACCCTTTGAAACATTCCACGAGACACCCCACGAACAGGCAACCACTCAACCAGACACGCCACGAAACATTCCACGGGGGTGCGACGGGGTGTGGTCGTGCTGGGGTGTGGTCGTGCTGGGGTGTGGTCGTGCTGGGGAGTGGTCGTGCTGGGGTGTGGTCGTGCTGGGGGGTGGTCGTGCTGGGGGGCGGTCGTGCTGGGGGGGTGGTCGTGCTGGGGGGTGGTCGTGCTGGGGCGTGGTCGTGCTGGGGCGTGGTCGT
>CAUYUJ010001490.1:30666-68166 GCA_963575745.1 Prorocentrum cordatum | reverse complement strand
CGTATGGTGCCACGAAGGGCGCGAACGAGCGGGGGCCACGAAGCTCAGATAATGCGGGGCCACAGAGGGCAACGACGGGGCCACTGAGGGTAGCAACGGGGCCACATAGGACAGCGAGGGGGCCACAAAGGGCGACAGCGGGGCCACGAAGGACATGCGTATGGTGCCACGAAGGGCGCGAACGAGCGGGGGCCACGAAGGGCATACGTATATTGGGCCGCAGAGGGCAACGACGGGGCCACTGAGGGTAGCAACAGGGCCGCGTAGGGCAGCGATGGCCACGAAGGGCGACAGCGGGACCACGAAGGGCATGCATATGGGGCCACGACGGGCGCGAACGAGCGGGGGACACGAAGGGCATACATACATGGGGCCACGAAGGGCAGCGACGGGGGCCACGAAGAGCTGCAACGGGGCCACGGAGGGCAGCGAGGGGGCCACCAAGGGCTGCAAGGGGGCCACGAAGGGCAGCGAGGGGGCCACGAAGGGCTGCAACGGGGCCACCAAGGGCCGCGAGGGGGCCACGAAGGGCTGCAACGGGGCCACGAAGAGCAGCGAGGGGGCCACGAAGGGCTGCAACAGGGCCACGAAGGGCAGCGAGGGGGGCATGAAGGGCTGCAATAAGGCCACGAAGGGCAGAGAGATCCCGATTTGTGAATAAGCTGTGAGGGAATCCTAAGCGTGAGCGCGACTCCTGGGTGCCTGAGTGTCCGGGGCGCGGCACTTGAAAAAATTGCTGAGAATTCCAAAACAAAAGCGCGATGCTTTAGTAAATTGCAAGCAAGTCTCCGGCGAAAGCGCAACTCCAGAGCGCCGAGAGAGCGATTCCTGCATAAATTGAAAGGAAATCCTAAGCGAGAGCGCGATTCCTAAGTCAAACGAAAGGAAGTCTCAGGCGGGAGCGGGGATTCTTGCTAAATTGTGAGGAAATCTCAGACGGGAGCCGCTGTTGTTGTAAACCGGGGGCCAGGGGCACAGTTTGAGCCGAGTGACTTTGCCTGATAAAACAGGGTGCGAACCCTGGGGGAAGTACTTCAATTTAAGAAACGCAATGGTCACCGGAGGGGGGATCAACAGTAATTATTCTTCAATAGTGAAAAATCGCTAACAAAACTAACGACGGCAATGACAAAGAAGAGGACGACGACGACGACAACGACTGGCCAGGACGGCGACGAGGACAACGACCACCGGTGGCGAAGACGACGACGACGACGATCAGCAGCGACGACAACGACGACCGGCGGCAACGACGACTGGCCGCGACGACGAATCGTAGGAGTAGAACTAGAAAAGAAGTAGCAATAGTACAAGTAGCAGTAGCAAAGACAGTAATCGTAGTAGTACTGTTATTCGTAGTTGAACTAGTAGCACTAGTGGTACCGTTATTACTATACCACTACAGCGAGTTACTACAACTACGATTACAAATATACTCCGACTACGTACACTTATTCTGCTAGCGAACGGTCTAAGTAGGGCCCTGTGAAAGGAGTAATATTGAGATTTAGAAGGGAGGCGGGGGGAGAGAAAAAGAGAGAGACAGAGGGAGAGAGAGAGAGAGAGAGAGCGGGGGAGAGAAAAAACAAGGGAGAGAGTGTGCTTTTCGCCTCCTTCGTCCACCACCTCAAACTGAGTCATCCTCATCCTTGCTCGCCCTTCCCTCTCCGTTTTCCCCACCGCTGCAATAGGACGCAATAGTAAGCCTTCTTCTGTGTATGTGTATATATATATATATCTATATATGTGTGTACGTATGCATGTATATTTGTTTCCCACGAAGATACCGTCAATAACCGTAAGAGCAGGTCCGTCTCCTCGACCCCTCTTTCTCTCTTTATCCCTCCCTCCCTCCCTCTCTCGCTGTGTCTCGCTCTGCCCAAAGGAATCATTCAGAAACTCGATCATCAAAACATGGAATAACAGACAAGGATTTAACCGCAATCCAAATACATCAAGCTGTGAGACCGCATTGCATCAAGCAGCTATACTCTACACGACCGAATAGACAAGTAAAAAGCACTAAAACAAACACTGGCATAAACTTGCGAGACTACACAAGCACAAACGAAACAACTCAAAAATGTGGTGTTGGGTCCTCGTTTTGAACCAGCAGCGCCCCGCGCCACCTCACATCACCTCCCTCCCGCTGCCCTTCCCTGTTCCCGTCCCTGCTTCAGCATCACCACCAACACCACCATCAGTCACATATCTGGTCCCGGGCTCCCGGCCCACGGCCCCCCCCCCCAGATGGTATGGTCCCAGGATTCCTCGGGCCCCCCCACCCACCCCCCAAGATGGTATGGTCCCAGAGACGACGACGACGACGACGACGACGACGGCGACGACTACTTTGACGGCGACGACGACGACGACGACGACCACGACGACGACGACGACGACGGCTGCGGCGGCGACGACGCCGGCGGCGGCGGCGGCGACGACGACGATGACGACGATGACGACGGCGACGACGACGACGATGACGACGACGACGACGACGACGACGACGACGACGATGAGGACGACGAGGACGACGAGGACGGTGACGAGAACGAGGACGAGGATGAGGACGCGGACGACGACGACGACGACGACGACGACCTCTGAACCACCACAGCACCACACCACATCCACAGGGGGGGGGAGGGGGGCACCGCAGCGCAGCACCACGCCACGCCCACCTCTGAACCACCACAGCACCACACCACATCCACAGGGGGGGGGCGGGGGGCACCGCAGCGCAGCACCACGCCACGCCCACAGGGGGGGGCGGGGGGGACCATCGCGCGGGGGGGGGGGGCCCAATGGCATCAGCATTGGGGGGGGGGGCCCAAGCCCTTGACCATATCTGCCCACCCCCCACACACACGTTTTTCATGGTCCCAAGGGGAGCTCCACCGAAGGCCCCAATGCAAACGTTTCGCCGCATCCCTCGCACCACATAGGGAGCCTCAGGGCAAGCCCCAATGGGAGGGTTCGCATGGCGCCACCACAACCGATTCGCCACATCCCATAGGGAGCCACAGGAGCCTCACGACAAGCCCCAATGGGAAGGTTCGCATGGAGCCACCGCAACCGTTTCGCCACATCCCGCGTACCACATAAGGAGCCTCACGGCAAGCCCCAATGGGAGGGTTCGCATGGAGCCACCGCACCAAATTCGGCACACCCCGCACACGATTCGTGGCCACAGAGGGAGCACCACCGAAGGCCCCAGTGTGAGGGGTCGAATGGCGCCATCACACCCATTTCGGCACTTGCCTCACACAGGTCGTGGCCACATGGGAGCTCCACCGAAGGTCCCAGTGTGAGGGGTCGCATGGCGCCACCGCACCAATTTCGATCCACCCATCACACGCTTCGTGGCACCATAGGGAGCTCCACCAAATGCCCCAGCGGGAGAATTCGCATAGCGCCACCGAACCCGCTTCGACACACCATTCATACGGTTTTCGTGGCCCCATAGGGAGCGCCACAGGAGGCCCCAGTGGGAGGGTTCCCCTGCCATTGGGGCCGCAGGTGGAACTCCATAGGAGAGCACGAAACGCGTGAGGTGTGCGCCGAAATGGTCGGGGCGGCTGTATGTGAATCCTGCCACTAGGGCCTCCCATGGAGCCCCCTAGGGGACCAGAGGTTACCGAAATGGCAAGGGGCGGCGACATGTGAACCCTGACACTGAGGCCTTCGGTGGAGCTCCCTAGGGGGACACGAAACGTGTGAGGGGTGTACCGACATGGTCGGGACGGCGGCATGTGAACCCTGCCGCTGAGGCCTTCGGTGGAGCTCCCTAGGGGGCCACGAAAAGCGTGAGGTGTGACGAAATGGTCGTGGCGGCGGCATGTGAACCCTGCCTCTGGGGCCTTCGGTGGAGCTCCCCAGGGGGCCACGAAAAGTGTGAGGGGTGTACTGACGTTGTCGGGGCAGCGGCATGTGAACCCTGCCTCTGGGGCCTCCGATGGCTGTAGGGGGTCACGAAAAACGTGTGAGGGGTGTGCCGAAATGGTCGGGGCGGCGGCATGTGAACCCTGCCGCTGAGGCCTTCGGTGGAGCTCCCCAGGGGGTCACGAAAAACGTGTGAGGGGTGTGCCGAAATGATCAGGGCGACAGTATGCGAACCCTGCAACTGGGGCCTTCGGTGGAGCTCCCCAGAAGGCCACGAAACGTGTGAGAGGTGCGCCAAAATGAACACGAGGCGACGTGCGGACGAGACGTGTGAGGAGTGTGGCAAAAAAGGTGATGAGGATGATAATGGTGGGAACGATGATGATGATGATGATGATGATGCTGATGATGATGATGATGATGATGATGATGGTGATGATGATGATGATGATGATGGCGGAGGTGGTGGCGATGATGATGATGATGTTGATGATGCTCATGATTATGATGATGATGTTGATGACGATGATGATGTCGGTGATGATGACGATGCTGATGATGGTGCTGCTGATGATGATGTCAATGATGATGATGTTGGCCATGATGATGATGATGATGATGATGATGATGATGATGATGATGATGATGATGATGATGATGATGATGATGATGATGATGATGATGTGATGGTGATGATGATGATGATGATGCTGATGCTGATGCTGATGCTGATGATGATGATGATGTTGATGTTGATGTTGATGTTGATGATGCTGCTGATGGCGACGACGACGACGACGACGATGCCGACCATGGTGATGCTGACGATGACGATAAGGATGGTGCTGACGACAAGGACGAGGAGGAAGAGGAGCAGGAGAAGGAAGGAAGAGAAGGGGGAGGAGGAGGGGGAGACGCGCGGCGCTGCGATTTCAAAACGAGGACCCAACACACATCAGGCTTGGAAAAAACAGGGGGCCCTTCCTCTGCCACGCCCGCCGAAATTTCCCACTCGAGTAGCCTGGATGGAACCAGACGGGGAAACTCCTTCTCCGCGACGAACTTCTGTGTGAGCTGGCTGCTCAGAGCGGCGCGAAAGATTCCTGGCAGCCAGGGACTTCCTTTTGGAGAGTTGACAACAACTCGGCAGGAGTCCTGCAACTTCCACTGCCTGGGCCCCACACCACATTGCCAACACGAGGAGCAAAACTACATCGGCTTGAAGTAGGGCTCCAAGGCGAGGGGTCTCAAGCACCAAGTGGTCGCCCACCCTCAAGGGTCCACGAAGGTGATTTGGGTCATCAGCTGTGCGGTTCCCTTCTGTGCGGAAAAAACACCATCCTGCACAGATATGTCAAAGTCGACTGGGCTTTGGCATGCACGGACGGGCGCTGAACGAAGTCTCCTGCCATTGGCCTTGGGCCACGTATGTGCTGTACGATCCGTGACCCCCTACGAAGCCAAAGATGTGGTCCAGTGATAATCGATCAAACCCCAAAACTTGCTTGTCACATGTTCTGGCAGCATTAGCAACGAATAACCTCCTTCCATCGCGGGCAGACCGGTCCAATCTGAAAAACGAAGACAGTGCTCCGTACAGACGTCCTACGAAGTGGCGGCCTGCATTGTACAAGGCGAGAAAACGACCCACCCTCTCGAGGACACTGGTAAACGCACACGCATACATACAGACACACACACACACACACGCACACACACACACACTTTTGGCAGGTCGCGGCCTTGCGCGCAGCGACGAGGCGGGGAAAGCCAAGTGCAGCGGCCGGGGCCCAGCTCGCGCGAAACTCAGAGGTGGCCGCAGCGTGCGCCATCCGACACACACACACACACACAGCCCTCCTCCTTCCCTTCCTCCCTCCCTCCCTTCCTCCCTCCTCATCCTCCTCCTCGTCCTCCTCCTCCTCCTCCTCCTCCTCCTCCTCCTCCTGCTCCCTTGTTCTCTCCTGCCTCCTCCCTTCTTCCCTTCCTCCTCCCTCCCCCTCTCCCTCCCTCCCTCCCTCCCCTGGTGCGCGGTGGGCGCGGTTGGCATCCCGCCCGCCGACCCCACCACCCCTCCCTTGGGCGGGCCTCGTCCCAGCCGTGCTGAGGCCTCGGGCGGGAAGGGAGGACGCTCTCGCACAACGCTGGTATGGGAGTGACCCGTACTCATCAGAGGGAGGGAGGGAGGGAGGGAGGGAGGGAGGGAGGAAGGAGAGAGGGAGGAGGGAGGGAGGAAGGAGGGGTGGAGGAGGGAGGAGGCAGAATAGAACAAGGAATGAGGAGGGTGATGACGAAGGAGGGGGGAGTGGGGCAAAAAGGAAAAGATGGGAGGGAGGAGGGAGGGGGAGGAGGAGGGGCAGGAGGATGCAGGAGGAGGCAGGAGGAGGAGGAAGGGGAAAGGGAGGAGGAGGAGGAGGAGGAGGAGGAGGAGGAGGAGGAGGAAGGGGAGGAGGAGGAGGAGGCGGAGGAGGAGGAGGAAAGGCAGGAGGAGCAGGCGGAGCAGGAGGAGACAAGAGGAGGGAGCAGGAAGAGGTGGACGTGGTAGAAGAGGGGGGGAGGAAGGAGGAAAGGCAGGAGGAGGAGGAGGCGGAGGAGGAGGAGGAGGAGCAAGAGGAGGAGGAGGAGGAGGAGGAGGAGGAGGGAAGGAGGAGGAGGAGGAGCAGGAAGGGGAGAAGGAGGAGGAGGAGGAGGAGGAGGAGGGAGGAGGCAGAAGAGACACAGGGATGAGGAGGAAAGGAGGGGCAGGAGGAAAAAAGAGGGAGCAGGAGGAGATGGACGATGGAGGGAGGGGGGAAGAGGAGGGAGGGAAGCAGGACCGATCTCCGAACAAGGCCCTGCGACTGCATTGGAGGCCCCCTCGGGCCCTGACATGTGGGTCCCGAGCCTCTGACGGGGCCATTCGGCATCACGGCCAACGCGACGGACATCCACGGCGACACCAAAACCGAAAACCGGCCGAGCAGACGATCGGAGCTGACGGACCGAAGGCAGTCTGGATGGAAGCAGCGACGCAATGATCGAGAGAACCTACTCTGGGTTTCTCAACATAAGCGTGGGGGGGTACCTCCCGACGGGGGTCAACCTCGCCTCGTCGTCGCGCCGCGACGGGGGTCGGAGCGCCTTCGGCGCGCGGTGGCTGCCCGCGACGGGGGTCGATGTGGGGCTGTCGGCGGGGGTGGCGCCCCTCCGACGCTTATTAAGAAACTCGGAGTAACCAACAGAATGCAACCAACTGGTGAGCAGGCGAGCCGACCAAGGAGACATTCTCTTTAAGCCTCCAGGGCCCTGGGCTGGGAGGCTGCCGCGGGGCCGAGGCTGAAATCCAGAGCGCATCAGACGGATAGTGCTGATTAAGTGAGCGTTTTCTTCTTATTCGGCGTTTCGACATCGGGCGGAAGGGAGTGGGAGGGGGGGTCTGGCTCCGGACCTCTGCTTATGCGACTGTTTGCAACAGTGCGTCTTGGGGAGACCACACCTGCTTGGAACAGGCGCCCAAAAACAGCCAAAATCTACTCCATCCATGGGGGGGGGCGAGGGCCCGCGCCAACCGGCAAAACAATGGAAAAAACGACCACTAATGAAATCTTAGACTGCGACTTGTTTCGGAAACATCCAGATCCCAAAATACAAATCCCACCAGCCCTCTGGGCGTCAGTGGATTAGCGAATTTCCTATTCCACCTTCCCTCTTCCCATTCGCGGGCATCACCGTTCTTTATCAATGATAAATCTCTTCCCCCAGGCGACAGGGTCCAACCGGCAGCTGACCAGGGACAACGACAACACACACACACCATCCCTGACAAACAACCATACAACAAATACTCTGGGGCAACGTATTGGGTCATGTTCGTGGGTTCCACTAGCACTTTGCATGTTCTTCTTGACAGGGACGGCGGAGATGCTATCATATTGCCTGTTGCCACCATCCCGGCGAAAAAAACTAGAAACACACTTCGCGGCTAAAGCTGCGATAGTTGCCAATTTGTTTATGACAAGGGCGGCGAGAATGCTGGCATATTGCCTGCTGTGCGAACCCACCAGACACCAAAATAGCCTCCCCGCCGCAATACGCATTGGCGTTCGACAAAAATGGTAGGGGGCCGACATGTCTCCCGATGTGTGCTGTCACGTGCGCGGGCGCACCTGGTACACTCTGCGCGAGTCCCGAACGTGGCGCACCTGGCGCGGCTGAACTATGCGGCACACGTAGCGCACGTGGAGCACGCGGCACATCTGGCGCGCCAGGCGTGCCTGGCACGCTTGGGCCCCAGGGGTGCCTGGCGCACCTCGCGCGCGTGGCGTGCCTGGCACGCGTGGCGCACCTCGCACCAGCGTCACGCACGACCACTGAACATGCCGAGGCTCGGGTGCTACGTATGTGTTGGGAGGGTGGGCGGGAGGATTCCCTGGAAATGGGTTTTCGCTTTGTTGTTTTCAAAGTGTTGCTCCCGCTGAAGCGCTGGCCCCATTTCTGCGCCTCTGGTTGTTCCAAATCGTGCTCCCGCTGCAGCGTGGGCGGTTTCGGTCCTTCCAGATAGGCCTCATTTTTTTTATGTCCCCCCGAAAAGACAATCGGAAGTGATTACATATTCGGTGTCGACTCGTTGATTTTCTGGGCCGCAGAAGCCCCCCCCACTTCGGGGCGTCGGCGATTTCGGGAAGTACCAAGCGGGAGTCCCGTTTCTGCTTTAAGAAGGCGATGTTGGAAGCAGAGCCAGCGGGTGCTCTCCATCAGCCCCGCCTTATGTGGAGCCTTTTCGGGAGCCCAAGGAGCTCCACATGGAGCCACGACTCCAGACCGGCCCAGACCTCTCGAAGACGATCCACTTACCCTCCTTTGAACCTGGCGCCATGCCATGACATGCTGTGCGGTGTTGCGTTCTGCGCACACACACACCTCGCCCATCCGAGTTGCGACAAATTTGGGATCATGCCAACACCCTCCCGCCAAGCCTCTCAAAAGAAAAACAATACAAAATGCAATGTGCACCACAATTTGGCTCAGGCGCTGACGACGCGCGGTCAGTTTGCATTGGTTTTGACAGGGACGGCGGGGGTACAAGTATATTGCCTGCTGTGCGCAGTGTCAACACACCCACCATCTGCAAAAACAACATACACAGCGCAACTTGCACCAAAGTCTGTATCATGCGCGGATGCCCCGCGATCACGTTGCGTTGGTTGTTGGCAGGGACGGCGGGGGGGGTATGTTGCATGCTGCGCGCAATGCCAACACCCACCAACCATCCTTTGCACAAGAACAATACACCACGCACGTTGTACCAAAGTCTAGATCACGCACGGACCACAGCGATCACTTGGCATATGGGTTTTGAGAAGAGCAGCGGGGGGGGGGGCGCATGTTGTTTGCTATGTGCAAGCCCGCCGCACGCTTCAATGAAGCGGGCAAAGTTCACGTCACCAGGGACGGTGGGGGAGGGCGGCAGACTGCCTGCTGCGCGCAGGCCTGCGATTCACGTCAAAAACAATGCAGAGTGACTGCGGGCGCAGACACCCACGGACACACAATGCACAATGCTCGCAAGCCCGCCGTCGCTTTGCACTGGTTCTTGACATGGATGGTGGAAAGGTCGACCTATTGCCAAAAGTGGCACACCTGGTGCACGTGGTGCACCTGACACGTGCTGCGCACCTCGCGGGCATCGCGCACCTGGCTGGCGTCTGCATTGGTTCCCGGGGTTGGGCGATGGCGGCCCCTGCCTGTGCTGAGACTCGGGTGCTACTTATGGATTGGGAAGGCGGGTGGAAATGAGCGACACGGCTGACGGCTTGGGGTAGCTTGATCGCTCTCCCTGGATATGGAGGGGGGTCGCGAGCGGTCAGACCGTCCAAGATGGCCTCGACAGGGTCCTATATAGCCCAAGATGGCCTCCGACACGGCGTACGATGTCTAAGATAGTTTGAGATGGCCTCCGCAAAATACCTCCAAGAGGCCTCAAGACCGCTCCAAGACGAGTCCAAGTGTCCACGTACCCTTCGAACGGCGCCCCCAAGAGGCCGGAATCCTTCAAAAGCCCATGGAATATCTATGAGTTTTGTCTTCGTATTTGTTCGCTTGCGACGGGCTTCCGAAGCCTCAAGATGGCTCCAAGAGGGCCCAATAGAGACCCAAGAGGGCGATTTTAGGAACTCTGGAGGGGGGGGCGATTAAGGAACGCCCCTTCTTTGCTCGATATCCCCAAGATGGTCCCAACAAGGCTTCCGAAGCTCCCAAAAGCGGCCCAAGGAGGCCCCAACAGAGCCCCCAACGCTTCCAAAATGGTTTCAAGAGAGCTCCAAGAGCACCCACGACACTCCAATACCCGGAGAAGCAATTAAGAACCCCCCCGGCGTTATCATTAGCACCGCGCCGTAATTAAATAATTATTTGGGGGGGTATCCGCCGAACGATATAATTAGCACCGCGCAAATGAAAGGAAACAAAATAATTCCTGCGCCCCGCCTCGGATGGCATCCCAATTGGACTTGTAATAAGAATAAGAATACGAATAAGAATAATAATACGAATAAGAACAATAATAATAATAATACGAGTGTTACAGGTACTGCTGGCACCGTAACTGTTACTGCTACCATGATGACGATGATGATGCTGATGACGGCAATGGTTTCGAAGCGGCCTGGGCAGGCAACCGGATCCGCTTATGACTTAGGCGAGTCGGCCGATCCGCCTGGTCGCCGTCGCCGTCGCCATCGCCATCGCCGTCTCCTCCTCCTTCTCCTCTTCCTCCTCCTCCTCCTCCTCCTCCTCCTCCCTCTCCTCCTCCTCCTCCTCCTCCTCCTCCTCCTCCTCCTCCTCCTCCTCCTAGCCACAGGTGCCAGAATAACACTTCCAGGGTGCGGGACGGCTATCGTTTCGCCGGAGGGGGGGGGGGTTCTGTAATTGCTATGCCCCTCCCGTCGCCAGCAAGAGGCCCTCAAAACGCCCCAAGATACCTCCAAGAGGCCATCAAGAGGCACCCCAAGATACCCAAGAGAGCATCCAAGGGGCCTCTGGCCCGCACGTGCCCCCGATATCTCGAAATCGGGCCACGCTCCCCCGATCAGGTCAGCGCCTCTGGGCATCGTGTCTGGATAGGTTCGTGGGGATTTTTTTTTTGTCGGCGGCTCCCTGGCGAAGGTCAAGAAACGGGGCAACGTTCGGGGCGCGGAACGAAGATAATTGGCCGCAGTCGCGTACGCACATGCAAGGGACAAAATGACCCGCATTAGACGCCAGGAGACCGGCACTGACATCCCAGCGGGTGGGGACGCCAAGGCGCGGCGACCGGCGGCGGGACGGCGGGGAGAAGTCGCCCGTGCGGCGCCAAGCTCCAGCCAAACCACAAGCGAAGACGCGTACAGCGCGACCAGGTGATCCAGCCGAACATCCCGACGGGTGGGGACGAGGCACGGCGACCGGCTCTGGAACGGCGGAGAGAAGTCGCCCTGGCGGCGCCAGTCTCCGGCCGATCAACAAACGGAGGCGAGGCCAGGAGGCGGGGGGGAGGAAAGGGGCAAGTGCGGACGCCATCCAGGGCACACGGCAGCACCACGAGGAAAAGAAGGAGCGGCAAAAAGAGAAGGGCCTGACTCATCATGGCTCACTGACGCAGAGGTGTGGCTGAAGCCCGTCCCGCTCGTGGGGATTCGCGAAGCGTGAAGAGTTGTTTCGTCGGACCAAGCCGAACCAAAATGATCAGTTCTGCTGCAGGGCGGCATCACGCACGGTGCGCCCGCGACCGCGGGAGACACGAGGTTGTAACTTACCGTCGCTCGGGCGTCAATTCCCCGTGCATGCTTCGGTTCCGTGCGCGCTTTTTGTTGCAAGGTGATCCAGGATGCTCCCTGATGGTCCTCGCCGGGGGGGAAACTGCACATATCCGAGCGATGCCAAGGCAACGAACGACCGAGAGAAGACCAGAATCCAGACAGCCGACAAACCCGCTCTCTCGAGCCGTGAGCCTCTGGCGCTATCGACTGAGGGACAACGATAAGGGAGGGACTGGCCTTAGGTCGGGCACGTCCTCATACAGGCAGATTTTGAGCAAAAACTAATAAAATTAAAAAAATAAAAAAAAGTCTCACACACACACAAAATGTCAAAAATAATCCAAACAAGTATTGCAAAAATCGTCCCCGTATTATTTTTAACTATTAATAAATTTTCATCCTGTAGAGGGACAGGCCCGACTTAAGACTGGCACAGGGGGGGGGAAACGCCGACCTGGAATCGGCGATACATCGCCGACAGGTCGGCGATAGGGCCCCGGCAGTGAATCCGCGCCTGCCTGAGCGGCGTGGGGCTAGCGGGCCCCTGCCGGCGATCAATGAGCGCCCCCCTACGTCTGTCCCCCCCTATCGCTGCTCCCGAGGAGCTCTCGACCCTGCTCGCCAGGAGCCGGTGTCTTCGGCGGCCCCCTGGGGCTCGCAGCGGCCCCCGAACTTGAAAAATCGATGTCCAAGAAGCCTCCAAGACGTCCCAGGCCCCCTCCAAGAGAACTCCAGGAAGCCCCAAGAGGCCCCCACGAGGCTTCCAAGCGGCCCCTAAGAGCTTCCCAAGGGGCCCACAAACTACCCCCACGAGGCCCCCAAGAGCGCTCGTCGTCGTCGTCGTCGTCGTCGTCGTCGTCGTCGTCGTCGTCGCCATTCAGGGTCGGCGGCACCGGCCGTAAGGCCTTCGCAATCGATGACGCTCCGCGCACAGCCTCGCCAGTCTCTCCAAGAGCGCTGCCCAGGCGAGTAGGATTGCTGGCGGCGCGCAGATGGGGGTACAGTCGAGCTTGATTGGACAAGACACCCGAGAGGGCACGAGACTCTTCCGACGGCAGCGTGGCCCCAGAACACCACAGGACATGCTGGTTGTACAGGTCGGGATTGACAGCACATAAGGGCACCCTCCTCGATTTGGCACGGTCAACTTACCCATCAGAGCCGACTGCAGGGGGGGGGGAAGGCTTCTTAGGAGGAGGCTGCTTCTTGGAAGGTGCCGGCCCTGCATCTGTTGAGAGCGCCCGCGCCTTTGAGGAAGCAGGGGTGCTGCTAAGAAGCCGTCCCCCCTCCCCCAATGCGCAGGTCTGCGCGTGGCTGGCACCGACCAGGGAGAGGTGCGGGACAAGCAGTCGAACCAAGAGCAGGGGCAGCCGTCAAGCCTGAAGGGGCCCTGAGACACACAAATAAATACACACTAATAAAAGGATTTCCCATATTTCCCCATATTTTCAGTGTTTTTGTCTTCCCCCCACTTCCCATATGTTCCCATATTTTCTGAGGAATCGACGATGAATTGTGTCTGTGTGTTTTTTCCCCTCCTGAAAGCCGAAGCTCGGGATCGGCCCAAGCGCACCCAGGAGTCAACCAGAAATGCGTGATTTAAAATCTTTCGATCTGGGGGCCTCCCAGCAGCTTACTTGAGATGCACTGGGGCCCTCTTGGGGCAAGTTTGGAAGCCGTTAGGGCTCACTCGGGGCCATCTTGCAGGGCTCTCGGGGGCGGGTCGGGCCTTCCTGGGGGCAAATTGGAAGCAATCGGTAAAAGTTGACAACTGCTCCCCTCCCTGCTGCCCTCCTGTTCCCTTTCGGCCGCGACCTTAGCTCTTGTGCCCTTGAGCATCGTTTGGCCGATCCCTATCCCCACTCGCGTGGCCTGGGCCCCACTGGCCGGTTTACCCCCCTAGATGGGGATATGGGATATAGGCAGTTTCTGTCAGAGTTCGAAGGGTATATCCCCAACTGGGGGGATGAGATGGTGGGGGTCTGGATGGGGATGGGGATGGGGATGGGGATGGAGATCGGTTAAACGATACTGAGCCCTCTTGTCGATATGTTCCTCCCCTGCTGCGCCTTTGCCCGCGTCTCTTGCCGCCTCCTATGCTTCTCCTGCCGCCCTTCCGCCCGCGCCCCGCTCCCACCCATTTCAGTCCTTGTTGAGATTCCTTGGCTGATTGCTGTGCTGCTGGAACATGTAGATATATATATCAAAACTGTATAAATTTTCTTAGCCAAAGAAGAAATTAAGAGTCGGCGGAACCGGCCGTGCAACACTGAAGTGAAGCGCGTGCAGCACACAGTCAAGCAACTACCATAAGACACGCCAAATGAAGAGCAAAGCCCCCTGTTAGCCCCGAGCGCGCCTGGGTGCACAATGAGTTCTGCAAGAACAACCGTGGAAGGGCGTAAGGAACAGCGAGCCCATTTGGCTCCAGGCTACGGGGGTCTTTGGTAATGGGGTCGCAACAATGAATGCAATGGTTCATCCCGTGGCGCATGGCGTTTGGCAGCCGCGTGCTGATATTGTACGACGTGCGTATCCCGCACGAAAGATTGCACGAACTGTTGCGCACATGCCTTTTACGAAGGGCCCTTCTTTCCCAGCCCCCACCTCTCGTTCGGGGAAGCGCACACCGGGGTCAGCGCTAATCCGAGTCAGCCAAGGCTACGCCCGTCGCAGGCCGCACGCCACAGCGTCCAGGTACAGACCAGCGGACGGAGGAGCTCAAGGAGACGAGGAGGCCCCCACGGCCTCCAGAGCACCCCTGACGAGGCCCGGAGGGCCCCGTGGCTTCAAAATTGAGCGGAAAGCTGGGGGCACCTTGGGCCAGGGGGCACCTTTAGCAACCCCCGAAAGGGGGGACCAGCTCAGGGGAGAAACATCGGCCCAGAATCGTCCGTACATCGCCGATGGATCGGTGATGGGCCCCCGAAAGCGAAACAGCACGGTCCCGGGCAGGGTGGTGCCTAGACGTAGGTCGGGCATGTCCTCCTACAGGCGGATTTTGGACGAGAAAAAAATATTCAATCAATAGCAAAAAATATTTAAAAAAACGTCCCCAGACTATGTTTTCACTATTTTTAAATGTTCCTCCTGTAGAGGGACGCGCACGACTTAAACCTAGACCCCGATCGCTGATGAATGGGCGATCGGGGGTCGATGCTTTCCCCCCTGCGCCTGTGCCCTCTCGCACCCCCTGAGAGGGGCTCGGCCGGGCCCGCGTGACTCCCAAGCAGGGGCCAACCCCGCCAACGCCCACCCCGACCCGAGCGATCCCACTCCAGCAGAAGGCCGGCCGGCCCCCCGAGGCCGGCTCTCGCCAAAGGCGCAGCTGCCGTCGCCCAGCACCGCCCGCAGCTCGCCGAGCGACGGCGCAGCGGCCGAGGAGCCGGCGGCGCCAGCCTTTGCCCAGCGGCACCGTCTGGTCGGTGGCTCAAAGGTGGGGTCCTGAGCAGATGGGGCCCTGCGGACGAGGTGCCTCAAACGGCGTAACTCGGGCCCTGAGGGAGAGGTGCCTCGATCAGCGCAAATCCACCCTCGGCTCCCTTCCTGCGGTAGGTTCGTGCGGCGGCGGCGCGCGCGGAGGTTCTTTGACGCCGCGTCGATCGTTCAATCTTGAACCGATCGCGGCCCCGATCAGTGTCAAAGTTGAATTCCGTCGGATCCTGTGGCGTTCGTGCCCCTCAGTGGCTCCGCGTCGTTCCATCATGCGGAGTTCAACCTTCAATGCCGTCGCTGGCGTCGCCGGCGCGCCATCGCCGTATGAACCTTCCACATCGTCAGGAGGCCCCCATCACTCAGGACCCCATCTTTCGGGGGCGTCCAAGAGGGGGGCGTCCAAGAGGGGTGTTCGCAAATCATGGCCCCAGGCACGTGCGCGGCCCAGCGTGGTCTGGGGACGTATTCAGATCAGAAGAGGCATCATGACATCTGGGGAGATATCATGGCCCTGGCCATGATATCCACCCCCCCTAGTCATCACCCCCCTCTTGGCCGCCCCCGAATCTTTGAACCACCGATCTGGAGCGACGTCGCAGCCGCCGCCGTCGTCGCCGCCGCCGCCATCCTCGGAAGAGCGGGGGCGGGGCACGGCGACAGGGTAGCGGGCGGGCTCTATCTGCAAGAGAGGGGCCAGCGCTACGGCCACCGCGAGGATGGCCGCGGCGGAAAGGAGGGGCCGCGGGAAGACGAAGCCAGCACGAAGATGAAATCGGGTGGCGAACCGAAGCGATAACCGGGAACCGATTCTCGAACCGAACCGGCCGAAGCGGACAGGCTGGACGAACCGAACCGGCCGAACCAAACAGGCCCACTACGCGAACCGAGCCGGCCGAACCGAACCGGCCGAATCGGGCCAGCCCGCTAGGCGAACCGAGCCGGGCGAACCGAACTGGCTGGCCGAAGCGAAACGGGCCCCTCGCTCGTCCTGGACACTCAGGGGGCCCGAGGCCGCTCAGGCCCCCAAGTCTGTTCTGCAGCCCCCCCCAGATCCGTCGTAGAGACCCCCCCCTCATAGACCGCCACAGGGTACCTCCTACAGAGCCCCATTTCTGCAGACCCCCTGGGGTCCGTCCTACAGACCCCCCCCTCCTACAGACCCCTCCTGGGTGTCCTACAGACCCCCCGCGCGCCCTCGTCATCGTGGGTGCCGCACGGGCCGTCTCGGATGCTCTGCAGACGAAGAAAGCGAGTACGCTAAAATCAAGGAACCCCCCACACACAACAATGGGAGATCAATGATTGTCACCTCTCGGAGGCCTCTTGTAGGTACTCTTGGAGCGATCTTGGCGCGTCCTGGGCCGCCTTGCAGGCTAGTAGGAGCGATTTGGGCGCCACATTGGGCCGTCTAGGCCCCGTGTCTTGGCCACATTGGCGCTCTCCTGACGCCGCTCTAATGTCGAAATTGACCCTTCGATTTGACTTGAAGCCGACATAAGGCCAAGAGCTCCGAAAAGGAGCCTCAGACCCCCTGGGGTAAATTGGGTATCGAGGTGGTGGCCCCATTTGTTTTTGTGCCGCCGGGGGGCCGGGGGGCCCAACACTCCGACATGACATACTTGAGCACGTCGATTGACATACATCCGCCTGCGGCTCGGGCAACGAAAAAGACAAAACATATAAGTAACTTCAGAGGCTGTCACACCAATGCGGCTTAGCCCAGTTGAGTTGGCGCGTCGCGCTGCGCGAGGCCCGCTCGACTGCTAGTTACCTTCAAGTCCTCGCGCCACCCCAACACTGGAGGGCCAACCCTCTGGCCCAGGCGGCTAAGCGCATAGCTCGGACATGTTCGCGCCCCTGCTGCTGGACCTATTTGAACGTGCCATGGATGTTGCGGGCATTATTCTGCCTCTTCCTCCTTGTCCTCTGATGCTGCTCTGCTGCTGCTGCTCCGCCTCCTCTTCCTCGTAGTCGAATTCCCCCTAATCCTGCTCGCCCTCCTGATATGTATGTCGTACATCGTATATCCTGTTATTTCTCTCATGACTGTCCTGAACCCCCACCCCCCCTCCGCCTACCCCACGTCCTCATCCGTGTCTTGCATGTCCTCAAAATCCTCCTGTATATCCTCCTCCTCCTCCTCCTCCTCCTCCTCCTCCTCCTCCTCCTCCTCCTCCTCCTCCTTCTCTTGCTCTTCCTCCACCATCTCGTTATCTGTCTCCCCTGCCTATCGTCCTGCTTCTCCTCATCCTCCTCCTTCTGCTCCTCCCCGTTCGTCCTCCCGCTCCGTCCCCCCCAACTGGCCGTGTCTTCTCCTCCGCATCTCGCTCGAAAGATTCAGAGGTAATGCTCCAAACTGAACATGAATGGTGAAGCAGATAGACATGATGCGCGGCTCATACATCTCAGATCTCGCTTTCGAACCTGTTGCCCGAAGGTTCTATCGAGAATACGACTCTAGGAAAGATTTCACATCTCTGCGAAACGAAGTCGTGCGACCACTGCAGGCCCGTCAATCAATTCAACTCAAAATTGTTGGCCTCCGCGCCAAGCCGCACCAGAGACAGCAAAACTGCGTATGCACTGCCGTATACACGGCATCCAGTGCCTGCTCAGCAAGTCCATCGACAAAAAAGGCGCGAGCCTCCAGTACGCAGAGTTGTCGGCCGCGTGCCAGGCCACGCCGCAGACCACAGGGCTGCGAGCCAAAGTCATACCACACGCCCTTTTGCAAAAAACTACGTGGAGGAAGAGGAATACATGGAAGAGCTTCAACCCCGCCCTGGCCGGCTCGGTTGCGACCCGCTGGCGGCAGACAAATTCCCCGGCAGTGTCCGATGGACGACCGTGGGCCACACACTAGGATGCCAGCGGCGCGCGGGTGAACGGCTGCTAAATGCGGCCCCTGCACTTGAAAAAGCTGGCCCCCCGAAGATCGAGGGCTGAACAGCCTTACTGGCCGTTTGACCCTGGCGCCGGGTCAGGCGTTTGAGAACCGCCGCAATGGTGGGGGCAAGCGGCCGCCCTCATGGGGCGGGCATCCGGCGGGAATGGGCGCGTCAGGCGCGCTGCACACGCTTCGGCTCGCGCCCGCACGGAAAAAAGAGAGGGGAGACGGAAAAGACACACACGCAAACACCCACTCAGTCACAGTTTTTGCTTTCCGGCCAGCTGATCCAACGCAGCGAGTGCTGGAGCGAGGCACGCCTAGATTGAGTATCGCCGCGCGTCAGTTGGTGGGTGGTCAAAACGTGGCTGACGCGTCACCGCGCGTCAGTTGGTGGGTGGTCAGAACGTGGCTGACGCGTGCAAGAGAAAGGGGCCATGTTGAGTAGTGGAGAGAACGCCAACACACACACACACACACACACACATACATACAAACTCACACATGTTGTCGGCGATCGCGAAGCATGTCGAGCAGGCCGGCGGCACAAAGCTAACGCGCGCGGCCGGGCCCTCAGACGCAGGACCACACTGTATCGACCGCAGGTTTAAACCACGCGGGCAGGGTGGGGAGGGAGAAAATTGAGGCAACGTCCACAGAAGGAGACGACGGTACCCGACGAACGACAACGACCGAGTGCGGAGAGCGCGCCCGGGCTGAAACTCGACGAGCCGGGATGCCAGGCGACGTGCCCGCGGTGGAGGGGACGGCAGAGGACGCAGAAGCACCACGGCAATCCCAAAGTGGGAAGACGGGGTGGGGGAGCAGCAGCAGCCACAGCAGACACACACACACACACAAACACAGTACTCACGAACACATTTGGCGGTCGCAGCCTCGCGCGCAGCATCAGGGCAGAGCGAGGTCGGACACAAACACACACACACACACACACACACACACACACGTCCACGTCCAGTGAACAGTGCAGGCCTGGAGTGAAACAAGCAAGCGCCAGCGCCAAGTCGGCACAAAGCGCGGTGGTTCCCCCTCCCCTCCCGCAGTCTACCTCTCTCTCTCTTTCTCTCTATCCTTCTCTCCCTCACTCGCTCTCTGTTTCTAGATATGTGTGTATATGTACACATGCATGTGTATACATCGGAGATTGCGGGGCGCGTTCGACGTGAAACGGAGAGCCCCCACGTGGAAATCGGTTTCGGTTTCGTCTTCGTGTCGCGCGTGCGGGCGAGGCGAAGCTGCGTGGGCAGGCGAGAGGGATGAACCCGCCGTGGCCAGGGCGAAACTGAGCTCAATGACACGGCGCCCCCGGGTTGGCGGGCGGGGGGCTCGAGGGTGTCCCGCCGGTGTCCCGTGGTATCCCATGATGTCTCGTGGTGTCCCGCGGTGTCCCGTGACGCGGTGTCACGTGGTGTCCCGTGGTGTCCCGTGGTGTCCCGTAGTGTCCCGTGGTGTCCCGTGCCGCGGTGTCCTGTGGTGTCCCGTGGTGTCCCGTGAGGTCGATTATGAGATCGATAGTGAGATCGATAGACAAATCTATAGCGAGATCGATAGGAAGTCGACTGTGAGATCGAGAGATTGTGAGATCGATAAACAGAGAGAGAGATAGACAGTGAGATCAATAGGTGGGAAAAGAGTGCGATCAATAGATAGATGGCCTAATTAACAAGTGCTCCGTGGTGCCCAACTGGTTTCCGCTCCGATCTGATCCCAATCGCACACCGAAAGCTGAACTCCCCCCCACCACAACCTCCTTATCGCCTGAAGGGCGGTCGTATATACATCTATATATATATGTGGGGGGGGATTTATACCTATACGACCACCCTTCGGGTGATAAGGAGTTTGTGAGGGGGTATAGGGAGGGAACCCAACATCTGACTCAATCGATCTCACTATCGATCTCACTCAACGGGACACCACGGGACACCACGGGACACCACGGGACACCACGGGACACCACGGGACACTTGTCGATCTCACTATCGATCTCACTCAACGGGACACCACGGGACACCACTGGCCACCACGGGACACCACGGGACACCACGGGACACCTCGGAACACCACATCGACCTCACTATCGATCTCACTATCGAACTCACTGTCGATCTCACTCAACGGGACACCACGGGACACCACGGGACACCTGTCGATCTCACTATCGATCTCACTTTTTGGGACACCAAGGGACACCACGGGACACCTCGGGGCACCACATCGATGTCAGAATCGATATCACTATCGATCTCACTATCGATCTCACTCAACAGGACACCACAGGACACCACGGGACACCACGGGACACCGCGGGACACCACGGGACACCGCGGGACACCGCGAGCCACCGCCGGACGGGCGGGAGGGGGAGAATCATTTGTCTTGACTTCGCCCTAGCAACGGCGGGACACCACGGGACACCACGGCACACCGCGGGACATCACGGGACATCACGGGACACCGCGGGGGCCACCGCCAGACGGACGGACGGAGGAGAAACGATTGTCTTGACTTCGCCCCAGCAGCGGCGGGTTCATTCCTCTCGCGCGCCCACGCAGCTTCGCCTCGCCCGCACGCACGACACGAACGAGACGAAACGATTTCCCGGCTGCGGGTCTCCGGTCCACTGCGCTCTCACCCCCCAACCTCGAATATATATATATATATATATACCTATACGACCACCCTTCGGGTGATAAGGAGGTTCGGGGGGGGGAACCAACGTCTCACTCGATCGGTCTCACTATCGATCTCAGTATCGATCTCACTATCGGTCTCGCTCGATCGATCTCACTCGATCGATCTCACAATCGATCTCACTCGATCTATCTCATTCGATCGATCTCACAATTGATCTCACAATCGATCTCACAATCGATCACACAATCGATCTCACATTCGGTCTCAATATCGATCTCACTATCGATATCACAATCGCTCTCACAATCAACGTCATCATCATAATCATCATCATCATCAACATCATCATCAACATCATCACCAACATCGTCATCATCATGAGGGCACCGTCATCATCATCATCATCATCATCATCATCATCATCATCATAAACATCATCATCAACGTCAGCATCATCATCGAGACAACATCATCATCACCATCATCATCTCATCATCAACATCATCATCATCATCATCATCATCATCATCATCATCGGGACACAGTCATCGTCATCATCATCAGCAGCATCATCAGAATCATCATCACAATCGGGACACCATCATGATCACCATCGTTCTCATCATCAACATTATCATCAACATCGTCATCCTCCTCGGGACACCATCATCATCATGATCATCGCATCATCATCATCGACATAACCATCATCAACAACATCATCATCATTGGGGCACCATCATCATCATGAGCAACACCATCATCAACATCGTCATTATCATTATTATCATCATCGGGACACCATCAGCATCACCATCATCATCATCATCACCATCATCATCATCAGCATCATCATCGGGACACCATAATCATCATCGACATCATCATCAACATCATTATCGCCGGGACACCATTTCCATCAACATCATCATCACCAAGATCATCGGAATCATCATCATCATCATCATCATCATCATCATCATCATCATCATCATCGGGACACCATCATCGTCATCATCATCTATATCATCATCATGAGCATCATCATCCTCATCATCGGGACACTATCATCATCATCGACACCATCATCAACATCATCATCATCTTCATCGGGACACCATCATCATCATCATCATCATCATCATCATCATCATCATCATCATCATCATCATCATCATCATCATCATCATCATCATCATCCTCGCGGGACACCGCGGGACACCGGCGGGACACCGCGGGACACCGCGGGACACCGCGGGACACCGCGGGACACCGCGGGACACCGGCGGGACACCGCGGGCCCCGGCCGCCCGGAAGGGATCATTTGGTCCGGCCGCGCCTCAGCCACACGGGACACCAGCGGGACACCGGCGGGACACCGCGGGCCCCCGGCCGCCCGGAAGGGAGTCATTTGGTCCGGCCGCGCCTCAGCCACAGGAGACTTTCTCTCGCCCGCCCACGCAGCTTCGCCTCGCCCGCACGGCACGCACGAACACGAAACCGAAATCGATTTCCCGGTAGGGGGGCTCTCCGTTCCATTTCGATCTCACCCCCCAACCTCCGATATATACTAGAACCATCGCGCGCGCTCAGGTTCTAGCAGGCCCCAGGCCTTGACGAACTCACTGCTGCTCCACTGAAGTAGTGGACCACAGTCCACGCATGCCAATCTGCATTCCGACAGGCCTTCGAGGAAAATGGTTGTGTCGGGGGGCGGAGGCCGTGTGAATCGGGTTCCCAGAAGGCCTTCTGGGAGCATGGGTTTGGGGCGTCTTGGGGAGCCTGTTGGGGCGTGCCGTCGTCGTCGTCGTCGTCGTCGTCGTCGTCGTCGTCGTCGTCGTCGTCGTCGTCGTCGTCGTCGTCGTCGTCGTCGTCGTCGTCGTCGTCGTCGTCGTCGTCGTCGTCGTCGTCGTCGTAATGTCGTCGTCGCCTATTGGGGCGCGCCGTCGTCGTCGTCGTCCGTCGTCGTCGTCGTCGTCCGTCGTCGTCGTCGTCGTCGTCGTCGTCGTCTTCGTCGTTTCGTCGTCGTTGTCGGTTCAAGAGGGCACTTGGGGCAACTTTGTGCGAAACGATCTGCGGAGGGCCGCGAGAAGGCGATCAGTCATGTTCCCGATCAACTTCCCAGACATCTCTCCTGTAGCATGATGGTACTTCGAAGTCTCCGGAGACTCGCGGGCCCATGATGATGAACCATGTCCCCGGAAGGCTTTCTGGGGACATGGTTTGTTGGGGTGTGTTGGGGGTCTCTTGGGCGTTCCCTGGGGGCCCCTTGGGGGCCTCCGGGAACTCTCGGGCCCATGATGAACCATGTCCCTGGAAGGTTTTCTGGGGACATGATTTCTTGGGGTGTGTTGGGGGGCCTCTTGGGCGTTCCCTGGGAGCCCCTTGGAGGTCTCTTGGGGCTTCCTGGGAGCCTCTTGGGCACCTCACGGGGCTTCGTGGGAGACTCTTAGTGGCCTCCGGGGGCCTACAGGCGGCCTCGAGAGCCAGAGACCTCGAAATATCGGTTGGCGGTCCCCCTGTGGGCCCTCTCTTGGGGAGCTCTTGGGGCACAGTTGGGTTGTCTAGGGAGCCTCCTGGGCCGTCTTGGGGCCCTCTTCGGGGCCTCCTGGCCCGTCTTGGAGCGATCTGAAGGGCCTCCGAGCGAGGCCGTGAGGGAGCGCTGGGAAGCGGGGAAAGCGAGAACGCCTAAATCCTGCAAAAACCATCGGATAATTAGCGAATCTTGTCTCTCAAGACCCTCTTGGGGAGCCTCTTGAGTCCGTCCTGGAGCGTGTTCGAGTCCTCGTCGGCTGTCTTGAGGGCAGCTTGGGCGTCTTCGGGGCATCTTGGGACCGTCTAGGGCCCTCTCGGGACCTCTATTAGCCTGTCGTGGCCTGCTTCGGGGCGGGCCCGGGCCGCCTCGGGACCCCTCTGGGCCTTCTCTTGGCGCGCTCTTGGGGCACACTTGGGTTGTCTGGGAAGCATCCTGGGCCGTCTTGGGGCCCTCGTCGGGGCCTCGTGGGCCTTCTTGGAGCGATCTGAAAGTCCTCCGAGGCCGTGAGGGAGCGCTGGGAAGCGGGAAAAGCGAGAACGCCAAAATCCAAAACACTCGGAAAACGAGTGAATCTTGCCTTCCAGGGCCCTTTTGGGGAGCCTCTTGAGTCCGTCCTGGAGCGTGTTGGAGTCCTCGTCGTCCGTCTTGAGGGCATGTTGGGCGACTTCGGGGCCTCGTGGGACCGTCTTGGGTCCTCTCGGGACCCCCTTAGCCTGTCGTGGCCTCCTTCGGGGCGGGCTCGGGCCGCCTCGGGAGCTCTGGACCCCCCCCCGCAACCCCTGGTGGGCACCGAAGGGGGAACAGGTAGCGGCCCGCCCCCCCCCCAGGCCTACTCCGAGATAGAGAATCATGTTCCCGGGAAGCTTTCTGGGAGCATGATTTGTTCGGCTCTCTAAGAGGGGGGCCTCTGGGGGCTTACCGAGGAGCGCCTTTTGACCTTGTCGGCAAGCCTATTGGAAACATGGTTGGGGCGGTGGGCGGAAGGCCAAGGAATCATGTTCCCGGAAAGCTATCTGGGAAATACGATTCACCGAAGTGTCTTGGGGTCCCGCAGGGGGCTTCCGTGGGGGTCCCTTGGGGGCCTGGTGGGGCTTCCGGGGGGCCTCTTGAGAGCCTCACGGAGTTTCTTGGGAGCCTCTTGATGGCCTACGGGGGCGTCCTAAAAGCCTCTCAGGCCGGAGACCTCGAAATGTCGCGCTCTTCGGGCCCTCTTGGTCGCTCTTGGGACTCTCTCGGGGCGCTCTCGAGGCCCTCTTGACTCATCTGGGGAGCCTCCTGGGCCATCTATGGGCTTTCTTGGGAGCCTCTTCGGCCGTCTTGGAGCGATCTGAAGGGCCTCTGACGCGGTCCGGGACCGCGGGGAGGCGGAACATGGGAGAGCGCAAGAATGCTTCAAAAACCATTGGAAATTTGTTGATTTTCGGCTTCTGGGGCCCTTTGGAGGGGCCTCTGGAGGCGCTCCTGGGGCGTTTTGGCGGCGTCGTCGGCCGTCCTGAGGTCATCTTCGGCGTGTCCGGGGCCTCTGGGGGCTGTCTTTGGGCGTCCTGGGAACCCAGGAATCATGTTCCTGGAGAGGCTTCCGGGAACATGATTTCGAACGAGGCCCTCTTAGGCCTCCCTGAGGCCGTCCTGGGGGCCTCCTGGGCCGGCTTCGGGGCTTCTTGGGCCATCTCGGGGGGGTCCGTGAGCCCCACAGGCCGACCCTTTTGGGCCGTCTTGGGCCCTCTTGGGTCTCTCTTGGGCTGTCTTGGGGCTCCTCGGGGGCGTTTGGGGCACTGCGAAGACGAAGCAAGGGAGTATACTAGTATACTGAATATGCACGTTTTACTAAGGGGACCGGCTGATTTTTGCCTCTTGAAGGCCCTTTTGGGGCCCTCTTCGGCCATCTTGAAGCCATCTCGGGCCCTCTTGGGCCTCGCTGAGGCTGTCCTGGGGCCCTCTAGGGGTCGAAGGGGCCCTGGGAGCCCGGAAGTAATGTTCTCGGAGAGGCTTCCGGGAACATGATTTCGAATGGGGCCCTCTTGGGCCTCCCTGGGGCCGTCTTGGGGGCCTCCTGGGCCGGCTTCGGGGCCTCTTGGGCCGTCTTGGGGGGGTCCGTGAGCCCCACAGGCCGACCCGTTTGGGCCGTCGTGGGCCCTCTTGGATCTCTCTTGAGCTGTCTTGGGGCTCCGCGGGAGCGTCTGGGGCACTGTGAAGACGAAGCCAGCGAGTATGCTGAAAATGTACGTTCTACGAAGAAACTGGGCCGATTTGTGCCTCTTGAAGGCCCTGTTGGGGCACTCTTCGGTTATCTTCAAGCCATCTCGGGCCCTCCTGGGCCTCGCTGACGCTGTCCTGCGGCTCAGTCGGGGGCCCTGGGAGCCCGGAAGTCATGTTCCCGGAGAGGCTTCCAGGAACATGATTTCGAACGGGGCCCTCTTGGGCCTCCCTGAGGCCGTCTTGGGGGCCTCCTGGGCCGGCTTCGGGGCCTCTTGGGCCGTCTCGGGGGTTGCGTGAGCCCCACAGGCCGACCCTTTGGGGCCGTCTGGGGCCCTCTTGGGTCTCTCTTGGGCTGTGTTGGGGCGCCGCGGGGGCGTCTGGGGCACTGCGAAGACGAAGCAAGCGAGTATGCCGAAAGTGCACGTTTTACAAAGGAACTGGGCCGATTTGTGCCTCTTGAAGGCCTTCTTGGGGCCCTCATCGGCCATCTTCAAGCCACCTCGGGCCCTCTGGGGCCTCGCTGAGGCTGTCCTGCGGCTCAAAAGGGGGCCCTGGGAGCCCGGAAGGCATGTTCCCGGAGAGGCTTCCGGGAACATGATTTCGAATGGGGCCCTCTTGGGCCTCCCTGAGGCCGTCTTGAGGGCCTCCTGGGCCGGCGTCGGGGCCTCTCGGGCCGTCTTGGGGGGGTCCGTGAGCCCCACAGGCCAACCCTTTTGGGCCGTCTGGAGCCCTCTTGGGTCTCTCTTGGACTGTCTTGGGGCTCCGCGGGAGCGTCTGGGGCACTGTGAAGACGAAGCCAGCGAGTATGCCGAAAACGCACGTTTTACAAAGGAAATGAGCAGATGTTTGCCTCTTGAAGGCCCTCTTGGGGCCCTCACAGGCCCTCTTGGGGCGCTCTTGGGCGTCTTCGGGGCCTCTTCAGGCTTTCGTGACCATCTGTACGGCCCGCGTGGCCTGTCGTGGGCAATTTGGAAGCGGCCCGGGGCAGTCCTGGGGGGACTGTGACCCCCCAAAGGTTCGGGCGGGCCCCCATGGGGGATGACGGCACGATTTTGCCCCCCCCCTCCCGCCCCCCGGCCTACTCAGAGAGAGAGAGAGAGATACACACATTTATATATATATATATAAACACTATTGCCGCTGCTCTTGCATGCGTCATCGCGTCGGTCCGTCCGTCACCCACTGCAACAGTTTGACGCGAAACCGGTGCCTTCCTGGTGAAACAATGCTTTCGTTGACCAACAGCTGAAGCCCCGACGTCTGCTGCACCCGCTTTGAGATCGGCTCTGCACCTTGGAAAAGCTGCTTGAGCTTACCGCTCATGACGAGGCTGCGCTTCTCTGTTTACGGCTCGGGCTCTGCTCTTTGACCGCGTTCAGCTCTCGTCGTTCGCCTCAGACCTCGAGGTCAATGCCCCGTTCTGGCCCTGCACAAGAGAAAGGCGGCGGCACCAGAGAAGGAAGGGCGCGGGCTAACCGAGAAGGTTCGCCCAGAAGGCGGGAGGGACCTGCTCAGAAGCCCCTCCTCTCTCCTCAGAAGGCAGGTCCAGTCACCATCGAATCGGGAAGTCGGGTCGGGCTGGACCGTGCGTCGGATCGCGCCGCATCGGCACGGAGTCGGGCTCGGATCGGATCGCCCGCGCCAGATGCACAACAGCGCCACGCAAGCATCGGGCCGCATTGGATCGTCGGAATGTTGAAATCGAAGTGGACCAGGCCAGCCGGAACCAACATCGAATCGGATCGATCGGATCAGAACGGACCCGACAAGGACTCCCCCTCGCGCGCCGCCCCTTTATCCTGCGCGCCGACGACGAGCGGGCAGCAGGCAGGACAGCAGAGATACGGGGGGCCAGCGCGGTAAACACCGAGGGCACAGTGACCAAGAAATGTTCGCCCGCGCTTTCGGAGAGGCACAATGCCCGACACCACGGGACACCACCGAAACAGCTCTGGCCTGAGCTCTCGTGGTCTGTATGATTTCCCTGGGCTGAGAAGCCTAGCACCGGCAAGGGCTCGAATCGGTAGCTTTAGCCTCGACTCTCGGTCCTGATGCGGCTCTTGCTTATACTGTCGGTCTGGCTTCGGCGAGCAGCACATCACGGGGTACCGCGACACCAGCACAAGGAATTCTGCAGTGTAGCAGTTCGGCATGCTGTATCCACATGTTTAGCGTGAGCTTGGGTCCCGAATCTTCTACTCCAAAGGTCCCGAGCTCTCACACCCCGTGGCCACCCTTCGGGTGTCGAGGAGGCTGGGGTGCGGGCCTCGGCTGGCGATGGGCTTCGCGCCGCGTTGGCGATCCATCGGCTTCTCTGGCTCGCGCACCTGCTCTGTCCCGTTCGGGCCCCTCCGGTTCTCTGAATAGGGGGCCACATGCGAGCCCTACCCCCACCCCCCACGACTTCTGAGGGGGAGGGTGGGGTTCATTTCACTCGGGAGCCCCCGAACGAAGTGAACCCCACCCCGCCCCTCAGAAATCGTGGGGTGTGGGGTTGGGGTTCGCATGCGGCCCCCTACTTAACTCGCCTGACCATTCCAGCCCCTCGAGCTCCTCCATTGGAGGAGCTCGAGGGGCTGGACCAACCCTTCGGCGCCTGCGCCGGGCCCGCCTGCCCAAGGCTCGACCCGGCCACGGGGTAGCCGCGGGGACGTCCGCACGGGACCACCACGGGGCGCAACCGCACGGGGCCGCCGCGGGACCACCATGGGGACGCCCCAGGACACATCACGGAACCTCTCTCGGGGGAGGCTCTTCATGGGGGGGGGGGAATCCATGGGGGGACAGGATCCCAGGGGGGAGGAGGAGGAGGAGGAGGAGGAGGAGGAGGAGGAGGAGGAGGAGGAGGAGGAGAGGAGGAGGAGGAGGAGGAGAGGAGGATACGAAGAAGAAGGAGGAGGAGGAGGAGGGGGATCCCATAGGATCCCCTGGGGATCCCATGGGGGGGCAGGAGGGGATCCCATGGGGGAGATCCCCCTCCTGCCCCCCCCGTGGGATCCCCCCCCCATGGAGAGTCTCCCGACTCTCTGGGAGCCACGCGCCAGGCACGCGGGACGAACCCGGGAGCAGCTGGGCGCCCGACAACAAAGGGACAGCCACGAGGCAACCACGAGGCCCTGACGAGGCAAAGATCTCTCTCTCTCTCTCTCTGTCTCTCTCTATCCCCAGCGCAGCTTCGTCACGCCCGCACGCGCGGCACGAACCGAAACCGAGCTCCCGAGTGGGGGGCTCGGGGCCCTCCGTTCCGAATCGATCTAACCCCCCTTGACCTCCGATATGTCCTTCGTCCGCTGTTTAGGTGAAGCTTGAGCCAAAGATCACGCCCAAGCTGACGTCTTGGCTTCCTCGTTCTTTCGGCAACGACCTCTTCCTGTCGCCACTGGCAGAAAGCGGCGCGTCGCGCTCCCCGGCGAATGCTCAAACATCTGCGCGGCAGCATGGGAAAAGCTTGAAACGCCCGATGCTTCGGAGGGAGTGGCTGGAACTACGCAGCTGTGATGCCCGAAAATCCACCACCGTGCCCTGAGGCACAAGTTGGAATGTCCTCAGGTCCCCTTGAGTTCTCCGCGTCGGGCTCTGGACATTTTCTTACAAGGGGCCCACAGCCCGGCGCTCCGGGCGCTCTCGAGCGCTCCCCGACGCTCACGGGCGCTCTGGGGTCCCCGCGTGACTTCTCGCGACGACAAAGGCGCGTCGCGTTGTTCGGGACATGCACGTGTAGCATTTTCTCAGATGGTCCAGGGACCGGCCTGGAGCCCTCTTGGGCGCCTCTTTGGGACCCTGGAGGGCGGCTAGAAGGCCAAAATCGTCGAAATCCAAAGGTTTTCTAGGGTGTTCGCATTGCCGCCCTTTCGGTCTTCAGAGCGTCCAAGACAGCCCAAGAGGCGCCCAAGATCGCCCCAAAACGGCCCAAGAGTCCCCAAGAGAAGCCCAAGAGGCCTTCAAGACGGCCCCAAGAGAGGCGCAAGACGAGGAACGCGATTTGACGTGTGGAGCCCTTCGCCCCGGGATGGTCCGAAGATCTCCCCACGAGCCCTCGAGGTGGGCTCCCAGGAGGCCCCGAGAGGCCCAAATCAGGCCCAGAGAGGCCCCCCAAACGACCCCAAGACCTCCCCAAAACCGCCTCCAAGAGGCATCCGAGAGGCCTCCCAAGAGATCCTCACTGGCATCCAGGAGGCCTCTGACCTACAACCTAGGCACGGGGGGGGGGGATGGGGCGGAAGGCCGCTAGATAATCGCGCATGAACGCACGTATGGGTCGCGGACCTGCGCAAAATCGCGCGAATTCTTCAGCACGGTTGGGTGTGGCACATGCTGGGTGCAGAGAATGATCTCTGCCTCCCTGCTACTGCGGATGCGGAGCACGTGACCGACGGTCAAACCCGCGGCATCCCTGCGCACGCCTCGTACTGCCAAGTGCGCTCTCGGGCCGCCATCGAGCTGCTGGACTAAGGCACCTCCAAGCTTGAGACAAGATGGCCATGGACGGAAGGACAGGGAGGCTTGAGAGGGCTTCTGAGCTGCTGCGGGGATGGCTGAGAAATTTTCAGGAGGGCCCACGCGGACGTGAGGACGTCCCGGGGAAGCCGAGGAGGCCGCTCACAAATTTCGGGAAGTCTCGAAGATATCCACGGATCACTCCGATTCTCAGAAGGACGAGGACGAGGAGGACGAGGAGGACGAGGATAAGCGTTGCCCGAGGGCAGACTGGCAGAGGACGAGGCGGAGTGCTGGGACGCCCGAAAGGCCAGATGCGCCGAAGAGGGGGGCCAGGAAGAGGGAGGCGATAGCACCTCACGGAGGAGGCACGTGCGCGGACGAGGGGGGGGGGGGGCCGGGAGCGCACGCAAGGAAGACGGGGGGGGGGGCATGAAAATCCTGGAGATGGCCTAGCCAGGATGTCCACAACCCCCAGTCTGCTCCACCCCCCGTCGCCGCCCCCGTAAGGAAGGGGCCGCGCAGATGCGACCCATACCCAACAGCAGCAGACGTTGATCCAGTGCAGGTGGTGGCGGCTCTTCGGCAGGCGGCGTTCGCCGTACGGATGGACACCGCCTGCGGCGAAGCTGACAGAGAGAACTGCCCCGGCCAAGCAAGGAACGCGGCCGCGCATCGTCCCTACCCTTCCCCCCTGGACAAGAGATCCAACTTCTTTTACCGATCTGTTGCGCCCCCCCTCACCCAGATCTCCGACCCCAGTGTGATCGAAGAGAACAAACGGGTCATAGGGGAGATGACGTAGCGACCTTACCCCGCGGCTCACGCAGGCCGCCAGCGCGGCACGCTGCGCCGGAGACGAGGGCGCTGGCGCGCGAGCTGGCGCGGGCAGCTTACGCGCAAACGACGGCGAGGACGACCCCGTTTTTGAGGCGTCGCTCGTGTGAGGTAAGCCGCGGACGACTGCAGCTGAGAGATCGAACAGCGCGGCGCCCCCGCGTGAACACTGCGAGCCAAAGGGTGGGCGGAGAGCGCAAGCGGGGGGGGGGGGGGCAGGCGAGCGCAGGCTCAGGCGCCGAGGAGGGGCACCTGGCTTTTGAATTCAAAACCGGTTTTGAGTTCAAAAACCAGTTTTTGAATTCAAAAAACTGGCTTGAAATCAGAACCAGTTTTTGAATTCAAAAACTGTTGTGTTTTTCATTCAAAAACCAATTCTTGACTTCAGAAAACCACCCGGTTTTTTTATTCAAGCACCACAGCTCGGCACGACAGAGCGGAGTCGAAGGCCGACAGCAGCTGCGCCAAATTGAAATCGGAGCAGCAGAAAGGGAACGAAGCAAGCACAACCAGAGGGGCGCGGGGAGACGGACCTCGGGCGAGGGCTGCACCACTCCTCCAGGGGCAGAGAAATAGAAAGGGAGGAAGAGCAAGAGAGAAATTGAGGGGGAGAAAGAGGTAGGGATCACGACAAATAGGATGACCAGGCGGAGGAGAGGAGGAGGGGGAGGAGGAAGAGGAGGAGGAGGAGGAAGAAGAATAAGAAGAAGGAGAAGAAGAAGAAGAACAAGAATATGAAGAAAAAGAATAATAATAATAATAATAAGAAGAAGAAGAAGAAGAAGGAGAAGGAGGAGGAGGAAAAAGAAGAAGAAGATGAAGGATCCAGAAGAGGAGGAGGAGGAGGAGGAGAAGGGGAGGAGCTCGCAGTTCGCAGTCAAAGCCCGAAGTAAGGACGCAGGGTAAGGATGCAAGACCCACTGTTTAGCTGCGCACGCGTAGAAACATGTGGGCGCGGATGTACATTCTCGACGCTGGCACAGCTCGCAGGGGCGACGGCGGGGAGGTTGGGGGTGGGGAAAAGAACAACTGCTGGCAAATGCGATGGGTGCGATGATGACGATGCTGGTGACGCGCCCTCGAGTTAGCGACGACGCGTGATGGCGATGTTACGCTGCGATGTAATGCCACAATCGTCCCCGCTTTCGACCTCACTCGATCGATCCCACCATCGACCTCACAGGATCGGTCACACTTGATCGATCTCACTATAGATCTCAGTATAGGTCAACCTATCGGTCTCACTAAAGATCTCACTATAAATATCGATTTCAATATCACGATCGATCTCACTACCGAACTCCATATCGTTTCCTCTACCGATCTCACTATCAATCTTACATGTCAATGTCGATATCACTATCGATCTCATAACTAATGTCACAATGATCCTCACTATCGATCTCACTTTTGATCTCACTATCCATCCCATTGTAGCGATCTCATTGTCGATCTCACGATTGACTCCACTAATCATCGATACCAAGGCGGGACACCCCCGGCCACCGCCGACGAAATACCGACGGGACACTAACGGGACACCACAGGACACCACGGCGTGACACCCCAGGCCACCGCGCGCCCACCTGGGGCGGAGGGGCGGTCTACTGCATCCGAATCGCCCTAGCGACGGCGGAGTCATTTCTCTGGCGCGCACACGCAGCTTCGCCTCGCCCCGCCCGCACGCACGACACGACCACGAAACTGAAACCGATTTCCTGGTGGGGGGGGCTCTCCGTTCCACTGCGATCTCACCCCCTAACCGTCGATACTGTTGTTGCTACTTGGGAGAAGGGAAGGACAGGAAATAGTATTGCCCACACCAGAACGCGACTACCTGCACGGTCGCCACCCATGACCGCGCATTGCAAGCAAAAGCGGCTAGTATCCCCAGACTCGGAAAGCATCGCACCAGACCCTAAAGTGTCCACATGTCCTGTGCTACTGTGCCTTCCCCACTCAAAATCTGCCGACACTGTCGGCGTGTGTGAGGAGGAATCCTGGGGTGGTCGTCCTGGGCTAGTCCTGCGAGCCTTTTTCCAATTCGACCCTCTGCAACCATTTCCTTGCATCAACCTGGGGCCCTCCAAACCGCCAATCTGGGGGTGAATCGATCCAGGTCGTAATCGAGTCGAAGGGAAGCGCATCACCTTTGATCCATTCCTCGCCGCGGGGGGGGTCCTGGGAAGGGCCCTGTGATCATCTTGGAGGATCAAAGGGAATCCCCTTCCCATTGATCTTCCCAGAGGGATCCCGTGGGAGTCCTGGGAGAAAATCACAGAGCTGATCCCGAGATGGGTCCAAATGGGGAGGCCCCTCTGGAGAGACTGGGGTGATCGGGCCATCTTTAAGCCAACTAGGCCCGCTTAGAGTCCTCACGGGGCCAGCCTTGGCCAACTTCGGCGCTCTTGGGGTCTCTGGGGCCGTCTTCAAGGCTCTGGGGGCCGAACCCCTGTGGCAGGAACAGCATCATAATTCTCGCCGCATCGATCGCAAGAATGTGCAAGACGGCCCAACAAGACTCCAAGACCGGCCAAAGATCGGCCAAAGACGAGCCTCCCGCAGGCTCGTCTAACCCCACCCCCCTAAAAAGGAACTCGCCGACCCTCGAGCCTCGAACATCGATCACCGAGGTAAGACGAAGTCAGGACGAGGATAAAATCGCGTGCGGACAAATCGGGAATCTCTGAGGTCTGGCGGCTCTGGAGAAACTCTCGGGCGCCGCGGCCCTCTCAGAGCACTCAGGAACGCTCTGAGAGCGTTCCTGAACACTCTGAAATGGACTTGTCCTAGTCCCACCCTCATGGGGAAACCAAAATGTACCGGTACCGGTACCGCTACTCCCTGGAACTCTGCCGAGGTGCGTTGTCCAGTCGAGGCGAATCCAGCGGTGGCGGCGAAAGCCTCCCAGGAGGTCCGAAAAGGCGAAAACGAGGCAAGGGTAGAGGTATGGGTACTTCTCCTCTCAGCGCCGTCCGATCGAGCCTCGAATCGCCGCCGCCGCCGCCGACGTCCACAGCGCGAAGTGCTCAGTACGCGAATACGCTAGGAAGTCTTGCCATTAGCAATCGAGGGGCGCATCCCTTGTCGACTCTGAGCTTTGGAACTTCGTCCTAGGAGCCTGTTGTATTATTCGTGATAACAGGCGTGATCGCGGGGGGGAGTTCGTCCCCGATCACATCACGTCCCCCTCGAAGAATCCTAGAGCATCTTTGCAAATATGGGCGAAATAGCGTGACGTGATCCGGGGGGGAAGGAGAGAACCGATCACGGCCGTCATCGCCCATACCTCAAAAAAAAAAAAAAAAAAAAAAAAAAAATATATATATATATATAAATATATATATATACATATACCCACGAACCTGGACAGTCACACAGTGAAGCATGGCAACCTGTTCGAGACACCTGATCGGGCCACGGGCTCTTGCAATGCTGAACGTATCGATCTTGATGTACCGTGCCGAGGGCTGCGCTGTGCTGTGCCGTGCTGAATTGCGATGTGCCATGCCGCGATTGTGCTCTACAGCATTGTGGATCGAGTCCTCCTTAGCATCCGAGTCCTGACCGAGCTGATCTGGATCTTAAGCTCGAGCTGCCTGAACACATATGACCCAGAGCTACTTGAAGTCGAAACATGCGGGACATGCGTTCAACTCGAGCTCAAAATCCAGATCAGCGCCGAAAATGGACGACACGACACGGGGCACAGGCTCACGGACGCACCACAGGATGTGCCAGGGGCGCATAAGGAGATGCGCCAGGGGACGTGTCAGGGGACGTAATAGGGGAAGTACACTGGATGTGTCAGGGACCTGCCACGGGACGTGCCAAGGCGCGTGCCATGGGGCGGGCCAGAGGACGTCATGCCAGGGGACGTGGTAAGGGGCGCGCCACGGAACGGGCAAGGAAAAAACGCCTGAGGACGAGCCACGAAACGCGACTGAGGACGAACCAGGGAATGTGCCACGCCGAGGGGCGTGCTAAGGGACGTGCCAGGGCAAGTCACGCCAGAACGTTGCACAGGACGCGCCGTAGAAACGATTGTCCAACGTGACTTCGCGCGATCTTCGCGGCAAATGGGCCAGCAGCGGGCCACGCTCTGCAACGCGCACACCATGCAATCATGCGCACGAGACGGCCTCACAGAGGACACGCCAGCGCGCCAGGGGACGCCCCACGGCCGGGTGGGGTTGGGCTTCGACAAACTCTACTGCGACAAGCGTCTCGCTCAAGAAATCCTCCGGAAATCCTAATGCTGGACATCCGCATGGCCGACCTGGGCACGTGAAAACAAGCGGCTCGCTCGAGACATCCTCAACACATCCTGATGTTGGACATCCGCCTGGGCGACCTGGACACGTGAAAACGAGCGTTTCGCTTGAGACATCCACAACAAATCCTCATGCTAGACATCTGCCTGGGCGACCTGGACACGTGAAAACAAGCGTTTCGCTCAAGACGTCCTCTGCGCATCCTCGTGCTAGACATCCGCTTAGGCGACCTGGACACGTGAAAACAACAGTTTCGCTAGAGACGTCCTCAACACATCCTCATGTTAGACATCAGCATGGGCGACCTGCACACGTGAGAAATAACGGTTCGCTCGTGACATCCTGAATATATCCTCATGTTAAACATCCGCATGGGCGACCTAGGCACGTGAAAACAAGCGTCTCGTTAGAGACATTCTCAGCACATCCTCATGCTAGACATTCACTTGGGCGACCTGGGCACGTGAAATTATCATTAACATATCCTCATGCTAGACATCCACGTGGGCGACATGGACACGTGAAAACAAGCGTTTCGCCCGAGACAACCTCTACGCATCCTCATGTTGAACATCCGCCATGGCGACCTGGGCACGTGAAAACAAGCGTGTCGCTCGAGACATCCCCAACACAACTTCATGCTAGACATCCGCCTGGGCGACCTGGACACGTGAAAACGAGCGTTTCGCTAGAGACATCCTCAACAAATCCTCATGCTAGACATCTGCCTGGGCAACCTGGGCACAACAAAACAAGCGTTTCGCTCAAGCCTCCCCAAACTCTGCAAAACGAGCGTTTCGCTCGAGACATTCTCAACAAATTATGTACAACAAGCGTTTTGCTCGGGACATCCTCAGACATAGATCCGCTGGACCACCCCTATTCATCGGGGCTCAAAAGACGGGGGTCAATCCAAACGGAGGTCAGTCAGAGCGCCGGATCTTGCAGGATCCTGCAGTGCACTGACCCGGGCTTGGGTGCAGCATCCTGCAGGATGCTGTAAGATCTTGCAAGATCTTGCAAGGCCTGACTGACCCGGATCTGAATTGACCCAGTTCAAAAGATACCCGAATTCATCAGAAACAAATTCCGCCGGCCCACCCACAACATTGCACCGGGGACAATTACACTATTTCAGAAGAATCATGGGCATCTGCCCTTTCCAGGAGCATGATCGACCCACGAACCCGGAAGCGACGGGCATTTGTAATACTCAAGGTAGCGATGGTGATGTAGAGTGCCAAAGGATGTGCAGTGCTGTGCCGTGAAACGCACCATGCCGCGTTAAAGTGCTGTACTCGATTGCATTTTGGATCAGGTCGTCCGTGGCAGCTGATCTGGATATTTTGCTCAAGCTGCCTGAACGCACAACTCTGATCTGGCCACAATCGAAACGCGCGGGGCACTCGACCAGCTCGAGCTCAAGATCCGATTCAGTTCGGAAGCGGGGCGAATCGAACGGAGGCGAACCTGCACAATTACGTGCTCTGTTGCGTCGCGGATCAAATGACAGACCTGAGCTGGGCCTCAAGCTCGAGCTGCCAGATCGCATTGCTCGCCCAGAGCTGATTGCAGTCGAGACCGTATGAGAAGATAAGATTCCACAACAGCGCGAACTGATGAGGACGAGTCCAAGCCGAGGCGACATGCACCGAGAAGGGGCGGGCCGAAACGCCGACGACGTCAACGACGGGGGACGGCGACGACCGGGACCGCGGTTCCAGCTCGGGACCACCATGTTAGATATCCACCTGGGTGGCCTGGAAACGTGAAAAGACATGGCTCGAGCTCTGGATCAACATGTTGGATACCCCAGTGGGAATTCTGGCAAATCTCCAGCCGAAGGAAAAACCGCGTCAGGGCATTCCACATCCAGTGCCGATGTATTGGTTTTGCCCGGCTCTCGTGGGCCCCCACGCTGGGGGCGCCCAAACGACGACGTGTTGGTTACCCTCCCGCGGGTGGCCCGCACACGCAGAACATGATCGACCCACGACCCGGAAAGGCATTCAGAACTGCGGGGCATGGCAACGTTTCTGAGGACCGCCATTGATGAACCCGTTTTCCACCACCACCACCATAAGTTGGAAGGGGGAAAGAGGAGGAGGAGGGCGCGGAAGAGGAGGAGTAGGAGGAGGAGGAGAAGGAGGACCCCCTCTCCCTCCAACTTATGGTGGTGGTGGTGGAAAACAGGCCCATCAGCCATTGGGCGGTGGGAGGTGGCGATGCTGAAGATACCGATGGTGATGATGCTGTGCCAGGGGCTGTGTTGTGCTCTGCTGTGCCGTGGAGGAAATCTGTGAGGCACTGGAAAGAGCTTTCCGTCTCCGCGGTCGGCCAATCGGCCAGTCGACCAGTCGGCCAGTCGGCCAGTCAGGGAGTCGACCAGTCGGCCAGTCGGCCAGTCGGCCAGTCAGAGTCGACCAGTCGGATGGTGCATCCCCGTGCCCCAAAAATTTTCAGAATGCCCTGGAAGCCTCGAGTCCCGTCCGAGCGAGCCTCGAACGTCGATCGCACAGGCCCCGAGATCGCTGGGGCCTCCACCGCCCGCGGCAACGCCTCGCCGCCCAGCTGCGG
>CAUYUJ010001490.1:20666-25666 GCA_963575745.1 Prorocentrum cordatum | reverse complement strand
ACGACGCCGCCGACGACGACGCCGACGCCGACGACGACGGCGCCGACAACGACGACGACGACGACGACGACACCGACGACGACGATAATTACGACGACGATGACGGCGACGACGACGGGCGACGACGATAATTACGACGACGATGACAGAGGCGGCCACGACAACGGCGGCGGCAACGACGACGACGACGCCGACGACGACGACGACGACGCCGACGACGACGACGCCGACGACGACGACGACAACAGCCACGACGACGACGACGACGACGACGACGACGACACCGACGACGACGACGACGCCGACGACGACGACGGCACCGACGACGACGACGACGCCGACGACGACGACGACAACGTCGGCGACGGCGACGACGCCGACGCCTACGCCTGACGCCAACGACGCCGACGACGACGACGACGACGATCAAGACGACGACGGCCACGACGATGACGCAGACGAAGACGACGACGCCGTCCACGACGACGACGACGACGACTACGGCGACGACGACGACGACGACGACAAACCCGACGCCGACGGCGACGCCGACGCTGACGCCGACGCCGACGCAGACAACGACGACGACGACGCCGACGATCGCGACCACGACGACGACGACGACAATGACGGCGGCGGCCACGACGACGACGGCGACGACGACGACGCCAACGACGACGCCGACGACGACGATGACGACGACGGCGGCGACAACGACGACGACGAAAGCCACGACGATGACTCCGTCGACGATGAACTCGACGACGACTGGCAACGTCGACGGCGGCGGCCACGACGACGACGGCGCCGACAATCAAGACGACGACGACGAAGACGACGACGACGACGCCGAGAACGATGACGACGACGACGACGAAGACGTCGACGACGACGACGACGACGGCCACGACAACGACGCAACCGACGACGACGACGACGACGATGACGATACCGACGGCGCCGACGACGCCGGCGACGCCGCGACGACGGCGCCCACGACGACGACGACGCCGACGATCACGACGAGGCCGACGACATCGACGACGCCGACGACACCGACGACGACGACGACGCTGACGCTGACGATGACGACGATGACGACGAAGACGACGACGACGCTGACGATGACGACGATGACGACGAAGACCCCATCGCCATCGCCGACGCCGACGACGACGCCGACGACGACGACGACGATGACGCCGAGGACGAAGACGACGACGACGACGCCACCGATGACGATGACGACGACGACGACGAAGACGTCGTCGACGACGACGACGACGACGGCCACGACAACGACGCAGCCGACGACGACGACGCCGACGACGATGACGGCACCGACGGCGCCGACGACGCCGACGACGCCGACAACGACGACGACAACGGCGCCAACGATCACGACGACGACTACGATCTCGACGACGAGGCCGACGACAACGACGACGCCGACGACGACGGCGCCGACGATCACGACGACGCTGACGATGACGACGGTGACGACGAAGACGACGACGACGACGACGACGACGCTGACGATGACGACGGTGACGACGAAGACGCCATCGCCATCGCCGACGCCGACGACGACGCCGACGACGACAACGACGACGCCGACGACGCCGACGACGACGACGACGAAGATGACGACGACGACGACGAAGACGACGACGATGACGACGACGACGACGACGATTACGAAGACGTCGACGACGACGACGACGACGACGACGACGACGACGACGACGACGACGACGGCCACGACAACGACGCAACCGACGACGACGACGACGCCGACGGCGATGACGGCACCGACGGCGCCGACGACGCCGACGACGCCGACGACGACGACGACGACGACGGCGCCGACGATCACGACGACGACGCTGACGATCACGACGACGACGCCGACGACGACGACGACGACGACGACGACGCCGACGACACCGACGACAACGACGACGACGACGCTGACGATGACGACGATGACGACGATGACGACGAAGACGACGACGCCGACGCCGACGCCGACGACGACGTCGACGACGCCGACGGCCACGACGACGACGCCGCCGACGACACCGACCCCTTCGACGACGACGGCGCCGACGGCGCCGACGACGCCGACGACGCCGACGACGCCGACGACGCCGACGACGACAGCGACGACGACGACGAGAGAGCACCTCCGGCACGCCTGCCTCGCCGCCCCCCCTGGCAGAGGTCGCGGGGCCTGCTCTGGCCTGGATTCCCCCTGGGGGGCCTCGGGAGACCTCGGGCGATGCAGGGAGGGCCTCGCGGGACTTGAGAATACCTCGAGGAGCCCTGCTCCGTGCTGCCTTATGTTACACAGTTTTTCCACCTTCCCCCAATATCTTCGCCTTCTGCCGCGCTACTATGCAACCACCTTCCTAAATACAGATTCGTTTCTAATCGCGCGCTGGAGTTTACAATTTTGAAGGGCCAGAGAAACCACATGGGCGAGTCGAACAACATCCGCCACCCATTTCTCCGCCTCCTCCTCCTCATCCTCCTCCTCCTCCAACTTTTTTTGTTCGACCAACTTGGGCAAGGTGGCCGTTGCGTTAATCCCACCAGCCCTCTGGGCGACAGGTGGTCTAACGAAATCCCACCAGCCCTTTAGGGCGTGAGTGGTTTAGAGAGCCCCCTCTGTCCTCAACCCCCCTTCTTCCCCTTCGGGGAGGGGTTTACCCCGCCCCCTACCCCCTCCCCCTGGGCCTGGAGAGGGCGTCCCGCGGGTGGTTGGAGGGGTCTTCTTCGACTCCTGGGAGGGCCAAAAAACGACGACCCTCACGAGGATTCTGGCCCCGTCGGGGGGGCCCAGAAAAAAAACCCTCTCCTCTTCTGTGAAGCCAAAATCCTTGCTTTTACGAGGGCTTGGGCCCCATTTTGGCCTCCCGAGGGGACCGCGCTCATCTTCCTTCATAGCAAAATCATTGATTTTACGAAGGTTTTGGGCTCATTTTGTCCTTCTCAGGGGGGAGCGCTTCTTTGCGCTTCTCTGGAGGTCGCAAGAAGCCCCAAGATGGCCCCAAGAGGCCCCCAGGAGCCTCCCAAGAGGCCTCCAAGAGGCCCCCAAGAGGCCCCCAAGAGGCCCCAAGAGGCCCCCAAGAGGCCCCCAAGAGGCCCCCAAGAGGCCCCCAGAGGCCCCAGGAGGCCCCCAAGAGGCCCCCAAGAGGCCCCCAAGAGGCCCCCAAGAGGCCCCCAGAGGCTCCAAGAGGCCCCCAAGAGGCCCCACGAGGAGCCCGAACGACTCACACCAGGACGAGGGGCCCGAACGACTCACACCACGAAGAGCCCGAACGACTCACACCACAAGGAGGGGCCGAACGACTCACACCAGGACGAGGCGCCCGAACGACTCACACCACGAGGAGCCCGAACGACTCACACCACGACGAGGGCCCCGAACGACTCACACCACGAGGAGCCCGAACGAGTCACACCAGGAGGAGGGGCCCGAACTACTCACACCAGGACGAGGGGCCCGAACAACTCACACCACGAGAAGCCCGAACGACTCACACCAGGACGAAGAGCCCGAACGACTCACACCACGAAGAGCCCGAACGACTCACACCAGGAAGAAGGGTCCGAACGACTCACACCAGGACGAGAAACCCCAAACGACTCAAATCACGAGGCGCGCTTTCTCTCCCTCCTCCTCCGCCTCGTCCTTCTCCCGCTCCCCCCACAAGGAGGATGTACAAGGAGGCGGGAGGAAAGAGGAACAGGGGAGATATGCGGGGCCAAACGGACACACGCCTGAAAAACACGACTGTCGCCATGCTTCGCTCGAGTTGCTGTTGTGAGATGGGCTGGTGGGGATACGCGAAGCGTAAAGAATTCTTTCTTTCCTCGTCCAAAAACCCGCTTTTCCCCTTCGGGGAGGGGTTACCACTGTTCCCTATCAATATACACCCCCTCCCCCGGGCGACTGGGAGCCAACCAGGGACACTGAGGGCACCCCCCCACTATCCCTTGTTTACAAAACCATACAAACACACACTCTGCCTCCAAATTCGGAGCATGCGCAGCGAACCCGATGCGGCCTCCCCCCACCATCCCTGTCAAAAAAACTACAGAGTACACTTGGCGGCGGCGGCGGCGGTTGCGGCGGCTGCGGCGGGGGCAGCGGCTGCGGTGGCGGCGGCGGTGGCGGCGGCGATGGCGGCGGCGGCGGCGGGGGCGGCGGCGGCGGCGGCGGCGGCGGCGGGGCAGCGTGGCGGCGCGGCTTGCGGCGCAGCGGCGTGCGGCGGCGGCGATTCGCGGCATCGGGGCGACGGCGGCGGCGGCGCGCGGCGGCGTCGGGTGGCGCGCGGCGGCGCGGCGGGGACGGCGACGGCGAGCAGCGCGGCGGCGGCGGCGGCGGCGACAGCGCGGCGGGCGGCGGCGGCGCGGCGGCGGCGGCGGGCGGCGGCGGCGGCGGCGGATTCGCCCCCAGTAGCTGCCCATCCAAGGACGACTGCTGAATATGCTGCGGCTTGGGCCAGGCTCGGGTGCTACGTATGTGTTGGGAGAGCGGGTGGGAGTGAGCGGGACTGCTTGCGGGCGGGGAGGGAGTAGCTTGACCCCTCCCCCTACCCCCTCCCCTGGACCTGGACGGGCCTCAAGATGGCCCCAAGATGGCCCAAGAGAGCTCCAAGAGTGGCCCAAGCGACCTCCAAGACGGCCCCAAGAGCGCCCAAGATCGCCCCCAGGGGGCCCCAAGAGCGCCCCAAGAGGCGGCTTGGAGGGCTCTTAGGGGGGGCCTCGATAAGGGACCGCCCCGTTTGATCGATGGCCTACAAGATGGCTCCAAGAGGCTCTCCGAAGCTCCCAGGAGAGCCCCAAGAGAGCGCCAAGAGGGCCCCAAAAGGGTCCCGAGAGGGTCCCAAGAGTGCCCCAAGACGGCCCCAAGAGGCCCCCGAGCGGCCTCAGAGAGCCCAAGATTACCTCCAAGATGGCTCAGATAACCCAAACTGGCTCAGAATGGCTCC
>CAUYUJ010001490.1:0-20566 GCA_963575745.1 Prorocentrum cordatum | reverse complement strand
CTCCTCCTCCTCCTCCTCCTCCCCCTCCTCCTCTTCGGGCGCGCTGGGGAGCCTATTGGCGCCCTCTTGGGCTCTCTTAGGGCCCTCGGGGCATTCGTGGCTGTATTGGGGCCGTCTGGGGGCCATCTTGGGCCGTTTTTGGCCCCTTTGGGGCGCCTTTGGGGCAGTCTTGGGATGATCTTTGGGGCCTCTTAGGCCGTCTTGGGCCCGTCTGGGGGCCCTCTTGGACCGTTTTGGGCCCGCTTGGGGCGCCTCCGGGGCCATCTTGGGACGATATTTGGGGCCTCTGGGCCGTCTTGGGCCCGTCTGGGGAAGAAATGGGCCATGGGAGCCGCCCGGGAGCCGCTTCACTCGAAAAAATAAAAGGGAAACGGGCTATCAGACCATACGTCTGGGCCTCGCAACCCCCCTGGGCCCCCCCTAAGAAGGGCTTCGCCCCCTACTCAACGTCACTCGCTCGTACCTCGCTCTTTCCGTCACCCCTATCGACGATCAGTGGGCGATTGGAGATCGATGCATCCCCCCTATGCCGTATCGCCCCCCATCGTTGCCCCTGAAGTTTTTGGCCTGGCGCCGAACACCCCCAGCGACGCCTCCGGTGGCCGCCTTTGGCGCACCTCGGAGGCGCCAAGGAGGGGCGCCTGGCGCCGACGTCAAGCGATCCGCGCCGACCCGCCGCCGACCTCCGAGAAGGAACGTTTGTGCAGCGTGACCCTCTGGTGGCACGGCTGGGGCCTTCCTTCTCACGGATGCACAGTCAACCTTGCCGTCGCTCGGACGTCCAGTTCCCGTGCACTTTTTCGGTTTCGCGCGTGTTTTTTTTTGTTGCTCGATGGTCCAGGGTGGTCCTCGATGGTTCTCGCCGAGGAAAGATGCACACGTCCGAGCGATGCCAAGCAACCCGTGCACTGCAGGTTCGTGTCGTGCCGACTTGGGCGTTGGCTCCTGACGCCGCGGCGATCGTTCAACCTTGAACGATCGGCTGTCTCCGAAACGCGATGTCGTTAAACATCGACCGGTCCTGGGTGGCCGGCGGCGTGCAACGCTGAGCGCTCGCGGCGGGGTCGCCGCCAGTCGACACGACACGAACCTGCCGCAAGAAGGACGCGCGGTGAGGATGCAAGGGCCTGGGAGGGCCACGTGAACGTTTTTCGAACGAGGTTGGCCAGCGAAAGTCGCTCGGGACGGGCCGAAGGGGGGTAGCCTCGGAAAGTTACGCCATCCTTACTGTGCGGGTGAGCTTAGTTCTATACGGCAGGCAGGGTCGTGTCGTGCCGACTTCGGCGCTGGTTCCTGACACCGCGGGGATCCTTCCACCTGGAAGGATCGGCCCTTTCCGAAACGTCGGATCGTTCAAAGTCGACCAGTCCTGGATGGCCGGCGGCGTCCAACGTTGAACGCCGACACGACGCGAACCTACCGTACACAAGATTGCCATCGCTCGGATGTCCATTCTCCGTGCAGTTGTCGCTTTGGTGCGTGTTTTTTGGGGGGGGCTCCATGATCAAGGATGCTCATCGATGGTCCTCGCCAAGAAACAAACGAACACGTCCAAGCGATGCCGAGCATGAAGGGAGGACGAGGTATCCCCGCGTTCGTCGTGATTCTTGAGGCCGTCCCGTGCCGTCCCAGGGCCCTCTCGAGGCTCTCGGTGGCCTCCGACGGCCGGGAGGTGGGCCGATCTTGGACCGAAGAGCGCGGCACGCGAAAAGCAAGGGGAAACCCGTTGGAAAATCAGTGTGCTCGGCCTCTCGGGGGCATCCGGGAGAGTGTCTCGGGGGTGTCTGAGGGCACCTTAGAGGGCTCGTCATCGTCGTCGCCGCCGCCGCCGTCGCCGCCGCCGCCACCGCCGCCGCCGCCGCCGTCGTCGTCGTCGCCGCCACCGCCGCCGCCGCCGCCGTCGTCGTCGTCGCCGTCGTCGTCGCCGCCACCGCCGCCGCCGTCGTCGTCGTCGTCGTCGTCGTCGTCGTCGTCGTCGTCGTCGTCGTCGACGCAGGCCTTCCGTGCGCGCCTCGAGATGTTCCAAAAGGATCTGGCCCGCCCTGCGGGCGCGCCGCAGCTCGGCCCGGCCTCGAGAGCGCCGCCCGCTGGGCACGCGGGCCGAGGCCAGGCCACCGGCGGCGTTCCATCTCTCCTCCCCCTCCCCCTCCCCCTCCTCCTCCTCCTCCTCCTCCTCCTCCTCCTCCTCCTCCTCCTCCTCTCCTCCTCCTCCTCCTCCTCCTCCTCCTCCCTCCTCCTCCTCCTCCTCCTCCTCCTCCTCCTCCTCCTCCTCTCCTCCTCCTCCTCCTCCTCCTCCTCCCTCCTCCTCCTCCTCCCTCCTCCTCCTCCTCCCTCCTCCTCCTCCTCCTCCTCCTCCTCCTCCTCTCCTCCTCCTCTCCTCCTCCTCCTCCTCCTCCTCCTCCTCCTCCTCCTCCTCCTCCTCCTCCTCCTCCTCCTCCTCGGCATAGGATCGGGAACATCCTGATTTCGACTGGAGCTCGGCCAGACTTCGGCCAGCCCTCTGCACCCTTTTTCGTGCAGAGTTCGCAGAGATGTCGTCCAGAGGCCGGCCAGATCCGACGAGATTCGCATGCAATCCCCCAAACCGCAAGGGATCTGGGGAGCCTCTGAGTCCCCCATGAAGGACCACACGAGGGCCCCTCCCTATGTGCCAGCCTCGTGACCCTCGGGAGCGCGGTTGCGCCGTCACGGTCGTATCCCTCTCCTCCTGCCCCTCCCCCCGCGACGACATGCCCTCGATGCGAAGCGAAAGATTGTCTGGGCCATCTCGGACAAATCCCGAGTGCGAGTTTGCCAGCAGAGCGAAGGCTCGTGTGCAGGCCGCACATCGGAGATCCCACGCTTGCTCGCTCGCTCGCCCCTCCTCACGCGAGGCGCTCCTGAGCTGCCCCCTTCGATCAGCGGGGTGCCGTAGCGCTTGAATATCTTGGAGGGCAGGGAGTGCACGCTGTCCGCACCTGGGAGGGGGGGGCAGGCGCGAGCAGACTCCGCATCCGCAGGACCAGTCATCATCGGAGTCGGGAACAACAATCGAATCGGAGCATGCGCCGGACCAGGCTGCATCGGCACGGAGTCGAAATCGAACTGGATTGGCTGCGCCAAGATGCACAGCAAAGACATGCAAACATCAGGACGAACCGGATCGTCGGAATAGCAAGATCGAATATCATAGGGCTGGCAGGAAGCGATATCGAATTGGATCGATCGGATCGAAATGGACACTGCCTGGCTCACGAAAACAGGCAGGCTGAGAAAGCTGGAGGTTGGAAATTCCGTACAAAAGACTCACGGTACGCTAACGTCGGAGTTGGTACCTGCCACCGTGTGAATCTCAAACTTGAACGATTGCGGCTTTCCGGCAACGCAGATCGTTAGATATCGCCCAGTTTCTGGCCACTGGCGGCGTTCAAGCTGAATGCCCGCGCTGGGGTCGCCACCGCGTGAACGCGGCGCGAACCTGACGTAGTCATGGGAGTGGCCAAAAATATGGAGACGCCAATGGAAACATGTTCGACCAACGATCCAAAACAGGGATTGAGAACTGCGAGGCATGGAACCGATTCAAGGACCTCAATTGCATATGCACAGGGGGACATGTCAGGGGGACGCGCCGCGGAACGTCCCAAGGGACGCGCCAGCGGACGTGCCAGTGAACGTGCCATGGAGACGCACCGCGAGAAGTGCCAAGGGGACGCGCTATTTACAGAACGTGCCAATGGACGTGCCACGGGACGTGCCAGGGGACGCGCCGCGCGACGTGCCTGGGGAACTCGCCACGGGACGCGCCAGAGAACCTAACGTGCCAGGGAACGTGCCAGGCGACGCGCCAGGGGACGTGCCAGGGAACGCGTCTGGGAACGTGCATCAGGACGTGGCACGGAACCGCGCTCCCATGCAAGCCTTTTTTTCTGCTCCAAAAAACGCTGCTCGCCTCCCCCCGCCCTCCCCCCCTGACACAGCCGAATCAGAAAGAAGGTTCCAAAACTGTACCGAAGCGGCCGAACCGAACCGAACCGGGCTGAACCGAACGGGCGAGAAACGGTTTTGATCTCAACAGGAACCGAACCAAACCGCCTGACGCGTATTGTATAATCAAGCCGAACCGAACCGAACCAGACTCCATTTTGAACCGACCCGGACCGGACTGGACCGAACCAGACCGTACTGGAGCCAGCCCGAAGCCTGGGGGTGTCCCTGGCCCTGGGGGTAAATCTTGAGGGTCAGTCCCAGAACCCTGGGGGAAAGTCCCAGAGCTGTTTGCGTAAATCCGAGGCCCAGGGCCTTCAAAAAGTGAATCCCAAAGCCGTCTGGGTAAGTCCCGGGGCCCCAGGGGGGAAATCCCAGGGCCCCGGGGCCTCGAAAAAACAAGTCCCGGGGCCCAGGGGCCTCGAAAAAGTACGTCCCAGGGCCCTGGGGCCTCGAAAAAATAAGTCCCGAAACCGCCTGTGTAAATCCTGGGCCCCGGGGCATCGAAAAAAGAAAAGAAGTCCCAGAGCCGTCTGTCTAAGTCCCGGGGCCCCGGGGGGAAATCTGGGTAAGTCCCGGGGCCCCGGGGCCTCGAAAACGTCAGACCTGGAGTCGTCTGAGTAAGTCCCGGGGCCCCGGGGGGGGGAGTCCCAGGGCCCCAGGGCCTCGAAAAAGCAAGTCCCGGGGCCCGAGCCTCGAAAAAGTAAGTCCCGAATCCGTCTGTGTAAGTCCCGAGGCCCCGGGGTATCGAAAAAATGAATCCCAGAGACGTCTGTCTAAGTCCCGGGGCCCCCAGGGGGAAATCTGCATGGGTAAGTCCCGGGGCCCCGGGGCCTCGAAAACGTCAGTCCTGGAGCCGTCTGGGTAAGTCCCGGGGCCCCGAGGGCGTCGAAAAAGTAAGTCCCGGAGCCGTCTGGGGAAGTCCCAGGGCCCCATAGGGGGGAAATCCTGGGAATCCCGGAACCCCGGGCCGCCCGGGGCCTCGAAAAAGTAAGACCCAGAGCTGTCTGGGGGGAGCCGTCTGGGTAAGTCCCCGGCCCCCGGGTGGGAGTCCCGGGGCCCCGGGGCCACGAGAAAGTAAGTCCCGGGGCACGGGGGACTCGAAAAATGAAGTCCCAGAGCCGTCTGTGTAAGTCATGGGGCCCCGGGGCCTCGAAAAAGTAAGTCCTGGAGCCGTCTGGGTAAAACCTGGGGCCCCAGGGCCTCGAAAAAGTAAGTCCCGGAGCCGTCTGGGTGAGTCCCCGAGCCCTGGGGGGGAAGTTCTGGGCAAGTCCCGGGGCCCCGCGCCCTGGCCTCGAAAAAGTGTGGCGCTCGGAGCGATGGGTATACTGGCTACGAAGACCATTGCCCTCACCATCGATGCTTATAGCCCCAGCTCCGCGATGACCAGAAAATCTGTGGACAGGCCGAGAACGACATGTACGAACACCTTGGCGGCACTTTCCTAAGATCAGGGCGGCCAAGAGCGACCCCATGCACGCGGTTCGCGACTATACGAAGCGCATCATGATCTTCACCGAGGCGTCCCTCGAGATTATCGCTCCTAGCCTGCACGTGCAGCTGGTGATCTCCATGCGCAGCACTGGCGGCGCCTGGGACAACTCGAAGAAGTCATTCAGACCACCAAGACGCGTGCCAAGGTGCGCAAGAATTCTATAAACAACGTCACCATGCGTGCCCCACTCAAGGACACACCCCGAACCGCGCTCAGCATTGCTCCGCAGCAGACGGCCATCCCCAGCCTCGCAATGCCGGTGGCGGCCCTATTCGAGGATACTCCGCCCCTGCGGGGGCCTTCCCCATCAAAGAGATGCGGGTTCCACCCCCACCTCCTCTACCCTCCTCTCCCTTTCCCTTCGCCTCCTCCGTCGTCCCCCCTCCGTTCCCCGTCTGTCCTCCTTCCCTCTATCGCCCTGGAGGGCAGATGCCTCTTGCCCCCGCGGGTGTGGGCCGCCTCGGGGGCCGAGGCCGCTCAGGGCGCGTGGCCCCCCGCCTGCGCTGCCCAGGAACCCTCCGCGGCGAAGCTCTTTCTCGTGATCTGATCCGCCTTCGTGGCGCGCGCTGCGCACACGTGGTCGATCTCCCTGGTCGCGGGGCGCCCCCTCCCCCCCCCTTGGTCGGACTCGTGACTGTTCCCCGGCCTTCTGGCTGCTCGAACGGTCGGGTCGTCCCTTCCACGGCTCTGCGCTCGGGTTTGTGCTGTCGCGCGCGCTTTACAAATCTGCCGCGGCCGCAGTTCTGCATGCGAGTCTGCGTCTAGGCCAGGCCTTGTCGGCGTGGGCCGACCCCATTCGCCTGGTTCCTCCTGCCTTTCCCCGGGGGCCCGGACCCTGGGCTCACGAAGCACGGCGCGTTAACTCGGCGAGAGTTTGCGTTGCGTGCAACCGCAATCGCTGCGCAGTTGCGCCGGTTGTTGTTTGGCGCTTGCCACCACTTCAACACTTTTCTGGCTTATCTGCGCGTCGGCTCTTTGCCGCGTAGGGTTTGAACATATACCGCCTCCGCAGCTTCACGCAGTCGGTTCGTCGAGGGCGCTGGCTTTCCAATTTGCCGACCTCCTCTTCTTTTTCCCATCCGTCCTGTGGTGATGGGTCCTCGTTTTGAAGACACGGTGCCCCGCGTTCCTCACTCCTTCCTCCTCCCCCTCCTCCCTCCTCCCTCCTCCCTCCTCCCCCTCCTCCCTGCGTTTCACCCACCCAGTTCAGCACTTCGTGGCCCCATCGGGAGCTCCACCGAAGGCCCCAGTGGAAGGGTTCGCATGGCGGCCCTGCCCCATTTGGGCGTACCCCTCACACGGTTCGTGGCCCCATTGGGAATTCCCCTTGCTTCGTCCCACCTGCCCTGCGGTTCTCACACTTGCGTATGGTTGTGCCCTTCGCCAGGATAATTCCCAACCATCATGTGGTGTTGGGTCCTCGATTTGAATAGACAGCGCCCCGCGTTCCTCACTCCTTCCTCCTCCTCCTCCTCCTCCTCCTCCTCCTCCTCCTCCCTCCTCCCTCCTCCTTGCGTTTCACCCACCCAGTACAACGCTTCGTGGCCCCATAGGGAGCTCCACCGAAGGCCCCAGTTGCAGGGTTCGCATGGCGGCCCCGCTCCATTTGGGCGCACCCCTCACACGGTTCGTGGCCCCATAGGGAGCTCCACCGAAGGCCCCAGTGGCAGGGTTCGCATGGCGGCCCCGCGGCATTTTGGCGCACCCCTCACACGGTTCGTGCCCCCATAGGGAGCTCCACCGAAGACCCCAGTGGCGGCACTCACAAGGTTCGTGCCCCCATAGGGAGCTCCACCGAAGGCCCCAGTGGCAGGGTTCGCATGGCGGCCCCGCCCCAGTTTGGCGCACCCCTCACAAGGTTCGTGGCCTCATAGGGAGCTCCACCGAAGGCCCCAGTGGCAGGGTTCGCATGGCGGCCCCGCGCCATTGTGGCGCACCCCTCACACGGTTCGTGGCCCCATAAGGAGTTCCATTGAAGTCCACAGTGGTAGGGTTCGCATGGAGGCCCTGCCCCATTGTGACGCACCCCTCACACGGTTCGTGGCCCCATTGGGAATTCTCTTTGCTTCGTCCCACCTGCCCTGCGGTTCTCGCACTCGCGTATGGATAGGTCCTTCGCCACGATAAATACCCTTTCACTTGTCTTCTGCTGATCTCTTGCCTCTGCTGGGGGTGCACCCATCCGGGGGTGTTGTATGGGTGCCCAGGTGGAGGGCCGCATTCCATCTGGGCACTGGCGACAGGGAACGCCCCCCAAGAAGGCGACAGGAGGGGAGGAAAGAGGAGGGAGGAGAGAACAGAAATGAACAAGGAGGCGGAGGGGACCAGAGCGCGGCCGCGGGGTGTGAGCCCCAGGTCCCGCCCTCAGGCGCGGGCCCCCGCCTGAAGGAGAGGGGGAGGGGCGGGGCTGACGAAACGAAGCTGCTGGATACTACCCATAGAGATCACGCCGAAGGAGGAGAGGAACGGACAGACGGACACACGCGCAAGACGTCTCCGTGAGACGAGCTGGCTCGCGGCTGGCGCTGTGCGTCCGTGGCCGTTCAGATGCGGAGCTCCTGAGCTGCTCCTTCAAGATCTCATCAGATATGTGGTCTATTTTGCAAGTGAACGTGTGAAACGAGGTCCACCCCAAATCCTCAGCTGCCAAGTGAGTCACTACATCGCACGACAAGATAGTATAATGAAAATGCAAATAAAGAAGTGGACAGGGAAGGAGGATGAGCAGGAAGAAGAAGGGAGGTAATTGAGAGAGAATGATGGCTCTTGGCCGTTTGCAGTGAGGCCGCCGAGGGGAATTCTGAGCACGCATATAGCCAAGCCACGTGTCGCATCATCAGCATCATCATCAGCATCATCATCAGCAGCAGCGCCATCATCATCATCATCATCATCATCATCATCATCATCATCATCATCATCAGCAGCATCATCATCATCATCATCATCATCATCATCATCATCATCATCATCATCATCATCATCATCATCATCATCATCATCATCATCATCATCATCATCATCATCATCATCATCATCATCATCATCATCATCATCATCATCATCATCATCATCATCATCATCATCATCATCATCATCATCATCAGCATCATCATCACCATCAGCATCATCATCATCATCATCATCATCGTCATCATCATCATCGTCATCGGCATCACCATCATCATCAGAATCATCATCATGCATCATGCATCATCATCATCATCATCAACTAATCGTCAGCAGCAGCAGCATGATGATCATCATCAGCATCATCAGCACCAGCGTCAGCGTCATCATAATCAGCATCAGCATCATCAGCATCAGCAGCATCATCAGCAATAGCATCATCACCAGCAGCAGCATCAGCATCATCATTAACATCATCAGCATCACCACCACCGCCAATATCATCATGATGATGATCATCATCAGCATCATAATCAGAGAGAGCGTGATCCACCGCCGCTTTTTACTGTGGAAAATTCCCCCCCCTCTTCCTCCAGAACCTGGGGGTACCCCCCCCTCCGAAAATACCCCCCCTGCTGGAACCCCCCGCCCCCCCCCCCCAGTGGGGACAGTGGGACAGTGGTTGGGTCCGTGGAGGAAGCGGGGAGAGTGGAACCGTGGTGGGAACAGTGGTGGGGACAGTGGGGACAGTGCGACAGTGGTGGGGGCACAGGAGGGGACTGGGGACGGTGGTGGGAACAGTGGGGACAGAATGGTGGTGAGGACAGTGGTGCTGGGGACAGCAGTGGGGGATGTGGTGCGGACGGTGGTAGGGACCCGGGAGTTGTTTGCTGGCGGTGAGCGTGGGAGGGGGGCGGAGGGGTTCGAACCGGTAGTGACCCCACCCGGTTTTTCGGAGGAGGTAGGGGGGGTTAGGGGAGGAGGGGGGGGAGTCCCCTCTGTCCCCATCACTGTCCCACTGTCCCCACTGTCCCCACCACTTTCCCCACTGTACTACTGTCCCACCAGTCCTAACCACCGCCTTCACCACTGTCCCCACCACTACGGTCCCCACCACTGTCCCGCAGTCCCCACCACTGTCCCGCTGTCCCCTCACCACCGTTCCCACCACCACCGTCCCCACCACTGTCCGCACCTCTGTCCCACTGTCCCCGCGCCACTGTACCCACCACCACCGTGGCCCACCACTGTCCCAGCATCCCCACCATTGTCCAACTGTCCCGAGGAGCGGGAATCGTTTGCCGGCGGCGAGGGGGGGGGGGTCGAACCGGTAATGACCCCCCCCGGTTTGCGAGGAGCAGGGAGGGGGGGGTTCGAACCGGCAGTGACCCCCCCCTTTTCATGATGGACTGGGGATGGGGGAAAGCGTTCGAACCAGTAGTGACCCCCCCCCCCCGGTTTTCGAGGGGGGGGGACGGGTTGGGAACCCCCAGTGACCCGCCCCCCGGTTTTCCGACAGCAGCCGTAGAGCACGCTCTTTCCATAATCATCACCACAATCACCATAACCATCGTCATCGTATCATCAGCATCATCATCAACACAATCGTCAACAACATCATCGTCATCATTATAAGCAGCAGCAGCAGCAGCAAGATCATCACCACCACAAGCATCAGGAGCATCATCTTCAACATCAGCATCGTCGTCGACATCATTATCATCATCACCATCATATCATCAGCATCATCATCATCATTATCGTCATCATCATCATCATCATCATCATCATCATCATCATCATCATCATCATCATCAGCAACGTCATCACCATAATCAGCAGCATGACCATCGTCATCCTCATGCTCATCCTCGTCATCATAAGCAGTAGAAATAGTCGTCATAACCATCATTACCATCATCACAATTGGAATCATCACCACGATCACCACCACCAACATGATCATGATCATAGTCATGAGCATCATCGCCATCAACATCATCATCAGCATAAGGATCAGTATTACAATTGCCTGCACCATCGCCAGCACCATTATTATCATCACAATGATCATCAGAATGTCCCTCCTCGTCCTCATCCTCACCTTCGCCAACATCAGCAACAATATCGTCGTCGCCATCACCAACATCATCATCATCATCATCATCATCAGCATCATCATCGTCATCATCAGCATCAGCATCAGCATCATCATCATCGCCATCACCATCACAATCACAATCGCCGCCATCATCACCATCATCAACATGATCATGAGCATTGTTACGTTCATCATCGCCATCATCATCATCATCATCATCATCATCATCATCATCATCATCATCATCAGCATCAGCATCATCATCATCATCATCATCATCATCAGCATCAGCATCAGCATCAGCATCATCATCAGCGCCTCCGTGATCCCCCCTCCCTCCTCCCTGACTCCGCCCTCCTCTTTCCTCTCTCGTACCCTTTACCCTATCCGCCCCCCCTCCTCAGCGCATCGACCCACCCCCACACATCCCTCTCCGGCACCCCTCCTCCTATTCCTACCCCCCCCCGCCCCTCCTCCCCGCGTGCCGCGCGGGGCGGTGGGGCGGGCGCCTACGCTCCAGGAATCGCACCCGCTCAGCTCCTGCCGCCCCGCGGGCGGCGGCCGGGGGGAGGGGGATCAGGTGCGGCACCCCCGCAGAGAAAACTGAAGGGGCCCACAAACACACACAAATAAATAGCAACAAATAAAATGATTCCCCATATTTTCCTATATTTTCTGGTTTTTGTCTTCCCCCCCATTTCCCATATTTTCCCATATTTTCTGGGGAATCGACGATTAATTGTGTCTGTGTGTTTTTCCCCTCCTCAAAAAACACCACCCCGGGACAGACACCGAAACCCCGGCCCGACATGGCGGTCACCACGGGCTGCGTCACCTCGGTCTTCTCTCGCCGCGAACTCCCGCATTGATGGCGCTGGGCTGCTCCCACCTCCCTGCGCCGCGTCGGGCGACAGAAAGGCAACGGGACGCGGCGGCGGGCGCGACAGGGCCTTCGGGGCCAGGAGTTTCACCTACGGCCCTGCTTTTGGCAATGTCCTCCAGGAACTGCTGGAATTCAGCGTCCCTCTTCAGTTCTACTCCGTGGGGAAGCCGTTGCCGAGGCAGTCTCCGTTGGTCTGGTGTCCCTCCGTCGTATCTACCGTGGACGACGCGCTGGCAGTATTTTGTGGTCCAGCTCTGTTTGTTGCGGCCACTTCCCCACTGAGCAACTGCGAACCAATGGCGCCGCTCTGATCCAGCAAACCGCTTGCGACGTTGAGCCGATATTGAGGTAGTGGTGGTCGACCACTATAGAGGTACTTGAGCACGAACTGGTTGTTGTAGGTGTTGGTGTTGGGGCCTTTTCAATGAGACGCCCCGCAACCTGCAGCCTCCGTACTCCCAGTGGTCTGCCGCATGGTTCTTCTTGCGCTCGTTTTGTTTACTGTCGTTTTCGGTACTGGCGCATATAGAATGGTTGTGAAGTCCAGAGCATGTGGAGGAAGGAACCCGCGGTCGTGCAAGTTCTAAACATATGTTAAACCTTCGAATCCTGTTAAACACTGGCCGATCTTCGGCGCCACCTCAGGCCGTCGCAGCGCCGTTCCAATGGTCGCCCCGTCGGCTGCGCAGTGTGCAGAAAAGACCACGCCGTACTTGACCCGCTCCTGGATGCCGTGCGCGTCGCGGGTGGCGTTTTTGAGTTTGTTCCGTGCACTTGGCACTTCGGCTATCTCCTGCGCCGCGGTGATGGTAGCTGAACACTAGGTGCCCACAAGCTGCGACAGCTAGTGATTCACGACGCACTGCCTGCACGTCGAACACTGCCAGCTGTGGGGGCTCAGCCACGTCATGCTTTCTCGCCTGCGTTGCATTGCCGCTGTCCGGCGATTGGCCCATGAGTTGACGGTCGCCCCGCGCTTCAAGTGCCCGCCCCAGTCGAGTCAGCCAAGGCCTTCCAGGCGCGGGAACCGCCGCGCGCGCAAGTGGCGCCACGTTCGCCAATGGGCCCCAACGGCGCCTGCGCCCTCGCAGCCGACGCCCCAGCCGCAAGTGTAGACGCGGCGTCAGCTAAGCCGCTGCCCGCGTCGATAATCGAGTCGATGAACTCCGCCTCGACTGCAACCTGGCGAGACGGGGCCCACTCCGCCTCGACGACGCGGTTGAGGCCCCTTTGAATCGCTCTCCTGAGCTGCATCAACATGTCTACACGTCAACCCCCGCCTAGAAAACGGAAGCGCCCTTTACGCCGCGCCTGCGCGAGCGCGACGCGATCCGAGCCGCGCGCGACGTCGCCGCTGTTCTCCTCGAAAGCGATAGTACCGACCATCAGTTCAGCTCGCGGCGCAGCGCGCCACCGGCCCGGCAATTCCGCCACGGTGCAAGCCGCGCTCCTCCAGTTTCCAAACTGCAATACCCAACCCCACTCTTCGCCCCCTGGGATCTGCACCACGTCCGCCCCGAGAACCACCGCCACATTGGTGCTAGACCCGACCAGGTACTCCCGCCTCCATCAGGTCGTCGAAGCTGACGCTGGCCTGCCCATCTATGCCTGGGCGACTGGGCGCGCGAACCCCATCGGCGAAGTTCCCCAGGTTCGGACTGCTGAATAAGCCTCGGCCCCCGCCAAAGCCCGGGGGACCAGGGGCCCCGCATTCGCGCATTCGTCGACGTCCTTTCTGCGGGGGCACTTTAAACTCGATGCAAGTTCACCTCCTGCGATTGTCAACATTTTCCGCGCACCGCCACTTGACGCGCCCATCCTGCTGCCAGCTGTCTGCTCCTCGGCAAATGCCATCCAATCACCGCCGCGTTGCTGCGCGACCGGCACTGCCATTCGCCCTTGTCGCTGAACCTGCGGAGCTCCCACATAAGGCGCCAGACGTCGCCCCCGTGGAAGATGCCCTCGCCGCGCAAGCGAGCGGCAACTGGCTGCCACCTCGCCATCCAGATCGCGCGAGATCGCCCAGGAACTCCGCGCACTCGATGGCGCCTACGTCGAAATTGCCGCGCTCGTCGGTGAACGGCGAGCGCCGTTCTTCCCCTCCTCGCGCAGTCGTTGTCCCCGAGCTTAACTCGGGCCGCCCGGCGCCCCGCCGCGAAGAGCGCGGCCCGCGCCGCAGCGATTGGACCGCGCAATCGATGTCAGCTCTTGGCGCCCGCCTACTGACTCCGCCTCAAATTCCTGGCCCTGGGGAGCGCCTGTCATCGGCGGGCCCGCTCACCGACGGGCCGCCGCCCCAGCGCCACGCCCGGGCCCATTTCGCGCCACGGCGCGGCAATCCCAGTTTAAAAAAGCATCTGCCTGGCCCGAGCCCCGCGGAAGACCAGCCGCCACGCGCAAAAGCTACCGCGCGCGGCTCGGGGCCGCCCCCCAGACCTGCCTGCAGGCGCTCTGCGCGCAAACTCCCGCGGTAAATAAACCTTCCGTGACTTTCGCAATCTCGGCGGCCATGCGTCTGAGACCCACGACGTGCCCCGCTCTGCGCAGCTGCCAGTCGCGCCCCAGATTGAATTTGCCCGCGCCTGCGTCTGCCGATCACGGCCACCCCCAGGTTGACCACGTTGCCCCGATGATTACCAGCTTCGCTCGCCCCACACATGCCCAGATTCTAACTCGGAGTCTCGGGGATCCTGCGCTTGGGCGTTAAAGCCCCAGCACAAATAACAAACTATAACAACGAATCACTTATGTCTATGTGCATGTAGCTTTGTTCTGTCGCGTTTTCTGACCAGCTGATTGCGTCGTTTAACACTGCCGCCCACAACGCACTCGATTCCTTCTACATCTTCCATATTGCATTATTAATATACACTCCTGTTGCTTTTTCTCGGCCGTCGCTGTCGGCTGAGCGCGGCCCCAGGGCCTGCGCCGCGCCGGCGCCGGGCCGGCGACAGCGCGTTTGCTTTCGACCTCAGTTCAGCGCGCGGAGCGGGGGGAAATTGGGACAGCAGGAACGGGCGAGCGGGAACGAGGCCAGCAGGGAAGACATGGAGCAGCCGTCGACAAGAAAACAAGAAACGCTGAAAACACACACACACACACACGATCCGCAACGATGGGCTTAGACCGGCCCAGCAAGCAAACTAATAACAAATACATGTTCGTTTACAGCGTTTGTAACACGCCGAGACCCCAAAGTGCAAAGCTATCCTTATAGACACGCGTCTGAATCCAAAAAACAAGGCGCTTCCGGGATGAGCCAAGTTTACCAGGCTATCCGACAGCCTGCTATCCGTTGAATATTCTCAGCGCAGGGGACGACGCAACCAAGACTACCTCGTGGGAGATCTCTAGAGCTCGCACAATCGCTTGCTCCGAGAACACCGCGCCAAGCTCGAGCATGTTTCACCTCACCGTAGGTTCGGTCACTTCCACACTGCCAACCGCGTCGTCGACGCAAGACCATCGCCCAGCTCTTTCGGCGCTTCTCTGCGCAGCTTCAGAGATCGGGGACAAGTGGGTCTTCGCGGAGGGGGCGCCGCTAGCCGACCCGGCGACTATCGACCGCGCAGGATCGATGCCTGGCCCAAGACAGCCGAGCCCCTCAAGATGTCTCGGTCCGAGACAGGCTTCCACTTCAGCGCCGAAGCCGAGGGGGGAAATTCTAACGCGACGCCGGCATGGATGGGCAGGCCGAATCCGACGAATCGCAAAATTGGCGCACGCATGCAAAGAGGCCGGCACGCGACGCACCGAACTCTTGACTGCCGCCGCCCAGAGTAGCTTTGAGCAGCGACGCCCTTCACACTGATGAACCTCGCAACGCGGCGCCCCGACGACCCGCCGATTGCAGCGACCTGGCGTCGACGCTGCCCGCCCGCGCGCGCGACTGACAATCCTGACCGCCATCGGTAAAACGCCGAACGCGAGATCCGCGCACGCAGGCTCGCCCGCGACTGCTCCTGCGGCGCCGCAGATTTGCGGCGGCCACGGGCGCCGCTGCTTTCCGCCTACGGGTAGCACTGCTATACGTCTAGCCATCCGACGCAGTCGACACCTCTTCCTCTCCGCGCACCACGCAGTATATTCGCGGGTGCCTTGGACGTCGGGCAGCTGCAAGGGCCACGCGTGTCGCTTCATGCCTGCATGCACTCAGTGATTGATGGAATTTATCACACGATACCCCCTGAGACTTTGAAAATGCGGATCCACGCAATCGCCTCATACACCGCGATGTCCGTCGGATCTGCCGCGACCTTGCCAACTAAGATCGCCCCCTGCCCCAGCCGCTGCGAACGCTTCGCCCGCCGGCGTAAACCGCGCGCCCTGATCTCCCTGAAGGAGACCTTTACGTTCGGATTCAAAGATCTGCGCGACGGCCCCCATGCCAGGCAGGCCGCGAGCTCGATGGCGCCAGACCGACGCCGGGCCAGCGGGCCGACCGCGTCGTCGCTCGTCTCCAGCCATCCGTCGACCACCCCCGCCTCGCTGCACATGCTGATTGAGCGCGCGTCTGTCGCTTGTTTGAGCACGTCTTCCCCCCCCCCCCCGCCTCTGCGAAGGGCCCTGCACTTCTGCCGCCCGACGCCGCGCCCATCCTCTCGCCTATAGAATCTCTGCCAATCTCCCCGTACCATTGGGGACAGCAATAGGGCGGCGACGCACGCGGCCCGCACCCCGTTCGCGCGCAGATCGTTGGCCAAGCCAGGGGCCGCAGAGGGCCCAGCGACGCGCAAGTCCACGGGGTGCCATCTCGCATCTCGAAGGCGCACGCGCAGGCCGGGCTGCAGCCTGGCCCTTTGCCATGACTCCGTCTAAATCGCGAGCGCGAGTTTGCTCGCAGTCGGCGCCCAGATCGCGCTCCACGTCGCCAGCGCCAGCCCGATCAGGTACACCGCCGCGCGGGAGGTCGAGGCCAAACTGTTTTTCTGGTCGCAGCTGATGCGCGCGTCGTCGGCACGCCCGCTGCCGCGACCCCTTGCGACGCGGCACCTTCTGCTTTTCGGCCTTGGCGCGGCGGCGGAGGTCACTGGGCGCGCCGAGCGCGCCGTGCCACCAGCCTTCATTTCGCCGTCGAGAGCGATGGAAACGCCTCAAGGCGTGGCCTGAGGTACCCAAGTGAGCACGCGCACCTGCACGGCCTGCGTGCATCCCCCGACGCGACGGACGCCGTAGCCACGACCCGCCCACGTCTCGCGCGATTTCGCACGCTGCCGCGAGAATTCGCGATTCATTTCTTCTGGCCGTGCTGGCGTTAACAAAACCCCGCCGGTACACAGTTCCGATCTGTCATGAAAACCTACGAGTCCTCCTGTATCCTGACAAACGTCGGCAAGGCTGGCAAGCCCGGCGACCCCCGAGTGAGGCCGAATTCCGGTAGCCACAATACAATGATGAGGTTGCCGGCCCCGAGGTGGAAGACCGCCGAGGCGAGCCCAACAAATTGGCAATCGCCATGACTGTCCAGCGCGTTTCTAGAGTACCACTAGTGGCGGCCTGCACGCGTTCCCGCGCCGCCGCCACTTCTCCCCCAGAATATCCGCCCCTGATGTGTCACTTGGCGACGCCGGCGCGGCCGTGGACATCCATTCTTGCGTTCGGAGCTCCTCCGAGGCCTCGGTCGCGTTCGGAGCAGGCGTGGGCCTCGACGAACGGAAGGCGTAGATCTCCATGCGGGCCCCATTGGGTAGCGCTGCCAAACAAGATGTGGCAGCCACGCTTGTGCTGCGTTCCTGACTGATTGCCGCTGCGGCCCCTACCTGGCGACGCTGAGCCGCCATTTCCCGCGGCGGTCGACTGCTTTTCTGACTGATTTCCGAGTCCGCGCGCGGGCGACGTTGAGCTTTCTTTACATCAGCGGCGGTCGACCACTGCGTTCAAGCATCAAAGGGACTGCTGCCCATAATGGAATCACCGCGACCACTCGCAGCAGCCAGTGCCGCGTCTTGTCTCTGCCGCCGAGCTGCGCGTGCATGAGCGACCGCTTCTTCGCTTGCCCCCTTGGTGAGTTTCTGCATCTGCGCCTCCACGCTGGGGCCCACATCACTGTGCGAGCCCAGGGCGATGTTGCCTCCAGGCCCCTTCTCCTTCTCAGCGTCGAGCTGTGTGCTCCTGCTTCGCCGTTCTCGCCCACCTCGCGCCGCTCGTCTGGTTTGGCCATGGTCTCCTTGGCCTTCGCGTGAACCTGCTGGATGCGACGGAGTTGGGTGTCGCACTCCTCCGGGTCCTGGACGGGTCTTGCTCGAACTTCACCCGGCAGCTCCCGCCGTCGCTGGACTCCTCTGATGCCGTGGCGGGTGCCGCGCCTGCTCCCCGAAATTTCTCGGTGGGCGTCCGCGGGCGCCTCACGCTGCTGCGGTGCGGCCACCCCAAGCTAAGCCAGGGGTTTCTCCGCGCATCCAGCCTGGTCGTCCAGGTGGATGTGCGCGTCCACGAGCCTCTTGCGCTGATCGGCTTTCTGCTGCTCGGCGCTCTCGATGCGCCTTGGCCTCGCCAAGCACATGAATCCCGCATTCGTCCTGACGCTCGTCTGCTTGACTTTGTTTTCCTCGCTGGCTTTGCCTCGCAGAACGACGATGGCCGCCTCCACGGCTGGGTCGACAAACGCCCCATTCACCCAGGTAAAGGTACTTCGCGAGCCCGTCGAAAAGGCTTGACGCGATGGTGATTGTGAACGGTTTCTTCTTCGGCGTTTCGACATTGGGCGGAAGGGGGGGCGAGGGGGGGGTCTCGCTTCGGACCTCTGCTTACTGCGATTGTTGGCAAAAGTGCGTCCTGTGGGGGAGACTCAACATGCTTGAAACAGGCGCCCAGAACAGCCAAGACCCACTCCACGGGGGGAGGGGGGGGCGAGGGCCAGCGCCGATCGGCAAAACAATGAATCAGAAAACGACGGCACTGCAAGGCTTGTGTTTTGTTGATCGGGTATTTGGGGGGCCTCCGTTCTACAGACTGCTGCTGTAGCCAAGGTGGGCTGTCGTACTCGTATTGCTTCTGGACAAAGCTCGTACTGCCCGTGCGCCCTCTGGGTCTCCTCGGCCACGCTGCCCATGCCCCCGAAGGCGGACGCGGCGCGGGGACCGCTGGCGTGAACTGGGCCTTGCACTGGAAGCAGTACCCACTCGAGGTACACGTCAATGTGTAGCCGCACGGCCAGCAGTGGGCATGTCTCTTCCGCTGGGCAGTAACCCATCCTGCTCAGCTCGCTGACGCGAGCCTGGGTACGGACCAGGAAGAATTGGAAAGGACTGCTCACCCGCGGGCTGCAGGAGGCAGGCGGAGACCTGAGGCGGAGCAGGTCTTGCAAGCGATGCGGGGTCTGCGTCGGATCGAAGGTACCCGTTTCCGTCCTGGGGGGGCATCATCCTGAGCCTGAAGTGATAAAACAACAACACAAGAATACCCCCAATCTTTGGAAGGGGAGCAACACCATCAGGGATAGCAATGTGTTGCAGACGTGCCGGACGAAACCACACAATTGAAGGGGCCCCAGGACACACAAATAAATACACACAAATAAAAATTGACCCCATATTTTCACATATTTTCTGGGTTTTTGTTTTCCCCCCCACTTCCCATATTTTCCCATATGTTTCTGGGAATCGACGATTAATTGTGTCTGTGTGTTTTTTCCTCTCCTGAACAATATGTTTTGGGGGCACACCCCTGCAAGCCGCGGGCCCGTGCTCGTGCTCTCAGAGCCACGGGCGGTACTACGCCTGGCCAGCAGAGCGGCGGCGCGCCCAGAGGGGGGAAGCGAGAGAGAGAGAGGGGGCGGGCCCTCCCAGAAGGCTCTCCCCCTCTCTCTCTCGCTTCCCCCTCTGGGAGACCTTCTGCGAAGGCCTCTGGGCCTTCTGCGAAGGCCTCGGCGAAGGGCCTCTGGGCCTTCTGCGAAGGCCTCTGGGCCTTCCCCGAAGACGCCGAACAAAACTTCTTGGAAGGCTGGAGGGCCTCCGAGAAACCCCGGCGCCTTCTGAGCAGGCCTCCTCGTGTGTCGTCTTCACGGGCCTGGCTCTTAGCCGGAAGAGGCCCGCTCTCGACCCGCAGACCAAAAAAGTGCTTTGTTGTCACGGGTCTCCACGGGGCCTCAGGGGGGACCCATGGCGAATTCTTCGCAGGTAAAACTACGTGCTCGGCGGGGCGGGGCCCAACGGAAAAGGGGCCCAAAAATGATCCTGGCGCGTGCGCGGGCGGGCCGCCCGCGAGGGACCAACTTGGGGTGGCCGAATTCTGTACCCGCTTAGCATGCGGGCGCGGAGGGGCCCAGCATGCCCCGGGAGCGTGGGACGGTGGGGGGTCGGGGATCTACTGACCCAGGTCCATCCAGACCTGGGTCAGTCGGGCCCTGCAGGATCCTGCAAGCTCTGGCACTCTGGCTGACCCACGCTTGCGTTGACCCCCGTCTCCTGAGCCCCGATGGGGGGATTGTTCCCTGCACCGCCGGCCGGCGGCAGCCGCCAGGGCCCCACGGGGGCCTTCCTCTCTCGGGGGCCCTCGGGAGGCCCCCGGGAGCGTCTCGGGAGTCTCGGGAGAAGCCCTCTGACCCAGAGGGGGGGGGGGGGGGGCGTGCCCGCCGGGAGCGGAGGGGCGGCGGTCGCCGCCGGCTCCCGCGGGGCCAAAGGTTCGCCACGGGATCGCGGCGGGACACGCCACCGCGTGGCGGCGCGCACGTAGGTGGCAGGGGGGAAGGCCTCTTAGAGGGAGGCTGCTTCTCAGAAGGCGCGGGCCTTAACATCTACAGACAAGGCCCGCGCCTTCGAAGAAGCAGGGGTGCTTCTAAGGAGCCTTCCATCCTCCCCCCTCTCCCCCCTCGGCGCGTGGCCGACACCGTTCACCCGAGTAGCTGCCCCGCCGTCCGCGGAGGGCGCGGTGGGCTCGCGGAGGGCTGACTCCCGCGCGCCTCGGCCTGCGTCGGTCCTCCTCCTTCGCACGTCCTCGAGAAGAGCCCTCCCTGTCGCACAGCCAAACGCGTCTGTGTACGGCCAGCCCTCGGACAGAAGAAACTCCCTCCTACGCCAGCCAAACGACGACGACGACGACGACGACGACGACGACGACGACGACGACGACGACGACGACGACTACTACTACTACCACTACTACTACTACTACTACTACTACTACTACTACTACTACTACTACTACTACTACTACTACTACTACTACTACTACTACTACTACTACTACTACTACTACTACTACTACTACTACT
>CAUYUJ010001489.1:75953-100631 GCA_963575745.1 Prorocentrum cordatum | reverse complement strand
GGAGGGGTGGGAGGGGCACCAAACCATGTAAATAGTATGGTATTCCGATACCCTCCTCGCTCAGGCGGGGCCTCCCTGGAGGGGTGGGAGGGGCACGAAACCATGTAAATAGTATGGTATTCCGATACCCTCCTCGCTCAGGCGGGGCCTCCCTGGAGGGGTGGGAGGGGCACGAAACCATGTAAATAGTATGGTATTCCGATACCCTCCTCGCTCAGGCGGGGCCTCCATGGAGGGGTGGGAGGGACACGAAACCATGTAAATAGTGTGGTATTCCGATACCCTCCTCGCTCAGGCGGGGCCTCCCTGGAGGGGTGGGAGGGGCACGAAACCATGTAAAGAGTATGGCTTTCGGATACCCTCCTCGCTCAGGCGGGGCCTCCCTGGAGGGGTGGGAGGGGCACGAAACCATGTAAATAGTATGGTTTGCGGATACCCTCCTCGCTCAGGCGGGGCCTCCCTGGTATGGTATGGTATGGTATGTGTGGTAGGAACTATGGTATGGTATGGTGTGTGGTAGGAATAATATTGTGCTGTATGGAAGATGGAGCGGGAGGTGGGTGGGAAGGAGAGGGTGTTCTGGGAAAACAAGAACCCCACTCAGGATGTGGGGAAAATTCAGCTCTGAGCAACCTCGAAAAGCTGAGCCCTGAGCGACCTCGAAAATCGGAGCTCTCAGCGACCTCGAACATCTCAGCTCTGAGCGACCTCGAAAATCCAAGATTCAAGCGACCTTGAAAATCCGCCCCCAAAGCCGCGCCCGCATGCGGACTCGGGCCCATGTTGGAGTACCACTCACAGGTTTCATGGCTCCATAGGGTGCTCCAGAGAAAACCCAACTTGCAGCGCCCGCGTGCGGACCCGAATCCAGTTTGGCACGTCCATCACACGCTTCATGGCCCCGTAGGGAGCTCCAGGGAAAGCCCCACTAGCGGCGCCCGCATGCGGACTCGGGCCCATGTTGGCACACCCCTCACACGTTCCGTGGCCCCACACGGTGCTCTACCGAAAGTGGCTGCGCCCGCATGCGGATCTGGGTTCATTTTGACACGCCCCTCGCATGCTTCATGGCTCCACAGAGAGCTCCACGGACTCAGGTCCACTTTGGCACGCCCCTCACAAAGTCCATGGCCCCACTAAGCCTCAATGGCAGCGCCCGCGTGCGGACTCATTTCCACTGTGGTACGCCCCTCGCGCGCTTCGTGGCTCCATAAGCCATTCCACCGGAGGCCCTAGAAGAAGCGCCCGCATGCGGAACGGGGTCCACATTGGCACGCCCCCCCCCACACGTTTCGTGGCTCCACAGGGAGCCCCACCGACGGCCTCAATGGCAGCGCCCACGGTGGGAACCGGGTCCCCTTTGGCACGGTCCTCGCACGTTTCATGGCCCCATCAGGCGCCCCACCGAAGGCCGTAATGGCGGCGCCCGCATGCTGACCCAGGCCCACGTGGGCACATCCCGCGCACGTTTCGTGCCCCCAGAAGTACCTCCTCTGGAAACCCTGGTTGCAGCGCTCGCGTGCGGACTCGCGTCCGTTTTGGCGCGCCACTCACACGCTTCGTGGCCCCAAAGGAAGCTACACCGAAAGGCGATACTCACAACCGTGGCACTCACAAATGCGATAATGTTTTACCGTTGCGCTGTTCAAATTACGATTGCTCGGTTGTGATTTCGAACAAAGGCTCCGCGGACGGGGCTCATATGACTGATTTGGCATGGTCGATTCTGCACGGCTTACCGTGCATTTCTTACTGTGTATTGCTTAATGTGTATGGATCGTGTTGTACGGCTCACGTTGTATAACTCATGACGTATGGTTTACTATGCATAGTTTCAAATTGAATGCAGCCCACACCGCACGGCTCAGCTCGGGCTCTTAAACTGCAGCGATGTACTGGCCAGCAGCTCAGCGTTGACAAAACAACTCGGGCCTGGTGCTTGAGTGGGGAGCGGCAGCGGCGGCAGCAGACGACGATCACGACCCTTTTGCCGATGGCGTGCCGGATGCGTCACGCAGCAAGCTCGCACCAGCTTTCGCCACGCTGGCAGCGAGAACCCGCCGCCGCGAACTGGTGTCTGGCGACAGTGGAAGCCGCTACCCCAGCTTCGCCCAGGAAAGCTACGAGCCACATGCGTGGGAAAAGGGAAAAGCGGCAGAGTAAGAGCAAGTGCGACAGAGAGGAACACCGCGCAGACCTGTGGGCCAGTAGATCCACACATCTATCAAACGTTCTAGGTTGAATGGCCAGCAGCTCAACATTGACAACACATTCTCGAGCCTGGTGCTCCAGTGGGAGCGGCAGCGGCGGCAGCAGACGACGATGACGGCCCTCTTGCCGACGGCATGCCCGCTGCGTCACGCAGCAGGCTCGCTCCAGCCTTTGCCACGCCGGCAGCGGGCCTCCGCCACCTCAGACTAGTGTTCTGAGACAGTGGAAGCAGATACCCAAGAAGGGGTGGGAGGGGCCCATTGCGGCCCCCTGGGTGGCTTAGCCCCGAAAAGCCACGAGCAACATGCGTGGGAGAAGGGCTGAAGCGCTAAACGAGAGCAAGGGCAGGAGAGAGGAAACCCGCGCAGATCTTGGGGTCATCCTAGGTATACTGGCCAGCAGCTCAGCATTGAGAGAACAAGCTCGAGCCTGGTGCTCGAATGGGAGCGTCAGCGGCGGCATTTGACGACGATCGCGTCCTTTGCCGACGGCATGGCATGACGGCTGCGTCACGCAGCTGGCTCACTCCAGCTTGCGTCATGCTGGCAGCGGGCCTCCGCCGCTACTCCCAAGTCAATAGACGCCGATGACGGGGAACCCACGGCGGAAACCCAGCGCTCGCCAGGCGTCCGCGCCCCCGCGCGTGCCGCCGGCGGGCGCCCAGGCCGCCGGCGCGAACGCCAGGCGAGCCCGTGCTCGGTGGGGCGGGAGTGGCACTGGGTGCTGGCCACTCCCCCTCTCGCAGGCCCTTGGGGGAGCGGGCTGGCCTTGCGGCCTCTGCCCTGTCCGGTGGCGCGTGGGACCGCGCCCCTCGGTGCGGACCTTGGGGCCCAAGGAGCCCAGCTGCGCAGGCGCCCTGCGCCGCGCCTCCAGCAGGCGCGCCCAGCATGCACCGGTACGGCGGCTGACCCGCCGCGCCGCCGGCCCGCGCCCCAACGCGCGGCCTCGTTTGCCGTTGCTGCGCCGCGCGCGCGCCCAGCCACGGGAAGCCTCTGAGGGGGCCTGGGGCCTCTGCGAGGGCTTCTGGGGGGGGGGGTATCCCGGGGAAACCTGCGAAGGGGAACCTCTGTGGGGGGGCTCAACGTATACAAGCTGCCGTTGAAGAGCATCTGGATGCATCTAGGCGAACACCTGCGGCTAAAGGAAACACTTGCAAAACATGCTTCACTACGAAGTAAGCCATGCACCGTAGTCCATGCAAAATGCCAACTAAATGAATCATAAACAAGCAACTGGAACCCCGTCCGTGGAATCCGTGCTGAATCATCCGTGCGACCCACTGCAGTTAAAGGACGCCCATGCAAATAAAGCACAGCTACGGCAAGCGATCCACCATGCCAAGCCAGACCAAACAAAGTCAGACAAACTAAGCCGCACTGTCACGCAAAGCAGACTAAGCTGTTCAAGCTATGCGATCCCGTCCGTGGAACTCGTGCTGAAGCATCCAAGCGAACAGCTGCAGTTGAAGAGAGGTCGTGCAAAACAAGCCCTACCAAACAAGCCGTACGGTATATAGTAAGCCCCACAACACGAAGCATACGACATCCACCATACAAAACAAGCAATTTGAACCCCGTCCGTGGAGCCCGTACTAGAACATCCAAACGAACAGTTGCAATTAAAGCGAAGCCATGCGGCATAAGCTGAAATAGGCAATGCCCGTAGTATGTAAACCATACACACACGCACCATAGACATATGCCATGCAAGGTAAGGCCTGTCGTCCGTCGAACACGTGCGAATACATCCACACGAACACTTCCTGGTAACGAAAGCTTTCCAACCTAAACTTACGTAAGCAACAAGCCATACAACATACGCCATACAAAATAAGCCATTCGAGTCCCGTCCGTGGAGCTCATGCTTACATCATCCCAGCGGACAGCTGCAGCTTGAGCACATCAATGCAACATGAATTCAGGCAAACACTAAGCTGCACAAAAAAAGGCCAGGCAAACAATCTGCAGACGCATCCAACATACGCTATGCAAAGCCAGGTCAAGGCACACTAGGAAATACTGAGCCCTATAAAGCCATACTGAACTATAGCACGCCATGCTGAACCATGCTGAATCGTACTAAGCCGTACCAAGCCATACAAAGCATTCAAGGCCATACAAAGCCATTCAACAAAAGCCATACATAATGAACCGTACTAGATGACTGCGTCCATACAGAAACATACGACATACGACAAGAGCCACACTCAATGAGTACACCCATACAGAACCACCCAGCCATAAACAAATCATAGGACATGAACCATGTGGAACAGACCATGCTAGAAGACTACACTGTACATTGTACACGACTTCACTGGCTCGTACGTTGTGCACTTACATGTTTGATGCTTTAGACTGCTGCCCTACCCTCAGACACGCCCCTGCAACGTCGCCCCCTCCTCGCCCCTTCAACGCCGCCCCTTCAATGCAGAAACAAAGCGAAATGCGGTCTGGGCCAGCGCGGCCCGGAAGTTCCACGATGGCCGACATCGGAAAGGGGGCGCCAACAAGTACTTCGCACGTAACGGCACCCATACCCAGCACATCAAATTTACAAATGAAATGCGCAACGCACTTTTGAAAGTCATGATGCCGAGGGTAGCTCGTTCCGCATGCCTTCATTCCGCACGTTCTCGGTCTGGTTCTGCCCGCATAATGCCTCAGCTCCCAATTCCGGCATCCGAGCAAGATAGCGGATAACAGCTTCTGGCCCAGGCAGCCGTTTGCGCAGACGCGACTCGCCGAAGGAGGGCGGAACCTACGTGCTCTGATACGCAGCAATGCGTCACCAGGGCCGCTTAGATTGCGAGCTCCCTGCAACTACGTACGTCGTCAGGAGCGTCCGATGGTGATTTCTGACACTCAGGATGGGCCGGCAGCTGCGCAAGGAGTTATCTTCTCTGGACAGTAGCAACGAGTTCCAGACGTACTGAAGCAACAAGAACTTTCTTGTCCAGCGGGCGCTGACCGAGCGAGCGGGCGCCGCCGCACCGTGCCCAGGACAGGCCACCTGCACCGAATTGGGGGGGAGGGGAAGGCCCCCACGACCCCGGCCAGCACAAGGGAGCGCGCGGCAGCGGGATGGTTGGGGGCGCTGCCTCCGCGAACGCCACAAGCAACGCTCACCTCAGACCAGGAGGTGCCACTGACCACTCTGCACACCCTAGCGGAGCGGGTGGGCCCAGGCAGCACGGCTTGCCCACCGTGGCGGGTACTCCGATAATTCCCCGGCCTGACGGCAAGCAACAAAAACTGCTTGAACAGCCACGGGCACATATGGAGAAACCAGCGCAGGACGCTCCCGGGAGGCGCAGCTGCTGCACAGCTCACGAGAGCGCGGTGCGCGCGCGCCGAGGCCGCGAAACAGTCGCTGCAGGTCGGCGCGCGCCTTCGGAATCGCTCCGCGCGGCCAGCCCCGGACAGAAGGAGCCTCAGAACTGGTCGACAGGCCGCCGCAGTGTAGCCCCGTCTTCGCCCCTGCAACGTCGCCGCGTCAATGTCGAAGCGGAGCAGAAGGGGGTCTGGGCCGGCGCGACTCGGAAGTTGCACGACGGCCGACCATGGGAGAGGGGGCGCCGACAGGCACCTCGACGGCGGTGACCCTTTTCCTGCCGCTCGCTTCCCCTCCCCCTCCTCCTCGACCTGTTGCTTCCATCTACTTCTACCCCTCTTTCTTCATCTTATCTCTTGTCCTCCTCCTCCCCCTCCTCCTCCTCCTCCTCCTCCTCCTCCTCCTCCTCATCGTCCTCTTCCTCCTCGTCTTCTTCTTCCTCCTCCTCTTCCTCCTCCTCGTGCCTCCTCATGTTCCTTCTCCCTCTCGTCGTCCTCCTTCCATTCCATCCTGCTGCTCCTCCTCTTCTTGTTCCTCCTCCTCCTCCCCCTCCTCCTCCTCCTCCTCCTCCTCCTCCTCCTCCCCCTCCCTCCCCTCCCCTTCCCTATTCGCTCTTTTCCTCTTCCATTGTCTTACCCTGTTCCCTCAGGGGGGTTCGACAATCAATTGTGTTTGGATTGGCTCCCCCTGCCTACCCTAGGCCCCGAGATGGAAGGAGGAAGAAGGGGGAGGAGACAGGCGCACAAGACGCTTTCGAACGCTCTCGCGGGCTCTCTCAATATTGTTTCTCTTACCCGCCCGCCTGGACCTGGATCCATGTATGGGTCTACTGCAGGTAGCCACACCTTCGAATGCAGAGCGACGGCGACAGATAGGCAACAACAGCAATCAGATAATCACGACGATGCATCCGCATGAGAACGTCCAGCTGGGAACGGAAACGAGAAGGAAAGGGCTCAGCCGAAAGCAACAATACAGAGAGGCAGAGCACAGTGATCTTGCAGAGATGCCCTAGGCAATCGCTTCTGGGATAATGTCGGGCGTGTCCCCCTACAGAGGGATTTTCGACGGAAAAAAATACCCTATAGATACCCCAAAAAGGTCAGAAAATATTAAACAAATAGTCTCCAGACTGTTGTTGGATTATTGTTGGACTATTTTTTGTGTATTTTCTATTTTTCGTCGAAAATCCCCCTGTAGGGGGACAAGCCCGACTGAAATTCTGGGATCACGTCAACTGCCTCGCGCCTGCACGGCGCCGCACGACGCTGGGCCACCAGACAGGGTCCATGGCAAGGCGCACAACACCATTCCGAGCCCTGGCACGACAGTGCACGGTCCTACCACACTTCTCTCGCAAAGCATAGGGAACCGTGGCCGATTTCGGAAACCCTGAACCCAGAAATGTTCTCATCTCTTGGGGCCGCCTACTTTACTTCCGCCCATGTGCGCCGCCCTTCCGCCAGCTTCCGCAGGCGGAACGCCACCCTTGCTTTGCTTCCGCCGTCTTCCGCCGCCCTTCCGCCACCCTTCCGCCGCGGAAGAGATGGCAACTCCTTCGATCCTCGAAGGCAAGGCCTTTTCGGAACGCTCCATGTGCTCACGGAGGTGGCTGCCGAGAGCAATCGAAACAGGCATGCTATATGAAGGGGCTGGAGATCCAAATGAAGGAACTCTACCTGGCCAGCGCGAAGGCGAGGACCACGGCTTTACCGAGCCACCAAGCCGGGTACGAGCCCCCTAGAATTCTGTCATAGTTGCACGTGCGCTTCATTGCCATTTCATTTTGACACTTTGCGGCACCAGACGCGTCCCAACATGACAGATGCGCCACCACTGCGCCCAAGTCGTCCAACTTTGCGCTCCGCGCCTCGCAGCTGTCTCCACGCGCTCGCGCCGCCCGCCTGGAGAATGGCGGCTCTTCGGCCCAGGCGGCGAGAGGCGAGCCACAATCGTCCCCGCGCCCCTGCGGGTGACCCATCGGGCCGGGCCCCGCGGCACAGCTTCGAGGCCGCGGCGACGCGGGGCGCAGCGCCGCCGAATCACAAACCGTTTTTTTGATCCGCGGATCGAGAGCGCACCTCTTCCGGTCGAAGCTAAGCGGGCCGCGCGAAGCTTGAATTGGGCAGAGAAGAGGAGGGAGGAAGCAGAACCGAATCACAAACAGGCCGCGGACGAGCTGCCCACTGCGCACCTGCTCCGCCAGGAGGGGCGGCCGCGGCGGGAGGGGCACCGGGAGGGGGGGGAGGAGGCCAGGCTCTCCGAGCACGAGGTGGAGCAGAGACATACGGCAAGAGGGTCTGCCGGCAGAGATCTTGGGGCGCATCCTTCGTCGACCTCTGCGGGTCCTGCGGGCGGGAGCTCTCTGCACAGCGTGCCGCGGCGTGTCGACCCCGGCGACGCGATGCGCCCTCTGCAGGCGGCTGGCGTGCCCCTCCGCTCCGCAGGGCTGGAGGCTGGGGAGGACTCGGGGAACTGACGCTCGGGGACCGGGGTTATGGACAGCGTGTCGCGCCGCAGAGCGGTGGGCCAGAGCCCGCGGAACGACACGCCGTAAGCCAAACTTGCTGGCAGCACGGTGCCTCGGATCCTGTGTGGGTCCAAGGGGCCACCAGGACATGTCCCTGGGGAACCCGCCGGCGGGCAGGCAAAGTTCTATCGTCTGATGCGCCTTCTGCACGTCACGTGCAGCCCCCGGGGAACCGTCTTCGTTGGGCTGCACTTCCAGCTCGACGAGCCTGCTTCTGAGTATCGTTCAACCGATCCCCATACCCAGCGGCGTGGCCTGGGCCTCACTGGCCGATGTACCCCCCTAGATGGGGATATAGGTCGTTCCCTTCGGGTTTCGAGGGGTGTATCCCCAACTGGGGTGGTGATTTCGTGGGGGTCTCGAAGGGGATGAGGATGGGGATGGGGATTGGTTAGACGATACCGAGCTTCGGCAAGTCCCGAAGAACCTCACGCTCTGAGGCCCACCCCCCTGCCGAGCGCAGCCCCTCCTCCCGTCCTCTGGTCTGCCCTCCCCCCCCCCCTCTGTGCCGCAATGAGCTGCGCCTGTGCCACAGCGTAGCCCGTCCGCAACTCGGATCCGAGACGCCACCGGCAAAAAACATAGGCCCCGGAGGAAAGCCACGTTCGGCACCACGCGGCGCCGCCGCAGGAGCGCGTGTCTGTATTTTCGGCGATGATGGGCATTATAGGGGAGGGGGGAGGGGCCAGGGGGGGGCTATGATGTAACGCCTCCCCCCCCCGCCGTGCGCACGGCGGCAGTGCAGGGAGTGCACTGGGGGAGGGAAGGGCGTTACGTTACAGTGGGGGCGGAGGGGGGGGCGGGGGGCTAGAATGCCCATCATGCCCCCAGCAATTCAGGAAACACGCTCCAAAAAAGGTCGGCCCCCGGGGAAAGCCACGTGCGGCACCGCGCGGCACCGCCGCAGGGATCCGCAGAGCACTGGGCCGCCCAGACCAGAGCCTCGGAGCACCGCGCGCAGCGCCGCGCGCCAGCAGCACGGCACGACGCGGCGCGCGGCCGCCAGATCGGGCCTTGGGGCGACATTTTGGGAACGGCAGTTACTGCTTTTCTTGTTGTTTCCCGCCGCCCGTTTGTTTGGGGATACGGTCGACCCGTACCATAAGGATGCACGATAAGGACGCAAGGGCCTTGGAGGGCCATTTCGACGCTTTTCGAGCGGGGCATGGCCAGCGAAAGTGGCCAAGGATGGACCGAGGATGCAAGGATGCAAGGGTACCCTTAGGAGAAATGCCCCTCCTTACTATGTGGGTTGACTGTATGGAGTGCTTTCTTTTGCTTCCAGCGTGATGGCAACACCCCCGTACCACGCCACCGCACGGCAACGGCGGCTGGCGGCACGAGAAGAACAATCACGAGCGGCGAACCTGTCCGTATCCGCGCCCTCGCGGTCTGGACTCCCGCGTGCGATCCCGCGGATGCGCGGTCACACGGACACGTTCCGCGCGAGGCATCCGCGAAGAAACGCACCGGATCTGCGGGGTCGCAGCCCAGGCGCCCAGCCCGCGAGGCCGCGGATGCGGATACGTTTAGGTCGGGCATGTCCCCCTGCAGGCAGGTTTGGGATGAAACATGCGAAATAATGAAAAATGTTCAAGCATGATCCAAAAGATAATCGAAAAACCGCCCCCGACTATTTTTGACGATTTTCGAATATTCCTCCTGTAGAGGGACAGGCCCGACTTCAGGATACGTTTCTCGCCCGCGGAGCTCCGACCCCGGAAATCCCAGAAACCCGCGCTCGAGGCAGTCCAGAGAACCTCCGACCCATGACTTCGACGTCGTGAGTGTCTCCAACCGTTCAGACCCTGGGAGTCCGGCGACCTTCCCCGCGGCCGGGCTTTCATCCCGGGTCACCTCTGCTGACGGTCCCGAGGCCCGGCGAGGGCCCCCGAAAGCCAAACACAACCAAAGAGCGCCCGCCGTGTTTATTCTTCCACGATGTGAGGGAGTGGGGGCACGTCGCGGCGTCTCCGCGGCTCTGGCCCCTCGGGCGCCCACGAGCTGTCGGACAAACGGCCGCGCCTCAAAGCTTGCAGCATCGCAGGTTGCACCATACCCGTCGTGCCAGCTCGTCCCAAGTCGGATCCGTGCAAACACGCAAAAAGCAAATCAAATATGCCCCCTCGAAACGAGACGGCCGCTTGGAATTCTCGAGCCCATTCCCACGAGGCCCAGCGTCTCGCAGCAGGTCGCCCTCCTTGGTGGCCGCGGGGGGCCCGAGATTGCACCCAGGAGGCCCGAGCTCGGGAAGCTGGACGCCGTGATCTTTTCTGGACGCCTGGAGTTCTGGGGCATCGTGGTCGTCGTCTGTCCTCGTCTTCTTCTTCGTCCTCCTCCTCCTCCTCCTCCTCCTTCTCCTCCTCCACGGTCGACTCCAGGGTCTCCCCGGGCACGCGCTGGGAACAGAACTTCGAGCCAGAGCCGCCCGTGGCAACGAGGGCCCTCCGGGAGGCACCAGAAAGAATGCAACACGTGTGGTCTTCCTCCTCCTCCTCCTCCTCCTCCTCCTCCTCCTCCTCCTCCTCCTCCTCCTCCTCCTCCTCCTCCTCCTCCTCCTCCTCCTCCTCCTCCTCCTCCTCCTACATGCACAGTGATCCTGAGGCGCAACCGTCCAGCTCCCTGAGGCTGCACGGCACACGGGGGGGAGGCAGAAAGGAACAGAGAGAGCAAGAGATACAATGAGCGACAGCAGGATAGCGGTCACTCTCCCTCCTCTTCCTTTTCCTTCGCAAATACCTCGTCCTCCATCCTCCACCTCCTCGTCGTGGCACTCCTCCCCCTGGGGGGCATCGAAGCACAGCGCACTACGTAGCACGGCATGGGACACCGCGCGGCTCCAGGAGAGAGAGAGAGAGAGAGAGAGAGAGAGAAAAAAAAAAAAAAAAAAAAAAAAAAAAAAAAAAAAAAACCCTAGCCACCATCTCCAGCATCGAGCGCACACATCCTCCTCCATCCTCCCTCCGCCCTCCCTCCCTCCTCCCTTTCTCCCTCTTTTCTTCCCTCTCTCCTCCTCGCTGTGGCCCTCCCTTCTCTCTCCTTTTCCTGCCCTTCCTGCCTTGCTCTTTCTCTTCCACCTCATGTCGCCAGCGTGGCAACGCACAGGATCACCCTTGCGGCCACCAAGGCTGGCGGCCAAAGCAGCGGCGGTGCCCAGGCAGGGTGGACCTGGGCGTGAGCCTCACGGGCATTGGGCGCAGGGGGCGCCCGGTTCGTCGAGCGAGGCCCTGACCAAGACCATCAAGGCCCTGGACGCCAAGGTCGCAAAGCTCACGGTGTCGGATGGCTCCTCCGCCTCAATTGGCAGCTCGAGCACCGGCGGCACCAGGCACCCACGGAGCGGCAAACACAAGAGAGGCGACGGAAGTCACCTACTGCAGCTGCAGCTGCTGGGCCCACGTACAAGGTCATGCTGGGTTTCCTCGACATGTCCGTGGGTGATGCTGCGGCCATCGCAGCGGGCGAAGAGGCAGGAAAGAAGGCTACTGTGTTCGACGTCAAAGCATCCCATGTGCGCTCGGCGCACTGGAAGGTGGAGAACAGTCGGACCAAGCCGGGCAAGTGGAGACGCGGGCTGCAGCGATGGAGATGAAGAAGATGAATCTGGAGGTCGAGTTCGCGGAGGACCAGTCCAACACTGCGGCGGCCAAGCTGAAGCCAGGCAAGGCAGAGGAGCTGCTGGTCGAGCTCCAGGCCGCGGAGGTCGGGCCCCCCTCATGACAGTCTCTGCCAGCCTCGACACGGAGGAGGGATAAGGGAGGAGAGAGGAGGGAGGAGGGAGGAGGGAGCAGGGAGGAGGGGGGATGGGGGGGGGAGGAGGGAGGAACGAGGAACGAGGAGGGAGGAGGGAGTGGGGGAGGCGGAGGGGGAGGAGGCGGAGGGGGAGGAGGAGGAGGAGGAGGAGGAGGAGGAGGAGGAGGAGGAGGAGGAGGAGGACGCAGCTCTGGGACAATACGAGTGCCAACATCTCAATCTCTCTACATAGCCTACGGTGTATGTACAGCTATGACGTGCTCGTGCTTCTACAAAATTAGTGAGGCCCCTACGTGCACGTTCCCAGGCACATGCCAGCCGAACAGACGCAGGGACCGACCGCAGCCAGGCGAGGGACCGACCTAGGGGACCGAGCGGGGCCAAGGGCGAGCGAGGGGCCACAGGCGACGGACGAGAAAGGAGGGAGGCGACACGAGGAGGGAGCGGGCCAAAACTACGCGCGCGTGCGCTACGTCCGCTGTCCACGCCGCAACGCTACTCCAGGCGCACACGGGTGCGCAGCCTACAGCTGAAAGGATGCAGGCACATTGCGCGCGCACGTCAGTACTGAACACACATGCTCACTCTTCACAAAAAGGAGAAGGCTCGAGGTCCACTATCTCGTCCTCGTTATCTTCGATAACGAAGTGACCGAGCTCGAGGCCGCAACGACTCGGCAACGGCGCCCACGGCTGGGACTCACTCAACTCTTCAGCACATCTATCCACGCGCTGATCTCCTTCTCGAGATAGCCGCCGGGCGCCGCCCCCGTCGTCACTGTCGCGCCTAGGCTGGCGAAAACGCGCATCTGGATATTCTCGCGGGTCGGATCGTCCAGCGGGGGCACTATCTTCACCGAATCCTCGCTCTTGCACGGCCCCAGCGCGCATATACGCACGTATAGTGGAGGGTCTGCCTCCCCCTCCGCTGCTCAGGCCTCCATGTTGTCGTAATTCTGCTCGCCAACCTCCTGCGCTGCCAAGGGCTCGATCATCGCGGCGTAAAATGCGGGGCACGGAGGGTCCAATCCTCGTTGTTCGTCCGATGCGTCGTTCGCCTCCTCGTTGGCCTTCTCCCCCGCTGCTCTGCCCGTGCCCTTCGCAGCCTTCGCCTGGCCCTTGAGCTTGCCCACCTGGGCTCGTAGGTCTGCCGCTCGGGCCGCGAACCCCTCGCCCCCCTCATGGGCGGCGCCCGCCGCGGCGCGCAAGGTCTCGATCAGCACCTAACTAGAGACTGCCCCCCACATCGCCCTCGATACCTGAGTAAGTGGGGCCACCTGCGCCGATGGTCGCAACAGCAGCTCCTTGAAGCCCGCGCCCTTCGTGCTGACCTTGCGCTCCTTCGCATCGGCTCGACGACGCCCTCCTCTGCGCGCCCTCGGCTTGCTCCACGCCCCCTCCTTGGCAGCGCCCCTTCTGGATGCCGCCCCCCTCGCCCTTCTGCTTCCCCCGATCTTCGCCCCTGGAGGCGGCCCCACCATTCGCTGACGGAGCCAAGGAGTCCGCCGCTGGGCGCCTCGCCCGCGCCAGAGGCCCCCGCAGGAGTGCGCGTCTTCACCAGCCGGCCTAAAGCTGCTCGAACGTCGCCCCCTCGAAGTCGGGGCACGGCCGTCTGCGAGGCGGCTCTCGGAAGGGGCTTGGGCCGCGGGGGCCGCGGCTGAGTAGGTGGAGGTATCGGCCCGACCACTGGCATGGATGCACCCCCCTGCGTCGGCGGCAGGCGCGAGCTTGGATGACTACGGAGGGCCTCGTGCGCGGACAACTCCATGCCACGCAGTGCGCATGTACATGAAGTAGGGGCGACGGACTTGCATGGGTACGCCGTATTATGTATTATACATACTCCTGCGTGCCATGTTCGGACTAAATGTCGCACTGCCTCTGTGCGAGATTGCAGTACGGTACCACATTTGACACATGTGCTGGGCGTAATGGTACGAAAGATTATCTGTCCACCGTGTCTAGATTGCTTGATTTGACACACACGTGCAACTAAGGCTGCGCGCGTGGGAAATACTTGACCACAAAAACCTGACCATCTGCACTGACTGAGATAGTGCAGTGGAAAGACTCCCCTGCATTTTCCCACGACACATCACCATCCTGGGCTCCCGGCACGACGGCCGCCAGCGCCTCTGGCAGGCGCCGCTCGGTCGCCGCGAAGGCACTGCGCAGGCACTGCGCAGGCACCGCGGGTCGAAAGTGACGAAGAAGTGGTTGACGTCCTCGTCCCACAGAAGCTCCGCGATCGACCCCCCCCCCCCCACGTCGAAGCGAAACTTCCGCCTTCGGGACAGCTGCACACAACCTCCAGGTCTCGTCGTAGTCGACGCGCCCAGGGATCGATGGCCTCGTCGGCGTTCAGCGAGCCGTCCTCCAGCGAGGCCGGGGGACATCGCAAGTCATAGCCCAGCCCCCACCGCATCTGTCCAGCGAAGACGGAGAGGAAGTGGGCGCGGTTGTAAGATTGTCGCGCACTGGCTTGCCAAGAACGTATTATCTGCGCCGCGGACCCCAAGGCAAAGGGGGCCAGGTTCCAATACTTGTGCGCTGCGCGCGTAGTAAGGATGCGGATGTGGCCTGGATCTTCCTTCGCAGCGCCACCCATCATCGACCCCTGCTCCCTTGCCAAAGATTCGCGCATCTGCTTCAACTCAGGCCCCGCCCAGCAATATGCAATCGCGCCTGAAAGACCTGCCCCGCTGACCAGCGATGCGAACATCAATCGCCTCACGCGCAGCGGGAAGGCCGCGTGCCAAAAGCCCTGCACCATCATCCATCCACGATTTGATAGCCTGCAACCGAGCCCCCATCTCCTTCGCGCTGCCATTCACCGCGTTGAACCAGGCCCCCAGATGCTTCAACTGATAGCCTCCACAGCAGCCACTCGCAGTGAGCTCGCCTATAGTGGCCCTGGTGAGCTGGCCTCGCAGCGTTGGCACTACGTCCTGCTTCGTTCGATTCTGACCGTAGGAACGTGCCGCCAACGCCTGATCCAGCCGGAAGTCACTCTGTAGCGACGAGCGCACCACATCCTTGGCCGTGACGTCTGACCTCGGGATCAGCTGACACTTGAACATATCATCCATGAAGGCACCGCGTCGATGGGCGCGAACTTGTCGAACTGAATCACGGTGTCGCCCTGCGCGTAAGACTGCTCAAAATAGGCCCAGCGCCAAATCGCAATATGATAATTGAGCATGAATATCTCAGGCTCTGACGCGTCGCCCACGAAGCCTCCAGCGCCACACTGAACGGCCTACGCGATCACCGTCAACACCCGCCCACGGCTAGCGGACACTTCCGCGATGAAGCTCACGTCCTCCTCGCGGATGTCCTCGGCCTCCTCAAGCCTCGCGCGAACTCCCTCCTCCAGCTGGGCCTTGCGACCGCTGCCGAACGCGTTGGTCGCGTCGTGGTTCTTGCGTAGCATCGGCTGGCCTGCCTGCGCTCCTTCCCACGATGCCGCTATCGTCGCTATCATCAGGCGCTCCCTCCTTCTGCCTCGCGTAGCATACGCCCATGGGGGAGCTCGGAATGGACCGCAGCGGAGAAGGCTTCCACGCATGCATGCCCGCCACCAGCAACACATAAAATGCACCAGGCGCTTTCCTGCTGGACCCGCGTTCCCTTTCTTCTCGTCAGGGGCGAAGCCGTAGGACAGGGGGGCCTGGAGCGGCAGAGAGCGCAGCCTCCGCGCCTGCAGACAGGGTCGAGAGAGACGCCTCCTGGGCTCGTCGTAATTATCCAGTTGTTTCAGCTGCTGCTTGGCAAACGGGTCAGGGGTGACTGGGGCTTCGTCTACGATCATGGCTGCTCGCGCTCCCACTCCCAACTTCAGCTTCAAATATTCTGATGGCATGGAGACTTAGGCGGGGTCCGGGATCATCTTGAATATCCCCAACGGTGCCGACCAGCTTGGCGCATAGTTCCCTATCTTCGTCCTCCTCATCGCCTTCCGCGCCATGACACCATCCCTCCCCGCTCTTTTCAGCGCCTCCTGACTGGCCTCACAGTTGCCGGGAACCCCATACTCGTCTACGCACTCAAAATGGCGATTTCGCGCCGCTGGCAGCTCATGACAGAGTGGCACGGGCACCTCCGTGCCACACAAGCCGCCGCTCAGCGCGTCCTTCTCCAGGAAGGAAACCCACTCCGCCCCCATAGGCGAACGAGGGGTGGGCTCGATAATTGGGACTCTTCGCTCCAATCCCCGTGCCCTCCAGTGACCTTGCCGACTCGGGTGCTGCCGCCATGTCCCGCCTGCGCCAAGCCTCCTGCAGCTCGGCCTCGGCGTTGCCCTTCCGGGTGCGGTCCCGCACGCGCTTCAGCGAGATGAGGGCCTTGCTATAGCTCTCGATGCTCTCGCCTAGTTGCAATGCCCCCCGTCTCCTCGACTCGTCCTCCTCCCGCTGGGCGCTCGAGTGCACATGCGCCTCCAGCTGTTCTCTCAGCTCCCTCCTCTACTTCAGCAGCGTCCACTTCCGAGCCTCCACCTGCAGCTCCTTCTCGTCGCGCTTCGTGGCCAGGGAATCGTGGACAAGGGCCACGTTCCTGATTGTCGCCGTCGTCAGTGTAGCATGGCCTCCGACCACAGGCCTGCTCTCAAGGATATCCAGGGAGGGGTTGAGCTCTAGCATCTTCTCGTGTAGGTCCTGCAGGAGAAATTCGCGTTCTACTTCTTCCAACAGGGCCCCCGCTAGCTTCTTCCTATCTCACCTCTGATGCAGTGGATGCTGCAACACTGGTGGGAAAATAATCAGCTTAGACACGATCGGCACGTGGTCAAACACTGAAAGCCTAGAGCGGGTAGAATCTGCAGTTCGGCTCCACGCGCGCGTCCACTGTACGAGCCCCAGGGCCGAATCTGGGACCGCAATGTAATCTATCTGGGACGACCCCGTCATGCCATAGTACGTGTCGCCCACACACGAGTGGGTGTTCACAGCCACCATGCGCATGGAGGTCAGCAGCGCGTGGAACTCGCGCCCGATGAGGCTCTCTGCGGGGGCCCCGTAGTCGCCCACCACCTCGTCGTCGTCGTTGTACTTCTTGAGGCCTGAGTTGAAGTCCACCAGGATGATGGGGGTATATCGTTGGGGCACTCGCAATAACTCCGACTTCGCCCCCGACAATAGTGCCTTCCCGGTGTCCTTCCAAACTTTTACACCTCCAGCCTCCGATGGTCGAGGTGGGAGATACAAGACCATGACCGCCATCATGAGTGGACCTGATGAAACATAGACCACTCCGCCTCGCCCTCTAAGTCCCTCGGGAAATGGAATGATACGTCGAATATCTCGGGCTGCAATTAACTTCTTGCTCAGCATCACTGAACAACCACAGGAATGTGTGACCATGCGGGCGGGTTGCCATCCAAAGTGCACGGCATGATGATGGGCACTTCGAGCTGCGTGTTTCATTCGCCCATGCTCTGACACAAGTGCCTGGCAGCCCCACTATGCCCACACTTCGGAGGGCCGCAGACACTTCATCTACTCTGAAAGTTCACTTCAATCTGTGCGGGTTCCACACACTGACAGAGCTCCAGCGGGCCTCGGCTTGCGACACCAGCGCCGCACACAGCGCTGCTCTGAGCACGAGGCGCGCCCGCCTGCCCCCGAGGCGGGGGGGCACACTGGACCTCATGGCACGCCCGCGGCCGCGGCAGCCCCCATGACAAGAAGAGCTCTGGATGAGAGGCTCCAAGGTGTGGGGAGGCCAGCGCTGTGCGGAGCCTGAGGAGGAGGAGGAGGAGGAGGAGGAGGAGGAGGAGGAGGAGGGAGATGACGACGACGTCGTCGTCGCAGGCGGGCAAGGAGGCCATTGCGGTGCTCCAGCGCCCCAGGACGGAGGCTGACCAGGCCAAGCGCGCTCCTCCTGCTGCTGCGGCTGCTCCTCCTGCTGATGGTGGTGGCCCTGCCCATAGAGGTCACAGTGAAGGGGGAGCCTCAGGCCCTGTTGGCAACGGAATCAATGTCCCAGTCGACGACGGCGACATCGACATGGCAACGCTGCAGGGGGAGGACCTTGAGCAGCGCCGGGCTGACTTTGTCAAGGCTCTTGACGAGTTGCGCAAAGCCCCAACAGCTGAGCAGGAAGCCGCCAAGCGCTCCTACGCCTAGGCTGCAGCGGCCTCGGGAGTCAAGCGAGCGCAACATCTTTGACGGGAGGCGATCGGCATAACCAACTCCGTGCAGTCCTCGCAGGACAACAGCATCGACCTGGAGTGACCCGATGTGGCCCGAGCTGGGCTTTGCTGTCAGCTGCGACGCCTGTAACGATGCTTCTCAACAATGACGGTGCCCCCGTTGCAGGCTGCCTGTCCACAGGCTGAAGCTCGCTTATGCTGACAGTCGAATGCTTACTTCCAACGTGGGTGGGTCTATGTACAGCGTGGGCGGATCTATTTCCAACGTGGGTGGCCTAATTTCCAATGCGGGAACGGGCGTCCGTGCAGTGCAGCCTGTTCGTCCTGGTGGTGCGTGCGCCGACAGTCGAGTGGGTGAGACAACTTCCAGCGTGAGTGGGCTGACTTCCAGCGTGGGTGGCCTCATTTCCAACGCTGAAGCAGGTGACGGTGCAGCTCGGCCCGTTCGATTTGGTGGCGCGTGCGCTGACAGTCGAGTGGGGAGTTCTGCTGAGCTTGGTGCTGCTAGCAGCGGAGACGGTAAACTTCCGAGTCCCGCGCAGGCAGGCAGCGTCCCATGGTTTGCGGGGGGGGCTGCGCAGACGGTGCCGACCTCGCCCGCAAGGGCCCCGCCCGGCAAGGGGAGGTGCGCACTGGTCGCCCAGCCTCGGCCACGAACGGTGCTGCCAGCAGCCCTCGTGCAGGACAGGACCCAGCTCGAGGAGCTGGGCATGCGGAGGCTGGGGCTCGAGGAGCTTGCAGTGCCGTGCCCTTCTCTCCCTCATCCCACCATGCGCTGGGCCAGGTAGGAAGAACGAGTGTCAGGATCCTCCAGATCAATTTGCTGGGGATGCGCCATGCTAAAGGGCACGCTGCAGAGGAAGCGCGTCGGCAACATCAGCCAGCTGCAGCCAGCTCCGTCATCTCGCCGGGTCTCAACGTCAAGTCGTGGAGTGCGCTCGAGTCGGTGATAGAGTGGATGAGCGATGAAAGTAAAGCTGGCGGCGCGATTCCCCCTCCTCACGTCTCTGTGTCCATGAGAAACTCATCAAGAATGGCAACAAGAAAATCTCTGGCATGGCTACTTTGACCGTGTCTATAGCACAGGTGCCAGTGCGAATCAGTGTAGTTCGGGTGTTGCAATTCTGGACGAAGAAGACAATCCCCACCCCCACTGGGGGAACCTTGGCCTCGCTGGGCAATCTACCATCCCCTAGGTGGGGATGGGTACCGTCTCATTCGGGTTTCGGAGCGCCCATCCCCACCTAGAGGGGGTACGCTGGGAGATCCAACTTACCCAGCCCCAGCTGTCCGCACATGCTATGGCTCGACACCCATAGCGACCAGCCTTCGAGGATTGATCCAGTAGAGTTGTTGCCACAATTGTGAACGTTGGTTTCTCCAGGGGGATCGCGGTGGTGAGCGCCTACTTCGTCACTGACCAGGACCACTCGGTGCTCAACACGGCTCTTCCGCCTGTGCTGGGCAACTTTCTGCTAGGCCAAGGTAGGCCATGGGTCTTACAGTGGAACTTGAATTTCCAGCCTGACATGCTCATGGGATCTGGGCGGCTCCCAGAGGTTCGAGAAGTGTGTGTGTGTGTGTGGCCCCTGATGGCCCTACCTACAGGATCACGGCCCCTGAGAAGGCCCGGCACGTCTCTCAGGATGCCACAGTCAGGGGGTCTGGAAAACTGGGTGGTCGTTGAGGGGGAGTCTCAGCAGGTGAACCCAGAGTTTGCAGATGGCAGTCGGATCCTTGACTTATTTGTGGTTGCGGAGGTGCTTACCACGCGCGTTGAGGCGATCTCGGTGTTGGACCAAGCGCCTCTGTATCCGCGCGCTCCAGTTCGCATGCGTCCCCCCCCCGCCCAGTACAGCGTTTCGTGGCCCCATAGGGAGCTCCACCGAAGGTCCCAGTGGCGCAGTTCGCATGCGTCCCCCCCACCCAGTACAGCGTTTCGTGGCCCCACAGAGAGCTCCACCGAAGGTCCCAGTGGCACAGCCCGCATGCGCCCCCCCCACCCAGTACAGCGCTTCGTGGCCCCATACGGGGATCCCCCGAATGCGATACCCACAACTGCATATGGTTGGGTCCTTCGCCAGGCTAATTCTGTATTTCTCTTCCTCCTCCCGCCCTCCTCTTCCTCCTCCTCCTTCTCCTCCTCACTTCCTTTTGCGTCTCCTGCCCCTCCTTGTCCTGCTCCACCCTTTCCTCCTCCTCCTCCTCCTCCTCCTCCTCCCTCCTCCTCCTCCTATTCTTCCTCCTCCTCCTCCTCCTCCTCCTGCGGGTCCAGGCGCGGGCCTCGGAGTCAGCCCGAGCTCCTTGGGGAGAGAGGAGGGGGAGGATGATGGGAACACGGGTGAGGAAGTGAGCCGGAGTGATCCAGGACACAAGTAGATGAGGATGATGAGGGATGATGAGGGAGAAGGAGGAAGGAGGAGGATGAAGGAGGAGGAGGGGGAGGGGGAGGAGGAGGAGAAGGAGGAGTGATCCAGGATGGGGAGAGGAGATGAGGAGGGGGAAGATGATGAAGAAGTGAGCCGGAGTGATCCAGGACACAAGTAGAAGGCTGAAAATCCACACCGATAATAACCACCCCGACACGCGACGCCGTTTAGTAAACGCACCCGAGGAAGAAATCAAAGAGGGCAGGGCTGTTTAGTAAACGCCCAGAGCCGTTTAGTAAACGCCAATTGTCCGGTTCGGGTGGTTTCTCCCCCCTTAAACAAAAGCACATACCAGCGTTTAGACAGAAGTACGGATGTGCATCTACGCAGGCATGCTTGTATACAGGAACCCACGCCCGTGCGCAATGGGCATCAGTGGATCGTGTGCGAGTGGGCGTGTCCGTGCATACGCGTGTGAGCACGTGCGCGCGTGCACGTTGCCATCCGCAAGTGCCAGAGGCAGCGATGATGGCCCCGAATGCCTTGAATAGGCTCTCAACGCGGTTATGGGAAACTCAAAACATTTAGCTTGAACCCCCGATGATACCACAGGCATTGACGGAAGTGCGTTATACATGTTCGCCCGATATCAAAACAAGCCAGAACATAATTCAGCACACCCTGGCATGGCCAACATGTACATGACGCGCCACCTCGCAACGTATCGCATATGACATGAGACCATGGTGCAACACATCTAAGATCACCAACACATCCCGAACCTTATCCGACCATATCGGTAGTACGACCATTGGGGCGGTGAGGAGGTCGGAAGGGTGGGTGACGTGTGCGTATCTCGGGTTGCTATTAGCGTGGAATGGGATCGCAATCGGCCCAAATATTGATCGATACCATCATCTTTCGGTATCACTGTATATCCATCGATCGCAGCACCTACATATCGATCGATTTCTCATTCTGTCGATTTCATGATCAACCTATATGACGACACATTAATGCGTATGCCAAAAATTCTAAATATGTGTGAATAAACACATATGTATACATATACATATACATATAGATACGTGCCGGATCCATGTTTATCGATGTCTAATCCTGCGCGTGTGAGCAGCTCTCAGCACAAGCCCCTCGGGACATGCCCATCACTTGCTGCACATGCCTGCCTCACAAAATCCATATACCGACCGATCTCACTATCTCTATCTGCTGGCCTATGTGATATACCTGCTAATATCGCTACCTGTTGAACACGGTATCGATCGGTTCACAGGTCTGTTTATCCGGGCACTACAGATACATACACATATGCGTACATGTTGGCATCACGATAAACATATGAACCTGTATACCGTATTCATTTGGAAATATCCACCGACCCCCGCTTGCCGGGGGTGAAGAGGCGTCCACGCTAGCAATAGAGTCTTCGCCAAAAATAGCGCCTTCGCCAAGAAGAACGTCTTCGCTGGGAATAAGGTCTTCGCCGGGAATAGCGTCGGAATAGCGTCTTCGCATTTGCACCTGCGCCGCCTGGATGGACAATGCGTCACCAATTCGAATAACGTGTTCTCCCGTCCTATCGCCCGTGGCCTGTCGCGTCTTCGAGTAGCGTCGTCGTCTCCGGGCAAGCCGGGGAACCTTGGTTGCCAGCCCAATCTCTCTATATACATATATGTGTATATGTATATATATACACACAGACATCCCATGATACCCCGAACCGTGCCTTCGGGCACGGAGTAGGCGTGCCCTCAGATTTGTCGCAGTCCTCAGTCATCTGCATGAAGGACGCATAGGCGGGCTGGACCCCAAACTCTCAAATCTTCCGCGGTCCAGGGCGTCCTGCCGCGGTCTGGGGTGGCTTGTCGCATGATTTTTTCCTCTAGAGGGCCCACAGACAGGCCAAGATGGCTCCAAGAGGCCCCCAAGACGATCCGAGAGGGCCCCGAGTCGCCGAACGATCGGTCCAAGACGCCCACGATGGACTGGACCAAGGAGGCTTCTAAGACGCCCCATGACGCCCCCCAAAGCCCAAGAGGCCTCCAAAGAGGGCCCCAAGAGGCAACAGTCATTCATTTTCTTAAATTGTTTGACGAATTCTGCCGTTCTCGCCGTTCCGCGTTCCCTCCGGCCCAAGGCGGCCCCAAAGGCGCCCAAAATGGCCCCAACATGGCCCAAGAGGCCTCCAATATGGCCCCAAAACGGCTCAAGAGGGCCCCTAGACGGCCTAAGAGGCCTCCAAGATGGCCCAAGAGGCCCCCAAGACAGCTCCAAGAGGGCCCTGACGGGGGACCCGAATGGACATTTCGAACCCTCGATCCCGAAAAGCCCCCAAGAGGCCCCAAGAAACCCCCAAGAGGGCCCCAAGAGGCCCTTAAGAGGCCCTCAGAAAGCCCCAAGAGGCCTCCAAGAGGTCCCCAAGAGGCTGCCAAGAGGCCCCCAAGAGGCTTCAAAGCTGCTCCCCCGAGGATCCCTGGACCGCTCTTATGGGCCCACAACAAGCATCCATGAGGAATCTGCCCCACAACCCGGGCACGGTGGCGGGATGGGCCGAAGGCAAACATATACATATGTACACACAATATAAGCAGAGAGAAAGAGAGGGAGAGAGAGAGAGAGAAAGAAAGACAGAGACAGAGACAGGCAGTCAGGCCAGCACCCATACAAACAAACTACGTATGTCCTGAGGCCAAAAAACGGGGTGGCTGCTATACTTCCGAAGGTAAAGCGGATACGCAAAGGCCGTGCCAAGATTGGAACGCGGACTCCGAGCGCACCAAAGCAATTGATCTATAACATCTCGTGCCTTCTCTTCTTCCCTTTCCTGCTGTCATGCGCTGCGCGCCCATCGTACACATCGCGAACCCAATGCCCCTGGCCTGCGACCTCTGTCCCCTGCACACGAAATCGAGCGCGCGCCCGTCCTTCACCCTCGGAATCTGGGACCACGGTGCCGTCAGAGCCATCACCGACAGCCGCCAGGTAAGGATCCACTACCGCCTGTCCAGGCGGGCAAAAGTGATTGCTGAGCATGACGGTGGCAAATAAGATCTACGCGCGCACAGTAATAGTATACGCGTGGGCATGCCGACGTGCGGTACAGCCCACGCGCGCTATAGAAGTCCCAGGGCAGCGAGACGGAGGAGAGGGGAGACGACACGGGGGAGGGTGGCACCTGGGCGGAGAGCAGGAGCGAGGGGGGTGGGCTCAAAGCTGCTAGTGAGCCCTCTTGGGTCTTCACTCGTTCTGCATTCTGGCCTCAGAAGGTGCGGCTTGCCAGGCTCCCAGGACTTTTCCCGCCCACGGCGAAGCTGACGCCCCCAACAGGTTTTCTGGAGAGACACCCCCCCGGCCCCCATAACAACTCCTCCCGGAGGCCCCCGGGCAGCTCCAGGCCTGGTGGCGGGAAGGGCGGCAGGCCTCCCGGTGAGTTTCAGAGTGGGGAGGCGGAGGAGGACACGGGGGGGAGAAGGCCTGGACAGAGTGCGGAAGGGGGGGGGGGGGGGGGGGGAGGGGGTGCGGGCGGGGCCTGCGCGGGGGCCCTCCGCCTACCCTGGCCCTGCCGCCCCCGGCGCGCAAGTGCGCGTGCGAGGACCGGCTGTCACCCCTCCTCGACGCGGGGCCAGCGTGTCGAGCCGCTGTGCGCACGCCGGCAGGCAGGCGAATACATGGACAAAAAACGATCTTATAAATTATCCCGGCAAAGCAACCTAACAGCGATGTGTAGAAGCATATCTGAAAGCATTCCCCTTAAGATTCAGATGAAAATCCAGTTGTCGAATTCTGCTGTTCTCGCAGTCGTAGTCGCATTCGCGATGACAGTGACAGTCGCAGCGGCAACGGCAGTCGCAGTCACAGCCTCAGCCTCAGCCTGCCTCCTCCTCTCCTCCTCTTTCTCCTGCTCCTCCTCCTCCTCCTCCTCCTCCTCCTCCTCTTCCTCCTGCTCGTCCTCGTTCTCGTCCTCCTCGTCTTGCTCGTCCTCCTCCTCCTGGTGCTCTCTCCTCCTCCTCCTCCTCCTCCTCCTCCTCCTCCTCCTCCTCCTCCTGGTGGTCCTCGTTCTCCTCCTCCTGGTGCTCTCCCCCCCCTCCTCCTCCTCGTCCTCCTCCTCCTCCTCCTCCTCGTCCTCCTCCTCCTCTCCTCCTCCTCCTCCTCCTCCTCCACCTCCTCCTGGTAGTCCTCCCCCTCCCCTCCTCCTCCTCCTCCTCCTCCTCTTCCTGGTCGTCCTCGTTCTCGTCCTCCTCGTCTTGCTCGTCCTCCTCCTCCTGGTGTTCTCTCCTCCTCCTCCTCCTCCTCCTCCTCCTCCTCCGCCTC
>CAUYUJ010001489.1:50222-75853 GCA_963575745.1 Prorocentrum cordatum | reverse complement strand
GGAGTTCTGGGAAGTCGAAGAGCACGAAGTTGCCTACAGTTGGCTACGGGCATCCAAAATCTGGCCCGGGAATGGAGTTCTGGGAACTCGAAGACCACGAAGTGGCCTACAGTTGGCTCCGGGCATCAAAATGTGGCCCGGGAATGGAGTTCTGGGAACTCGAAGAGCACGAAGTGTGTGACTGTTGCATCCGGCCCTCCAGAATGTGGCCCGGGAATGGCGTTCTGGGATCTCGAAGAGCACGAAGTGTGTGACTGTTGCATCCGGGTATTCAGAATGAGCCTGGGAATGGAGTTCTGGGAAGTCGAAGAGCACGAAGTGTGTGACTGATGGTGAAAAACGAGCCCGGCACCCTGCCGCCCGGCAACTCCCAACACCTGCCCGGACCCCCCTGTGGAGTGATCTGTGAGCTCTTTTTAGACCACTAGAAACCTATCAGTCTTCGCTGTTAGGTAAAAAGCTCCGTGGCTCTGCCAGCGACTCAGCCCGGGCCTCCTCCTCTCCCTCCCCCCCTGGGGCCCACAGCCCTCGCAGACCGGGGGGGGGGCCCGCGGGGGGCCCATCGGGGCCCGCGGGGGACTGGGAGCGGGGAGGCCAGGGCTCCCCGGCGCGCCTTCCGGGCCTCTGCAGCGTCAGAAGCCTTCTCTTTCTGGATCCTGCTCCATGTCTGGAGCCTGCTCCGTGTCTGGATCCTGCTCCACTTCTGGATCCTGCTCCATTTCTGGATCCTGCTCCATGTCTGGATCCTGCTCCATTTCTGAATCCTGCTCCATTTCTGGATCCATTTCTGGATCCTGCTCCATTTCTGGATCCTGCTTCATTTCTGAAGCCTGCTCCATGCCTGGATCCCTCCTCGGAAGGGCCCAGGGCTGCAGAAGCAGCCCCTGGAGGCCGAACATCTGGAAGAGCCTCGCCTCAATTCCTTCCAGACTTCGGGAGGCCTGGGCACCCCACCGGCGCAAGGGGCGCTGCCTGCTCGCCCTCGTCGCAGTCCATGTCCCCGTCGTTCGTCGGCTTGGCCCCGGGCAGGTCGTCGTCCGCCTCTCGTGTTCGTGGGCGGGGTGCCGCGCACGAGGGCAATCGGTAGGCACACATGCGCACGGACACGAGTGCGCCACTGTACACCCCCTGGTTTGCCCCGCACGGTCTCCTGTCTGACCTCCCGTCTGGTCTCTCGTCTGTCCCCCCCCCCCTTTCGGCGGTGAACAAACCTCCCCTTAATGAAAACGGCCTGGTACCGAAACCGACGGACCTGGACCCGCAAAAATGACGGCCGCGACGCCCTCTCGCGAACCGAAAACGGCCAATTCCTTAATCGACGTGTCAGGGTAGGAGGTCTATCCACCCCCGACCCTTCTATGGCCTCCCCCTGTGGTCTCCCCTGTGGTCTCCCCTGCTGTCGCCCGCCTCCCGCCGGGTCTCCCTCGGGGTCTCCCGCATGTTCTCTCCCGTCGGGCCTCCCGTCTGGACTCCCGTCTGGACTCCCGTCTGGTCTCCCGTCTGGCTCCTGGCCTCTCTCCTGTGGCCCTCCCCTGAGCGCTCCCTGGACTGCTCTCTGTGCTGCTCTCCGTTCGCGATCCCTCTCCCCATGGAGCTGTTCGAAGATTTCTACCGCCAAAGGGTGTAGTTTGGAACCCAGATCTCCTGAGCGATCCGCTTGGGCTGCAGGTGTGCGAGGTACGCGCCTTACTGAACCTGCCCGATGAGATCACTCGAGAAGGCGCGAGAGAAGCCGCGCTGTGAGGGCGTGAGAAGAGGCTGATGTGGAGCCCGCGCTGGTCGCGCTGGTCGCGTAGGTGGCGCTGGTGGCGCCAGTCGCGCTGGTCGCGCCAATCGCGCAAGTTGTGCAGGTCTCACTAGTCGCCTTGGGCATGCATGTCGCGCCAGTCGCGCAAGTGAAGCCGGTGGTGCCAAGGGCGCCAATCGCGCAGGTCGCGCTGGTCTCGCTGGTCGCGCCGGTCGCGCCGGGACTTCTTCCAGTCGCGCGGGTCTTACGCACAAACGCTTCGCACGTTTCGTGTTCCTCCCACAGTTTAGACCTCAGCGAGCGGCCTCCGAGTTCCCCTGGGCGTCTTCGAAAGACTTTCTTGCGACGCTTTGCAAGCAAATCCTTCCTTCCTTAGGTCGGGGCTGTCCCCCTATGGGGGGGGGTTGGGCGAAAAATGAAAATATTCAAAAAAACATACTCCCAACATGCTCAAAGATAATCAAACAATCGTCCCCTGACTATTTATGTGACTATGTTTGAATATCCCTCCTGTAAAGGGACAGGCCTGACTTAATTCTTCCTCCTTCCCGTCCTCTGTCTGCCCCTCCCTCCCCTCCGCTCTCAAGTCAACCCCGTTGTCTGCAGGTACCGCTCCAGACTCCAAGTTGTCTCAGGGCGACGAGCCGTGTGAATCCAGTCGTCCTTCGATTTGTCGCATCTCACCGTGCTTCAAGTAAACATGCCCCTGCCATATTCCCTTCCTTTTCCGAAGCAGGTTGTGTCAGAATCTGGATTCAAAAGAAGCAGGGTTCGAGCTGTAGTCTGAACACCACTATGAGTATGCCATAAAACTTCGGCGGGCCCCCTGAGGCCAGACGCCACGTTAGACTCCGAAGGTAGACGGTGAAGTGATGACGAAATGGAGGAGAGTGATATGCATGCATGAATGCGTCTGACGGGAAACTTCTTTCGGCACACACCTCACGCATTTCTCGCATCATGGGCGCTCAGCTTTCCCCCGAAACGGCTCATTGCATTTCTTGCCTCATGGCCCACCAGTGGCGATCCGCTGACCGTCGGGATGGCTTAAGGGACGAGACCGAAGGCACACATCAAAGACAAGTACAGTAACAAGGACCCTCTGCGCCGCTGCCTCAAAAAGTGCGCGCCGCCCCTCCTCCACCACCACAACCACCACCCGAACGCGCCGTCGGCACGATGCGGCTGGTGGTGCAGGAGAGCAGCAGCGCGCGCGCTACGTGCTGCGCGCAGCAGACCTCGTGCTCTCCGTTGGCCCTCCACGTCTCCCTCTGTCAGCCCCAGTCCAGGCAGCGCTGCGCGAAGCCGCAGCGCCGAAGTGGAACAGGAGCTCCTTCAAGAGCGCCAACGGCTCCGAGTGCCACAAGACGGCGCTGGCTGGCCTGAACGACGCGCCCCCAGAGCTTCCCAGGTATCGGCTGGAAGGTATGGGGCGAAGGAGCAGCGCAAGCCCCCTGGCAGCCGCAGGAAGCAGGCTGACCTGCCAGAGTGCGAAGCTGGTGCGAGGCAGGCTGCGAGCCCGCCCAGGAGACCCGGCGGAGACGCGAGGACCGACGTCGTTGCAAAAGCCTGAAGGTCTTGAGCCTCCTCCTCCTCCTCCTCCTCCTCCTCCTCCTCCCTCCCTCCTCCTCCTCCTCCTCCTCCTCCTCCCTCCCTCCCTCCCTCCCTCCCTCCCTCCCTCCCTCCCTCCTGTCCTCTCTCCCCGCATGGCGGTTTCAAGTCGGCAATCGCCACGGTTTCGATATACCGCTGGAACGTCACGAGTCCGATGCGCTCCGATCCTTCCCTTCTCCTGCTCCTCGGGCCTATGTTCAGAGACCCCCCACGGCCCCGTTGCCCCACCGCAGAACCAGGACCCCCTCTTCCTCTTCTCCCCCCGCCTTCCTCCCCAAAGGGCTCCCCCGCGGCCTCGCCGGCCGCGCTGGCGCTGCAGTCGCTGAACGGCTCGCTGCTGGGGGCCCAGAGCGGGGCGGGCGGGCGCGGCGACGACGACAGCGGCGGCTGTGGCGGCAGCGGCGGCCACGGCGGCGGCGTCGACTGCGGCGGGACGAGGGTGAGAGGGCGGCTCCCAGTTCCCGAGATGGCAGAGCTGCGGATCCCAGCGGAGGAGAGCTCAAGCTGATCGGGCTCCACCTCCGCTGGAAGCGAAAAGTGCTCATGGACATTGCTCTTCGCGTTGATTCTCGGATCGATTGAGACTCATACCCTCTACAGGGGGAGGGGGAGAGGGAGAGGGCAGGGGGAGAGAGGAGAGGGGGCGAGGGCAAGCCAGGTGCGCGCGCGCCGCATCTGACAGCTCCCGCCCATCCCTTCCCACTGCGGTGTTTTGGTTTATCAGTTTTGTCCCGGTCCCCGACGCGTATCCAAGCTGGACCCCACAACTGGCCACCTCGTGGGATGCTCAATCAGACGAGGGGAGCTGTGCACACTGGAGGACGTAGAGGAAAATGAGGAGGAGGACCAGAGTAAATCCAAGACACATCAACGATGTTGCCATCAACCCTCCCTCCAGATTCCCTCGTCATGGCCCCATTATGATTTTTCATTGCGGGAAATGCCCCCTTGGAAGACAACCGTTCAATAATCATCAATCATGCCAAGACATAATTATTACATGTTCATCGCTGGGAATCAACGTGACTGTTGCGTCCTGACAGCACCAGCGATGGACTTCAACAACGGGCATCAACGTGACGGCTGCGTCCTGACAGTCCTACATCGTGCTAGAATGCCGTTCCTGAGACTTCAACCATACGAACCCTTGAAACTGAAACAATTGTTTGATGAACGTGCACGGCGATGAGGCGAGAGCAACTGTTCGAAAAAGGCCCACCCTCCATCCTCGAAGCTGCGGCAATGTTTTAAGACGAAGGTGTGCGGCGCTTAGGCGAGAGCAATATATTGAAAACCAGCCGCCCTCCATCCTTAAACTGCTGCAGACGTTTAAGACGAATGCGCGCGGCGCTCAGGCGAGAGTAACAGTTTGAAAACCACCCGCCATCCATCCTGGAAGCTGTTCCAAATTTCACACTTCAACATCATATTAAATCTTGAGGAAGCCTCAGACGAAACGCCCGGCCCGCCCTACCGAGACGTCTGCAGGTGAGACAGTGGAGGAGATGGCGGATGAGCAGGAGGAAGAGAATGCGGACGATGAGGAAGGAGGAGTAATTAGCAGCAGCAGCAGCAGCAGCAGCAGGAGGAGAGGGAGGAGCAGGAGGACCAGGGGAATTAGGAGGGGGGAAAAAGAGGGGGGCGACAACGAAAGGAAGGACTCGGATCTTGAAATGTGTCCCGCAGTGGGGCGGCACGCGACAGAGCTTTTCAGTTCAGTCCGCCGATCCGGCGTGTGAGTTTCTGAGAGAGTGGGCTTGAGCTCGCTCAAGCTTCGCTCTGTCGGGGGGGGAGGGGGCTGACGCCATTCAGGCCCGGGAGGGAGGAGGGGGGGGGGGGGGCGACGCCATTCAGGCCAAGCACGGAGGAGGAAGGGGGGGAGCAAGGGCCGGCGAGGGAGGAGTCGGGGAGAGGGGGGGAGGGCTGACGCCATTCAGGCCCGGCAGGGAGGAGGGGGGGAAGCTTCGCTCTGTCGGGTGGGGGTTGGGGAGGGGCTGACGCCAGGTGGGGGGCTGACGCCACCATTCAGGCCTGGGAGGGAGGAGGGGAGGGGGTTGACGCCGCCATTGAGGCCCGGGAGGGAGGAGGGAGGGGGGAGCTGACGCCATTCAGGCCCGGGAGAGAAGAGGAGGCAGGAAGGGGGCTTCGCTCTGTCGGGGGGCGGGGGCTGACGCCATTCAGTCGGGGAGGAGGGGGGGGGAGGGCTGACGCCATTCAGGCCCGGCAGGGAAGAGAGGAGGGGGGGAGGGCTGACGCCATTCGGGCCCGGGAGGGAAGAGGGGGGGGAGCTTCGCTCTGTCGGGGGGGAGGGGGGCTGACGCCATTCAGCCCGGGAGGGAGGGGGGGGCGGGGGGCTGACGCCATTCAGGCGGGAGAGGGGTGGAGGGGGCTGAGGCCGGAGGGAGGGAGGGGGGGTGGGCTGGACGCCATACAGGCCCGGGAGAGAGGAGAGGGGGGGCTTCGCTCTGTCGGGGAGCGGGGGGAGCTGACGCCATTAAGGCCCGGGAGGGAGGAGGAAAGGGGGGGGGGGGCTGACTCCATTCAGGCCCAGGGGGGGGGGGGGGCTTCGCTCTGTCGGGGGGGAGGGGGGGCTGACGCCATTCAGGCCCGGGAGGGGGGGGGGGCTGACGCCATTCAGGCCCAGGGGGGGGGGGGCTTCGCTCTGTCGGGGGGGAGGGGGGGCTGACGCCATTCCTTGGCTGGACACTGCGGAATTTTGGCCCTGCCTGGAATTTTGTGCTTCCCTCTCGGGCTCCCGAGGATTTCTGAGGATGTCTGAAGCGAAGCTTCTGTTGTTCTCTTCGCCGTTGGGTTTCTTCCAGAGCCACGCGCAAGAGCCCCAAGAGGGCTCCACGAGGGCCCCCGACAAGCTGGGCCCGAAGCGGGCCCGGGAAAGGCCCAATATGGCCCCAGATGGGACTGCGCCTCCGAGGAGGCCCTCGAGGGCCCCGAGTCGGGCCCAGGAGGGGCCCAGGATGGCCCAGGGGGGCGCCTGGGGGCCCTTCCGCGAGCCCCGGCCCGCCCCGGCCCGCCCCCCCCCCTCCCGGGTGCGTTCCCCCATATGAGGGACGCACGAGGAGCTCCTTACTTTCAGAAAACTCTGAAAGTGAGGGGCTTTTTGCCGCCCAGGGCGGCATTTTGAGGCCCTCCCGCCCGCCCGCCCGCCCGCCCGGGGAGGAGGGCATTTTGACGCCCAGGGCGGCATTTTGACTCCGAAAGTCAGGCCCAGGCCCGCCCCCCAGCCCTGGAAAACCATGCGTGCGAGGGGACCCCCCCCGCCCCACCGAACCACACAAAAGATTCCGATGTTGCGGATCAGAGTGACGGGCGGGCGGGGCGGCATCGAAATCTACCGCGCTTCGTCAGCAAGCGTCGAGGCGCCGTTAAGTATGGTGGGTCGCTGGGGGGGGCCGCGGGGCGGGTCGCGGCTTGTCGCGGGAGGTCGCGGAAGGTCGCGAGCGGAACGACGACGACGAACAGCAACAACAGCAGCAGCAGCAACAATAACAACAACAACAACAACAACAACAACCACAACAACACCAACAACAACAACAACAACACCAACAACAACAACAACACCACCACCACCACCACCACCACCACCAACAACAACAACAACAACAACAACAACACCACCACCACCAACAACAACAACAACAACACCAACAACAACAACAAAAACAAAAACACCAAAAACAAAAATGAATTGCACAGCGAAGCCGAACCGTCATTTCAGCAACGCACCCATACCCAAGGACGTTGTAAGACCGTCCCGCGCCCTCTTTCTAATGTATACAAGCGTGTGTGTACATATATACCACCCCGCAATCGCGGATAAAAATGAGGGCGCGGGCGGGCGTGTGGGCGCGGCGCTTGCGACCCACCGGCGACCCACTCGCCTCGCGACCCTCCCGCGACCCATCGGCCCCGCCGCCCACCCGTCTTGGAGGGGCCCGAAAGCCCCCGGGGGGCCCCGGAGGGAGGGAGGGGGGCCCCAAATGCAGGATGGAGGGAGGGAAGAGACGCGTGCCTTAGACGGAGGAGGGAGGAGGTGACCCGTTCGATCCCCTCAGTGTTCGCTGTCGCTCGGTCCCCTCAGTGTCCGGTCGGAGTTTTCGGTCGGAGGTGAGTCGTTCGGTCTCTTCAGGTCTCGGTCGGAGGTGAATCTTTTGGTCCCGCCAGTGTTCGGTCGGAGGTGAGTCGTTCGGTCCCCTCAGATTTCGGTGGTAGTTGAGTCGTTCGGTCTCCTCCGAGTTCGGTCGGAGGTGAGTCGTTCGGTCCCCTCAGTGTTCGGTCGGAGGTTGCTCGTTCGGTCCCTCTGTTTTCGGTCGGAGGTGAATCTTTCGATCCCCTCAGTGTTCGATCGGAGGTGCGTCGCTCGGTTCCCTCATTGTCGGACGAAGGGGACCTCAGTCTTCGGTCAGAGGGGACCGAACGACTCACACAGAAACCAATCCCTATCGAGACACGCTTTTTCCCAAGAGCCCAGTTCCGATCGAGACGCGCGTTTGGCATGAAGGTGGTCGGCCTCTCACCGCAGACGCCTTGTCCTCTCCTCTGCCCCCCCATCCATCCTCTTGCAGTTCCCCCGATGTCACCCCGAACGTGTCCCCGAGAGGGGCAGGGAGAGGATCGGAGGTGGAAGGAGAGTGAAAACGACTCTCCGCGAGTGCTTTGGCGCCTGTCCTCTGCGGCTTAACGTTTGGGAACTGTTTGGGTTCCGCGGGGCATTGGGCCTCCCTGGAAGCGGACTGCGCGGATGGTTATAGGTCGCGGGGTGGGTCGCGGGTCGCGGTTGCGTTGCGGGTGTCTCGCGGGTCGCGGGGTGGGTCGCGGGGTGGGTCGCGGGTGGGCGCGGGGTGGGTCGCGGGTGGGGTGGGTCGCGGAATGGGTCGCGGGTGGGTCGCGGGTGGGTCGCGGGGTGGGTCGCGGGTGGGTCAAGGGTGGGTCAAGGGTGGGTCAAGGGGTGGGTGGCGGATGGGTCGCGGGGCGGGCAAACAAACATAACAACGGTCAACAACCACCACCAACAGCACCACCACCACCAACAACAACAATAACACCACCACCAACACGAACAACACCATTAACAACAACACTAACAATCACAACAGCAACAACAACAACAACCATCTTAAGACTGTTCGCTCTTACTTGCCCGCGAGTCTTTCAAAACGTATACCCCACACCCTCGATGCCCGCCCTCTTTGTCTTCGAACACACCCCCTTTGGGGGGATCACTTATCTTTGCGGGGGCCGGCGGGCTTAGACGGGCGACACGCCGGATCCCTGACGCCCGCGGACTGCGCCGGGCCCCGGCGCGGAGGGCGGCGGGATGGAACGGCGGAGAGGAGGCGAGGCAAAAGAGGGGCGCGCGGTGAAGGGGGAGAGGACAAGGTGGACGGGGCGACCTTCGTCGGCGAGCTCGCAATGGTGCACGCCCTAGTGCTTGCGCCAACGGGCGCCTTGAAAATCCCGAAACTCCGGGAGTCACAGCCTCGCGCCGATTCAGCGCGGCAGGCCCATCACTGAAAGCCCGCCGCAACCGCCGTGCCCGGCTTGATCTTCTTGTGGGGGGGCTCCTCCTCGTCGACGGGTCCCTGGGCGTGGCGAGCCCGCACAGCCGCTTGGAACTGCTCGAGCGTCACGGCGTCCCCTGAGCGGTCGTTGTGGAGAGCATTACCGTGAAGCGCGAAGCCCAGCATGGCGCGGTGGTGCGACGACGCCACGTGGGAGCTCCCCCCTCCGCTGAAGAGAAACTGGGTAGCCCTGACAATGTTGACCTGGGCGGGGTTGATGTACTCCCAGACGATCTTCGCATTCGTGTTGAGGTCATCGACACCCACTGTCTCCGCGGCCGCCACCACGGCGCTCCGGAGCTGGTCGATCCCGTCTTTGCGGTGCTCCTTTTTCGGCGCCAGGATCTTCTTCATCGCCGGAAGGACCTTGTCGATCTCCTGGTACAGCAGGCGCACGATGTCTGGTTTCATGCACGCCTCCACCTGCACACGCTCGCCCTTGAGGTACTCGAGGAACTGTACCTGGCTCTGCAGCCAGCGATTCACGCCGACCCCGCGCCTTTCATCATGCTCGCTGGCTAACTCTGTGGCGTAGACAGCACCCGTCTTTTGCTTCACGTTGCACAAACCCCAGAGTTCGTGGGTGGGCATCACGTCGAATTTCCCACGGCCGTATGCGTTCAGGAAAGACTTCGGGATCGTCTCCCAACTCTTCAGGTATGTGCGCGGCACAGGGGGCTTCTTCCCGTCGTCCCCAGAATTCGCCTTGCGGGCAAACAAATGTTGACACGGCATGTTGCTGCGCCAAGGCACAGCATAGCGAGAGAGGACACAAGACAGAGAAGGATACACGGACACAAGAACGCACGCAGGCCACGCTTGCCAGCAAATCGCAGGACAGGAAAACGCATGGGGGCCAGCCTCGAATGAATCTGGTGCGCGCACTGGGCAGCAGCAGCGGCATGATCACATAGAGACGCAAGCATCAATTAGCAGGCCGCGCCTGCCGCTCGAGGTTGGCGAAGGCTGCCATGCCCGAGGAGTCCGCCATGGCAAAAGCTGGCGCGTGCTCTCGGAGACAACAAGCAGGAAGCCACAAAGGAGCCGCGTACCTGAAACGGCTATCGAACGATTGAAAAACGATAAAAGTGCACGGGCGCGCCAGCCGGGACAATCTGTCATAGCAGGATGCAACGGACAGCCCCGAAATGGATATCCCGTGCGAGTCTCTTCCGCCCAATGCTGCTCTATGCCGCAATCCAGAGACGGCATGCTATTTCTGGTATGATGTTTTTGCATCCACGACGCCACCACGCGTGCGATGTGAATGGCCTGCGAGCACTCGGGCGCGCAAAGTCCATGGTAGGACCCCCCCACCCCTGCGGTTGCGTCGTCGGCCGCCTGCCCATCAGCTCCACAGCCTTCCCGATTGGATGCCTGGTTGGCTGCATCGTTTGCTGCCTGGTCAAGTGCCTCGTTGGCTGCCTTGTTGGCTGCGCTGTCGGGAGACTCGTCCGCTGCCTGCTCGGCTGCCTTGTTGGCCAACTCGTCAGTTGCCTGGTTGGCCGCCTTGTGAGCTGCCTCATTGGGTCCCTGGTTGCCTGCCTCGCTGGCTGCCTGGTCGGCTACCGTGGTGGCTACATCGTCTGCTGCCTCGTTAGCTGCCTTGTGAGATTCCTCGTTGGCTGAAATCGCGGCCTGGGGGGTGAGTTGCGAGGCCTCTGTGGAATTGGCGCGGTAAGGTCCACTCCGAGCATGCCCGGATGTAGAGGACGGGAATTGAAAGCGTGAGCGCCATTGTCGCCCACCTCTTCAATATTGAAACGGCCAGTGGGCAGTGTAATGGTGTCTGCCAGAATGAGCATTGCAGGGGTCAGCAGCCGGGAGGCCCGCTACAGATCGACCCGGAGCTAAGAGGCCGCCCCCGAAGTGGAACTCCAAAGTTGACACGTAGACCCCTTTCACCCCCCCCCCTCTTCAATCCTGCTGCGCTGCGCTGTCCTCTGCGGGGCCGCGCAACGCCAATCTTGCGAAGGGTGTTTGGGCAGGGCCCTCAGGGAAGCTCGCCAGGGGGTCCCCCCTGAAAGCTCAAGAGATGTGCTGTGGCGGCCAATGTTCAGAGGGGGGCACCGGGGGGGCAGGGGGGCCTCGGCGAATAACAATACGCTTGTCTGCTGGGCACTCGCATAAAGTACTCTTCCCAAGGGAGGTGGAGGGGAGGGGTGAGGGTGAGGGTGAGGGAGGTATATGGGAAGTGGGAAGGAGAGGGGTGGAATGCCAGGGGGCGGCAAGGAGAGGAGACAAGTGGATGGAGGAGGAGCGGGGCAGATTTTTTTCCATGCGCTGTGTGTGCTGATAAAAAGCGCAGTGCTTGGCAGCGGAAGATGACGGTGCCACGGCCGCCGGCGGCAACGGCCACGGAGACGACGGCGACAAAGAGACCGCGCTGCATCGATGAGTACGCGACGAGCGCGTCCACAGAAAACTAAGGAACGTCGTCAGAAGGATGCTCTTCTGGAAGTAAGTCGCCAAGAAGCTGGCCGCCAGGCAGTGCGTCTGGATGCAGATCGTGTTTCAACTGCTGGTCAACCTCCGACTCGCCAGGCGAACTGTCTGAACAACCGAGCAAATATGCCACTTCACTGACGCATTGCTCAGAGCACTCAGAGCCGTCGCAGGAGCTGGCAGAACATCCCAACAAGTGCTCTATTTCACTGCCATGCTGGTCAGAGCTCGCCGCAGAGCGGTCCGAAGAAGGAGCGGCCATGGGCGTGTCCGACCAGTCTTCGTGGACCTCGCCAGCAGAAGGTAGACTGGCATCGTCGGAACCACACGGAGGGTCTGAGTCGGAGTCTGGGTAGCCCCCATGCGCCACATGTCCGGGTTCGTCATTGGAGTCGTCAGAGTCCGTATCCTGGGAAGCAACGCCGCGCGCCACCTGCTCCTGCCTGCCCTGGCCCCCGACAGGCAGGAAGTCAGATCTCCGGAGCTTACCAAACAAGAATAAGCCGGCCTTGTGGCGGAAGCGGGAGACCCCGACGTATGCGTACCCGCGCACAGCTGCGAACCGTTTCTGGTCAAACCAAATGACCCCGGAGTCGATGCTAGCGCCCTGCGCTTTGCGGATCGTGGTGGCATAACCGTAACAACACGGCAAGAACCACTGCTTATTCTCGTACAATGGGTGCACGAGAATCATGTTGCCAGTTCCGCGTAAGCGAGCAACAAATACAGCATTGCCATCCAAACTTTCCACCACCTCTGCGATCGCCCCGTTGACAAAGCCGCGGGTTTTATCGAGATTACGCGTGAGACGAATGACGAGACCTCTTTTGGCGAGGATGGGAACGGAGCACTTGCTTGCTGGATCCGCCCGGAAGCCTGTTCGCAAATCATCGTCTGTGACACCTTTGTGCCGCAAGGCCGCTTGCGCAACTGCCTGGGCGCCAGCATTGGTACATGTAAGCCAAGTCATCGGGGGGCCACCTTGTTTCTCGAACTCCAGAGTGTACCCGACGGTCTGCTCCAGCGTGCCCCGGAACTGCCTGCGATGGAAATAATCCTGAAGCGTGTCCATTGTCGGCTGAGTCTCTCTGATGTGGTTCAAGAAAAGCAAATGCTCGGGGTCCTGCGACCTGTACACCGTGTCTAAGGTCACCGTGGGGCAGCAGCGGCACAATCGCTGGCAAAAGCTTGGCTCGTGGGCATCCGTGACCCTCTCCCCCATGCGGACTGGCGTGAGCTGCTGGAAATCCGCCACGATGACGCAGAAAGGCGAGTGCGGCTGCTCGCACAGGGTCTTGAAGAAGCGCTCGAACTCCGTGTCCGTATACTGGCTTCCTTCGTCCACGAGTATGAGGTCGATTTTCCGCAACGCAGAAGGCGGCGACCACCGAACTTTGCCATCCTTGTCCGGCCGTTTGTAATTAAGAACGCCGTGGATAGTGTCCACGCGAATGTTTTCGACGTGGTCCGCCTCCGGCAGCTGGGATTTGAAGCTGTGCACGAGCTGCCCAGTCGGACACACAATCACCACGCCCAGACCGCGGCCAGCGGCTGCCAAGGCCGATTCCAGGAGGACTGCTGACTTACCGCTACCAGGGGCCCCTGCGACATACAGGAATCTCCCAGGACGGCCTTCCTTCTCCTTCTCCATCTGGTCCTCGATGCTCGTTTTCTGCTCTACGATCTCGAGGACGTCCGCCTGCTGCTTGGACCAGTGGCAGACCTTGCGCGGCGGGCGACGGACCCTCTCCCACTCATCTTTGAGCTTCGTGACCTCGGCGTGGTCGCCGGCGCACTGGAGGACGCGGCGATGCAGCAAGAACTCTGCCTGCGCGTACATAACGAACGTCTTTACACGATCTTCACGGAACCCACGGTAAGAGAGATCCCGACTGCATATGTCCGCCATCCATTGGAAGGCGTGCTTGTCCGTAGGGAAAACATACGGCGCCGAGCTCAAGTCTGCATCGGGCGCAGGCCGAGTACCAATGGATTCACCGATCAGTACAAGAGCACCGCTGTCCTGAACATCCAATGGCAGCGCGGACTCTCGGAACTCGAACTCGCCTGAACGAATGACGAAACCAGGGTGGTCGTCGCGATCGTACCTGCAAAACCGCCAGGTCCGGAGGTACGCCAGGAAGCCGAAGAAATTCTTCATGTTCTCTAGGTGCGGCTGGTCTGGGAGTGGCAAAAGGTCGCGCGGCGATCTGTGAGGGATCTGCGTGAGAGACATCTGCCCCCAATACCCATCTGTGAGTTCGTACCAATACCGGCACGCGCAGACCATGGTGGGGGACCTGCCGTATGAGATGTTCTTGCCTTTGCGGCCTTCTGCCCTGTTGCCATTCCGATCCCACTTGTAGTGGCGATGCCACTGCAAGAAGGACTGGTTGACTGGTGCGTTTGAGTTGACATGTTCCCGCACTTCATTGTGGTAGGACTTGTACATGCTCCAGCTAAAATTGCCACCATGGTCGCCGAGGCATGCGTCTCCCTGCGCGTCGAACACCGCGGCGATGGCGTCGGGCTGCGGCGGAAATAGCAACTCGTGCGAATAAGACCGGTCGAACTCGGGGCACTGGGCAAGACGAATGGCGCACTCTGGTATGGACGGCGTCATCTTGCTGAGAAGACCAAAAGTCGCCAGCCAAGGCGCTGTGTTTTTGGTTTGCACGTACTCGCCCAAACCCACGTCGACGGCGTCGTGTCCCTTCGTGCAGTAGCCGTTGATGTAGTTGAGCCGGCCGTTGCCCACCTGCACGTCGATCTCGCACATGAAAAGAACGCCCAGAAACTTGACGAAGCCCACGGCGGCAGCCAAAGCTTGACCGCTCACGCCTACTCGCCCCGCGAGCGAAGCAAGGGACACGCCTGCGGCAGTCAACACCCACGCGCAAATGTGCCAATGCGGCGTGCCTCTACCCTGGTATTCCGTTCGGACTGCGTACTCCATGACCCGGAACCAGCGATGGCCGAGGTGGTTGCACAGGAAAGCCCAGATAGACAGCACCAGCAAGTACATGTGAATGCCGATGCAGTAGGCGCCGCTGACCAAGTGCTCTCGATACGGCCGCAACCAATACGGCACTGGGAACTTCCATTCGGCCGGGGCGATCGTAATGAACAGATTTGGGAAAGCCGCCATCCATTTCTCGTCCCCGGCAGCGTCCCTGCAGTGATCGTAGAGTTCCTTGTGGCCTTGCTGGTCGTGGCACTTCCACATCTGAACGCGCACGAGATCAGAGAGCGAGTCGCGGACAATATCCCAATAGCCAGTGCTCGTCTGAGAAGTCCGCATCATAACGTCGGCGGTGACGTTCCTCTGCTGCGCAAGGGAGTGCGCTGCGAAGAACTTGCTGGCCATTTGCACCTCGAACATGAAAAAGACGAGATCTGGATCCTCGGCGTATGCGCGAACCTCGCTCAAAGCCTTGCGGTTGAACGAATACCCGCTGGAAATTGTGCGATTCTGCTTATCATCGTGGAACTCAGCGAGAAGCCGGGGAATGCCGGTGTCCGTGAAGTCCGCGGTGGGGTAGAGCCAGGGCCAAGCCGCGCACTCGACGCCCTTGAATGTCACGAGGAGGTCAAATGTGCGGATGTGCTGGCCGTGCTGATCCGGATTCGTGTGCGTGCGGTTGGACGCGTTCAAGAAGGCCTCGTAAAAGCCATTGTTTTTGACCAACCAGCGAAAAGCCGCCTTGCAACGAGCTGTGGGAAGGCTGCGCTCGTCAACGATGTGAGGTGCGTAGAAGCCTTTGCTGACGCCGGTCTTCTTCCAGTTCTTGTAATGGCTCGGAATGTTAGGGTTGGCGCTGAACATCTCTTGTTTCTTCTGCACGTGGATGACGATGACACGTAAAGCCTTTTTCTCGTCATGTGAAAAGTCCAGGAACGTGCATCCCTCTGCGGCCGACATGGAGAACTCGCTCGCTCCGGGCGCGAGCCGAGGCCACGATGCCACTTCGCCGGCCCAGGTCGACGGTATGTTTTGGCCCACTGGCGGTAGACGAGGAACTCGATACAACTGCTGCGTGCGCAAGACTGGTTCCATTTTATCGGCCCCGATGGCAGCGGCAGCCGCCGCCGCCTTGGCCTTGGCTGCAGGCCTGGCCCTGGCGGCGGCCTTGGCTCGAGCCTTGGCTCGGAGGATGCGAGCGGCCATCTCTCCCGGATGAGCGATGGGCCGAGGGTGCTCTGCCGCTGGCGTGCACTTGCCACACGCGTGCTCCACGGAGGCCGAGGGCTTGTACATGGTTGGGCTCACCCACCAGTACGACGTCGGTCCGAGCTCTGCGTGGCCAGAGTGCTTGACTGGATCGGACGGGATCTCCCGACGGGAATGCAGCACTTCTGACGCCGGGACCTGAGCAGATGTGCCGTTGTACAGACTCTTGAACCCTTCATCGTTGAAAGAGAAGCACCCGCAGCAAGGGCAGTGCTGCCAACTGCCGTAGCATGCCCATATGGCAAAATCCGTGTCTGGCAGTCGCCGGCAAAATCCACGATGTTGCGTGCCAACGCTGGAACCGGCCCACGTCTGGCACGCATGCAAGTCCTCGCAGATACTCGCGGCGTAAGCCACGGTCGTATTCCCAACCGCGCTGTTCACAGGGAAACAAAGCATCTTGTCGGCGGCGGCAACCTCCGCGCAACACTGCAAAACCTTCTCGTGCACCCCGTCTGCCTTGGTGTCTCTGAGGAGTCTGCCAGCGGACTCGGGGAGCGGCTCGCCGTGCTGCACGCGGCGAATGGCCCTGCGGAAGGCGTCAACCGAGTTGATCTGCAAATACTCTTTATATATGATGGCGTCCGGGTACTTGAACCGCAACTGCGCGAGCTGCTCGTGCTTGTTGAAAAACTTGCGGAATTCCGGCATTGGTACCATGCCGATCGAAAGCTCGGCGCGGTCGCAGAACCGCTGGTGCAGAAGAGACAGTTCTGGCCCGGGGCCCACCTCCATGCGCAGGCCGCCAACGCCGCCCCTATTGGGGCGCCCGAAAGAGGAACCCTCAGTAATCTGCTCATAGAGCCAGCGCCACCACCGCTGCTCGATCCACGGCGCGGTGCGGGGGTTGCCGGCCTGCTCCTTGTACCTGCGGTAGGCCCGGAGCGTCTGGGCGCTCGCGATGACGAGGTACTCCCGGCGAACACTGTGAGCAACGCGCTCAACGGGCACTCCTGTCTGCATCTGGTCCAAAACGAAATTCGCGCACCCGTGACTCTCGATATCCTGGACGCTCTGCAGGGACGTCAACCTCTGCGCGGGGTGGCCCAGCCACTGCTGCAAATTGTAAGGCCGCATGGCGACGTGGAACTCCCTCTTGAGGTCTTTGCTGATGTCGTAAGCCGACATGTTGTCGCACGTGTACTTGCGCACGATCAGCTCGCGGTGGGCATTCCAGAAAGCCGCCCCGACGTGAACGACATGCGCCGTACCGTGATGATCATACCAAGTCTGACGGATAACGACGCCAAGCGGTCAAATTTCATGCATTCTCGAAACAACCCGGGCCCCAGGGACGCCGAAGGGGCCACGCAGCTTTGAACGCGGGGCCCCATCGGGGTGGTAAGACTGGCAACGGGCATCGAAAAAATGTAATAGACTTTCAAGATGGGGCAGAACGCTCGGCGTCGGTATCCGGTGCCTGATACGTGGTCTTGCTCACGCCGTGCCCTTCACTCTGGACAATCCGAACTCCTTCTGCCTGGCCGTGACCAAAACCATACTTCAGATGACGATGGCGCAAAGCCTGCCCCAGGACGCGCTCGACATCCTCGAAGGTCTGCAGCAGGGGCAGCGGGTCCTTGGACTTCTGACGAAGTCGGCGAGCGTTCAAAGTCCTCGGCGCGCTGCGGGCTCGGGCCGCCGACTTGAGGGCGTCTGGAAGACTCTCGAGCCACGTGCGGCAGACTTTGTGCGAGGCTTGAATCGGCTGCCAACGAGAAGCCAGATGCTGGACCAGTGGTCTCGCACCATCCAATGCGTAATGAACTCGGTCCTCGCCCAACAAGGTATCCAAGGTGTGCGCGCTGTCGGCTTCGAGCGCATTGCCGCCCGGGCCCGGATAAAAGGTCCCGCACCACGCAGCGAGCACGTCCAGCGTGCACCTGATGGGAGGGTCGAGGCCTTTGAGATGCTCGACAAGACGGCCTCTGGATTCTTCGGACTCGAAGAACTGAGAATAACCAATGGAACGTAAGACGTCTCCAATAGCCAACTCCAATGCCTCGCCTGACTCAACAGCCCCTTCGGGAGAGAAGTCCACGTTGAGCCAATGCTTGATGATCCTGATTGGGCAGGCGATTTGCTGATCAGCAAGCCATTGCTTTATACTGTCGGCATCCCCCGCCGCAGTCTCCTCGGCGAGGTATTCACGCAGACGTTGACCCACGCGCTGCTCCAAATCCTGCGCCGACGAACACCAGGATGGCGCGCCACCGCCATGATGCCGCATCCACTCCCTCATGACGGCATCGGTCGTGTTGAGCCCGGCCTGGCTCCGGAGTTCCCGGACAAGCTTGAAACTGCTGTGCCGCCCCTCTCCCTGGAACTGCCGGAGCTTCTCACCGGCACGGGCCTCCAGCGCTACATACCCATGGATTGTTTCGAGATCCGCAGCGGCACGGTGCTTGTCGAACCAAGTACGGAAGACCCCTTCCGCGACGGACACGTCGGGGTACGTGCGTTCCCACTGGCGCAAGATCTGCCGAGGGGTCGTTTTGTCAGAAAAAGGTACAGCACGCAATACGTGGCCATACTCGTGCTCCAGCTGCCGCGCGTTGATCCGGGCCTCCTGCTGCTGTGGCATCGGGGCAGAGAGGCTGCAGAACGGCGCTGACCGGTACCGAGAAGAAGCCTGCCTTGAGCCAAGACGGCAACTGTGTTGTGAGCAGGAAGAGATGGGGGCGAGCACGAGGAGGAATGGTGTCGCAGATGAGTGCGATGGCAAGCAACACGGAGGAAGAGGCAGCAGCAGGAAGAAGCAGGCGGAAACTCGAGCCTCGTGTAACATAAGATATTCGAAGCGGGAGTGCGCTGGAACTAAGACGATCGACTGTCTTGTGTCGCTGGAGACCTAGATCCTCGTGCAAGAAGTGATACCCCAGACCTACCCGGGACTGAATTCAGTGAATCTTTCCAAGCGCGCACCCGTCTGGTGGAACAGAAACGCCCCAAGAAGCACAGAAAGGTAGGGTGAGAAGTGAGTCAAGGGAGGAGGAGGAAGGGGAGGAAGGAGAGGGGAGGGAGTAGTGCAAAACCAACAAAAGTAGTGGTGGAATGCTTCTGACGAACACGCCAGCGGGGTCTACCTTGGGGGTCACACCCCGACAGGACCGGAATTCTCAGCGCACCTCCTAAGAGGGCCTCAGGGCAAATACAATCTCCCGTGCGGGCTCCAGGTTGATCTCTCGGCGAGCAGCAGGAGGGGAGATGGAAGAGGAGGGGGGCATAAGCAAGAAGAGATGGGGGAGTACGGAGTGGGATGATTACGAGAACCCAGGTTCTGCCTCTCCCGTGCGGGCTCCAGGTTGCTCTCTCGGCGAGCAGCAGGAGGGGAGATGGAAGAGGAGGGGGGAATGAGCAAGAAGAGATGGGGGAGCACGGAGTGGGAGGAGTACGATAACCCAGGCGAGAGCGCCAATCCTGAGTAAATCGTATGGAACTCTCTGGAGGGAACGGGGGTCCTGACCAATTTCTGAGGAAGTCTTAAGCCGGAACGAATGCCTTGAATAAACTGCGAGGACGTCTCATGCGGGAGCGGGGGCCCTGACTAAAAAGCGGAGGCAAACATCTCCAGAACGGGAGCGGGGGCCCTGACTAAATTCTACGGAAGTCTTAAATGGGAGCGCCATTCCTGAATAAAAAGTGAAGCCAGGCGGGAGGGGGGGGGTCTTGCCTACATTGCGGGAGCCCAGCATCAGCGGGAGAGGGCGGAGAAGCACCAGAAACGCTGCACTGCGAAGATCGCGGCCCAGATCGCAATCCGGCCGAAAGAACACGCAGCCGACTCAGACATCTGATGTCGCAAATCTGTTTCCGAAACGTCTAAGCCTAAACCGCCAGAGCGCCATTCTTCAAGGAAGTCTCGGGCGGGAGCGGGGGTCCCGCGAAAATTGTGCGAAGTCTCAGGCGGGGAGCCCACGGTGGGCGGGCGGACCCTGACAGGCGGGCCGGGCGGGCAGGAAAAATGTCAAAGAATCGTAAGCGAGAGCGCCATTCGTGAGTAAGTTTAAAAAATCTCAGGCGGGAGCGAGAGCCAGAACCAGAACCAGAACCAGAGCCAGAGCCAGAGCCAGAGCCAGAGCCAAAACCAGAACCAGAGCGCGAGCCAGAACCAGAACCAGAACCAGAACCAGAACCAGAGCCAGAGCCAGAGCCAGAGCAAAAACCAGAGCGAGAGCCAGCACCAGAACCAGAACCAGAACCAGAACCAGAGCCAGAGCCAGATCCAGAACCAGAACCAGAGCGATAGCCAGAACCAGAACCAGAACCAAAGCCAGAGCCAGAGACAGAGCCAGAGCCAGAGCCAAAGCCAGAGCCAGAGCCAGAGCCAGAGCCAGAGCCAGAGCCAGAGCCAGAGCCAGAGCCAGAACCAGAACCAAAGCCTGAGCCAGAGCCAGAGCCAGAGCCAGAGCCATAGACAGAGCCATAGCCAGAACCAGAACCAGAGCCAGACCCAGAGCCAGAGCCAGAACCAGAGCGAGAGCCAGAACCAGAACCTGAACAAGAAGCAGAACCAGAACAAGAGCCAGAGCCCGAGCCTGAGCCAGACCAAGAGCCAGAACCGGAGCGAGAGCCAGAGCCAGAACCAGAACCAGAGCCAGAGCCAGAGCCAGAGCCAGAACCAGAGCCAGAGCCAGAACCAGAGCCAGAACCAGAACCAGAGCCAGAGCCAGACCCAGAGCCAGAACCAGAGCGAGAGCCAGAACCAGAACCAGGGCCAGAGCCAGAGCCAGAATCAGAGAGAGAGCCATACTCAGAACCAGAACCAGAACCAGAACCAGAGCCAGAGCCAGAGCCAGAGCCAGAACCAGAGCGATAGCCAGAGCCAGAAGCAGAGCCAGAAGCCGGCCAGAGCCAGAAGCCAGAGCGAGAGCCAGACCAAACAGAACAAGCCAGAGCCAGGCCAGAACCAGAGAACCAGAGCCAGAGCCAGAGCCAGAGCCAGAACCAGAGCCAGAGGCAGAGCCAGAAACACAAAAGCCAGAACCAGAGTCAGAGCCAGAGCCAGAGCCAGAGCGATAGCCAGAACAAGAGCCAGAGCCAGAGCCAGAACCAGAGCCAGAGCCAGAGCCAGAGCCAGAGCCAGAACAAGAACCAGAGCCAGAGCCAGAGCCAAAGCCAGAGCCAGAGCCAGAGCCAGAACCAGAACCAAAGCCTGAGCCAGAGCCAGAGCCATAGACAGAGCCATAGCCAGAACCAGAGCCAAAGGCACAACCAGAAGCAGAACCAGGGGCCCAACCAGAACCAGAGCCAGAACAGGAACCAGAACCAGAAGCCGGAACAGAATCAGATCCAGAACGAGAACCAGAGCCAGAGCCAGAGCCATAGCCAGAGACGGAACCAGAACCAGAGCGAGAGCCAGAACCAGAGCCAGAACCAGAGCCAGAGCCAGAGCCAGAGTCAGAGCCAGAGCCAGAACCAGGGCCAGAGCCAGAGCCAGAGCCAGAACCAGAGCCAGAACCAGAACCAGAGCGAGAGCCAGAACCAGACCCAGAACCAGAGCCAGAGCCAGAACCAGAGCCAGAGCCAGAGCCAGAGTCAAAGCCAGAGCCAGACCAGAACCAGAGCCAGAGCCAGAGCCAGAACCGGGGCCAGAGCCAGAGCCAGAGCCAGAGCCAGAACCAGAGCGAGAACCAGAACCAGAACCAGAACCAGAACCAGATCCAGAGCCAGAGCCAGAGCCAGAGCCAAAGCCAGAGCCAGAGCCAGACCCAGAACCCGAGCGAGAGCCAGAACCAGAACCAGAACCAGAGCCAGAGCCAGAGTCAAAGCCAGAGCCAGAGCCAGAGCCAAAGCCAGAGCCAGAGCCAGAGCCAGAACCAGAGCCAGAGCCAGAGCCAGAGCCAGAACCAGAACCAGAGCCAGAGCCAGAACCAGCACCAGAACCAGAGCCAGAGCCAGAGAGCCAGAGCCAGAGCCAGAGCCAGAACCAGAACCAGAGCGAGAGCCAGAGCCAGAACTCGAGCGGGGGAAAAAAAAAAAAAAAAAAAAAGAAGGCAGGCAAACGGGAAAGGACTAGAGAAAATCGAGAAGGTCATGAAAAGGAGACGGAGAGCCAGAACCAGAACCAGAACCGGAGCCAGAGCCAGAGCCAGAGCCAGAGCCAGAGCCAAAGCCAGAGCCACAGCCAGAACAAGAGCCAGAGCCAGAGCCAGAGCCAGAACCAGAACCAGAGCGAGAGCCAGAGCCAGAACCAAAGCCAGAGCCAGAGCCAAAGCCAGAGCCCGGGCCAGAACCAGAGCCAGGACCAGAGCCAGAGCCAAAACCAGAGCGAGAGCCAGAACCAGAACCAGAGCCAGAGCCAGAGCCAGAGCCAGAGCCAGAGCCAAAGCCAGAGCCAGAGCCAGAGCCAGAGCCAGAACCAGAACCAGAGCGAGAGCCAGAACCAGAACCAGAGCCAGAGCCAGAGCCAGAGCCCGCGCAAAAACCAATCACGAGCCAGGCCAGAGCGAGAGCCAGACCAGAACCAGAACGCAGAACCAGAACCAAACCAGAGCCATGGTGCAGAGCCAGAGCCAGAGCCGAGAGCCAGCAAACAGAGCAAGAACCGAGACAGAACCTGAGCTCAGAGCAGGCCCAAGCCATGAAGCCAGAGCCAAAGCCGAGCCGAGCCAAGCCAGAGCCAGAGCCAGAGCCAGAACCAGAACCAGAGCGAGAGCCAGAACCAGAGCCAGAGCCAGAGCCAAAGCCAGAGCCAGAGCCAGAGACAGAACCAGGGCCAGAGCCAGAGCCAGAACCAGAACCCGAGCGAGAACCAGAACCAGAACCAGAACCAGAGCCAGAGCCAGAGCCAGAGCCAGAGCCAAAGCCAGAGCCAGAGCCAGAACCAGAGCCAGAGCCAGAGCCAGAACCAGAACCAGAACCAGAGCGAGAGCCAGAACCAGAACCAGAACCAGAGCCAGAGCCAGAGCCAGAGACAGGGCCAAAGCGAGAGCCAGAGCCAGAGCCAGAACCAGAGCGAGAGCCAGAACCAGAGCCAGAGCCAGAGCCAGAGCCAGAACCAGAGCGAGAGCCAGAACCAGAACCAGAACCAGAGCGAGAGCCAGAGCAAAAGCCAGAGCCAGAGCCAGAGCCAGAGCCATAAGAGCCAGAGCCAGAGCCAGAACCAGAGCCAGAACCAGAGCCAGAGCCAGAACCAGAGCCAGAGCCAGAGCCAGAGCCAGAGCCAGAGCCAGAAGCAGAACCAGAGCCAGAGCCAGAGCCAGAACCAGAACCAGAGCGAGAGCCAGAACCAGAACCAGAAGCAGAGCCAGAGCCAGAGCCAGAGCCAGAGCCAGAGCCAGACCCAGAGCCAGAACCAGAACCAGAGCGAGAGCCAGAAACAGAGCCAGAACCAGAGCCAGAGCCAGTGCCAGAGCCAGAGCCAGTGCCAGAACCAGAGCCAGAACCAGAGCCAGAGCCAGAGCCAGAGCCGGAACCAGAGCGAGAGCCAGAACCAGAACCAGAGCCAGAGCCAGAGCCAGAGCCAAAGCCAGAGCCAGAGCCAGAACCAGAGCCAGAGCCAGAGCCAGAGCCAGAACCAGAGCGAGAGCCAGAACCATAGCCAGAGCCAGAGCCAGAGCCAGAGCCACAGCCAGAGCCAGAGCCAGAGCCAGAACCAGAGCCAGAGCCAGAGCCAGAGACAGAGCCAGAACCAGAGCCAGAGCCAGAGCCAGAGCCAGAACCAGAGCCAGAGCCAGAGCCAGAGCCAGAGCCAGAACCAGAGCGAGAGCCAAAACCAGAACCAGAATCAGAGCCAGAGCCAGAGCCAGAGCCAGAGCCAGAACCAGAGCCAGAGCCAGAACCAGAGCCAGAGCCAGAGCCAGAGCCAGAGCCAGAACCAAGACCAGAGCGAGAGCCAGAACCAGAACCATAACCAGAGCCAGAACCACAGCCACAGCCAGAGCCAGAGCCAGAGCCAGAGCCAAAGCCAGAGCCAGAGCCAGAACCAGAGCCAGATCCAGAACCAGAGCGAGAAGCCAGAACCCAGAACCTGAGCCAGAGCCAGAGCCGAGCCAGAAACCAAAGCCGAAGCCAGAACCGGACCCGAGCCAGAAGACCATAGCCAGTCCAACTAGCGAGAGCCAGAGGCCAAGCCAGAAGCGAGAGCGAAACCAGAACCAGAAGCCAGAAGTCAGAGCCGCAGCCAGACCAGGAGCCCCGAGTGACCAAGCAAGCCAGAGCCAGAACCAGAGCGAGAGCCAGAGCCAAAACCAGAACCAGAGCCAGAGCCAGAGCTAGAACCAGAGCGAGAGCCAGAACCAGAACCAGAACCAGAGCCAGAGCCATAGCCAGAACCAGAGCCAGAGACAGAGCCAGAACCAGAACCAGAGCCAGAGCCAGAGCCAGAGCCAGAGCCAAAGCCAGAGCCAGAGCCAGAGCCAGAACCAGAGCCAGAGCCAGAGCCAGAACCAGAGCGGGAGCCAGAACCAGAACCAGAACCAGAGCCAGAGCCAGAGCCAAAGCCACAGCCAGAGCCAGAGCCAGAGCCAGAACCAGAGCCAGAGCCAAAGCCAGAGCCAGAGCGAGAGCCAGAACCAGAACCAGTACCAGAGCCAGAGCCAGAGCCAGAGCTAGAGCCAGAACCAGAGCCAGAGCCAGAGCCAGAACCAGAGCGAGAGCCAGAACCAGAACCAGAACCAGGGCCAGAACCAGAGCCAAAAGCCAGAGCCAGAGCCAGAGCCAGACCTGAGCCAAGAGCCAGAGCCAGAGCCAGAACCAGAGCGAGGCCCAGAACCAGACAAGCCAGGCCAGAGGCCCGGCCAAAGCCAGACAGAAGCCAACGCCTAGAACCAGACCAGAGCCAGAACTTGAAACCAGAGCCAGAGTCAGAGCAGCAGCCAAGCCAAAGCCAGAGCCAGAGCCAGAACCAGGAGCAGAGCCAGAGCCAGAAAAAGACAGAAACCAGAACCGAGAGCGAGAGCCAGAGTAGCCAGAACCAGAGCCCAGAGGGCCGCAGAGCCAGAGCCAAAGCAAGAGCCAGAGGCCAGCCAGAGCCAAAGCCAGAACCAGAGCCAGAGCCAGAGCCAGAACCAGAACCAGAGCGGGAGCCAGAACCAGAACCAGAACCAGAGCCAGAGCCAGAGCCAGAGCCAAAGCCAAAGCCAGAGCCAGAGCCAGAGCCAGAACCAGAGCCAGAGCCAGAGCCAGAGCCAGAGCGAGAGCCAGAACCAGAACCAGTACCAGAGCCAGAGCCAGAGCCAGAGCGAGAGCCAGAACCAGAGCCAGAGCCAGAGCCAGAGCGAGGCCAGAACCAGAAACCAGAAAACCAGAGCCAAAAGCCGAAGCCAGAGCCGAGCCAGAACCAGAAGGCCAGAGCCAAGGCCTGGTCAACAGAGGCAGCCAAACAGAGAGCAGAGCCAGACCAAGCCAAAGCCCACAACCACCCCCAATAGCCAGAGCCAGAACCAGAACCAGAGCCAGAGCCAGAACCAGAACCAGAGCCAGAGCCAGAGCCAGAGCCAGAGCCAAAGCCAGAGCCAGAGCCAGAGCCAGAACCAGAGCCAGAGCCAGAGCCAGAGCCAGAGCCAGAACCAGAGCGAGAGCCAGAGGAGCCAGAACCAGAGCCAGAGCCAGAGCCAGAACCAAAGCCAGAGCCAGAGCCAGAGCCAGAACCAGAACCAGAGCCAGAGCCAGAGCCAGAACCAGAGCCAGAGCCAGAACCAGAACCAGAGCCAGAGCCAGAGCCAGAGGCAGAGCCGGAACCAGAACCAGAGCGAGAGCCAGAACCAGAACCAGAACCAGAGCCAGAGCCAGAGCCAGAGCCAGAGCCAGAGCCAGAGCCAGAGACAGAGCCAGATCCAGAGCCAGAGCCAGAGCCAGAGCCAGAGCCAGAACGCAAGAGCGAGAGCCAGACCAGAACCAGAGCCAGAGCCAGAGCCAGAGCCAGAACCAGAGCGAGAGCCAGATCCAGAACCAGAGCCAGAGCCAGAGCCAGAGCCAGAGCCAGAGCCAAAGCCAGAGCCAGAGCCAGAACCAGAGCCAGAGCCAGAGCCAGAACCAGAACCAGAGCGAAAGCCAGAACCAGAACCAG
>CAUYUJ010001489.1:22500-45000 GCA_963575745.1 Prorocentrum cordatum | reverse complement strand
AGGCGGGAGCGCCCTTCTTGAGTAAATTGCCAGGAAGACTCAGGCGGGAGCGGGAGTCCTGAGTAAAATTGGAGGAAGTCTCAGGCGGGAGCCGTTGTTGTTGTAGCCCGGGGGGCAGGGGCACAGTTTGAGCATGAAGACTTTCCTTGAGAAAAAACAAGGTGCGAGCCCCGGGGGGGGCACTTCAATCGAAAAAAATCAATGTGCACCGGTGGGGGGGGATCAACAATAATTATTCTTCAAGAATGAGAGTTCAACAGCAACAACAACAACAAACACAACAAAAACAACAAACAAACCAAAACTAAAAAATAAGAAAAAATAGAGAAATAAAAGAACAAAAAAAAAAAAAAAAAAAAAAAAAAAAAAAAAAAAAAAAAAAAAAAAAAAAAAAAAAAAAAAAAAAAAAAAAAAAGCAGCAAGCAGCAGCAACCGCAGCAACAACAACAACAACAACAACAACAACAACAACAACAATTACTAGCACGTGGGGACACTCCGTTCTCACCAGTGCCAGGGTTTTCATAGGAGGCGGGCAATACCCCCACTTTGTGGGGGGGCCGGTTCAAGCTCTACCAAATTTCCAAACGACTCTTCGCCACCACCCACACCCAGCTTCCCGCCCTATGACGTTCGGACACTTCACTTCGTGGCATGCGGACGACCGTGGCTACTATTCAGGGCCCCGCGGCCGACGACGACGGCGTGCGCGCGCGAAGAAAAAACGAATGTGTCCCGCATGGTATTATTTGACAGGGATGATGGCCCTGGCAGGTGCGCAACCGTTGTTGCAGAAGTTCGAAAAAGTTGCTCGCAAAAGCCCGTTTGACAGAAATGATTAAAAAGTGTTGGGTTTCCTACGAATCCGCAAGAGCGCGCGGGATGAAATTTTGACATTTTTTTTTTTGAAAAAACCATTGGTTTTTTGATGTTTTTATGTTAAAATCGCTACGAAAACTAAGGTTTTGGAAGGATTTCGTCTTGCGCGCGCGAATGTCCACTTTACCTTATTTTTTGCAAGGGATTCTTGAAGTTTGGTTATGTTAGAACAAGAAATGTCCACTTTAGCTTATTTTTTGCAAGGGAAAACCGATCGTAACAACACAACCGGATCTGGATGACATCGTTTTGACTGAGACTTCCTCACGAAAATGATGAAAATGAGGCTGCGGCCTAGGCGCGGCGGGGGGGCCATGCACCAGGGGCCCCAACAATAATTATTCTTTAGAAGAAATAATGTTCAACAACAACAACAACAACAACAACAACAACAACAACAACAACAACAACAACAACAACAACAACAACAACAACAACAACAACAACAACAACAACAACAACAACAACAACAACAACAACAATCACCATCAGTTTAAGACTGTTCGCCCTTACTTGCTCGAGTGTCCAATAACGCGTATTTCCCAAACCCTCGATACCCGCCCTCTTCGTCTTCGATCGAACCCCACTTGTGGGATATACCCTTCTTCCCTGCAGGCCCAGCCCCGGCAAGCGGCGGGGCGGCCGCGGACCGTCGGCCTGGCCAGCGGCAGCGCTGATCGGCGGGGCGGCCGCGGACCGTCGACCCGACCCCAAGAGGGACGGACCGGGGACCGACCACGACGACGATGACGACGACGACGACGACGTCGACGACGACGGCGACGACGACGACGGCGACGACGACGACGACGAGACGAGCGAAAGCGAGAGCGAGAGAGAACGACAGCAGGGCCACGAAGGACACGAAGTAGGCCACGAAGGGCGACAGCGGGGACACGAAGGGAATGCGTATGGGGCCACGAAGTGCGCGAACGAGCGGGGGCCACGAAGAGCAGATAATGCGGGGCCACAGAAGGCAAGGACAGGGCCACTGAGGGTAGCAACTGGGCCACGTAGGACAGTGAGGGGGCCACAAACGGCGACAGCGGGGCCACGAAGGGCATGCACATGCGGCCACAACGGGCGCGAACGAGCGGGGGCCACGAAGGGCATACGTATGTTGGGCCGCGGAGGGCAAGGACAGGGCCACTGAGGGCAGCAACGGGGCCACGAAGGGCGACAGCGGGGCCACGAAGGGCATGCATATGAGGCCACGACGGGCGCGAACGAGCGGGGGCCACGAAGGGCATTCGTATATGGGGCCACAAAGGGCGACAGCAGGGCCACTGAGGGCAGCAAAGGGGCCACGAAGGGCAGCGAGAAGGCCACGAAGGGCGACAGCGGGGCTACGAAGGGCATGCGTATGGGGCCACGACGGGCGACTGCGAGCGGAGGCCACGAAGGGCATATAATGCGGGGCCACAATGGGCAGCGACGGGGCCACTGAGGGCAGCAACGGGGCCACGAAGGGCAGCGAGCGAAGGCGACCGCAGAACCAGTACGGGCAGCGAGGGGCATCGAAGGCGGGCGAAGGGCAGCGAGCGGCGACTGCAGTCCCTAACGGGCTGGTCGGGCGGGCAGGCCAAGACGGGCGGGTCGAGCGGGCGGGTCGTTGAAGAGTAAAGTCTGCTTGAACCGCCAGGCAATATGTAGCGGGAGCGCGATTCCTGAGTGTCGAGGAGCGGCATCTGAATTTGCCGGCCCAACGGGCCAGAGGCGTGCTAAGATCTCCGGTAACTGGTTCACAGTATTTCTAGTTCGCGCGCGCGGGGCGGCCCCTGGTGGTCCCAGGACGAGAAGTACCCGGCAAGGTCCAGGGAGAAGCCCCCAAAGCGCTTCAGAAACGCACCAACAGGGCCCCGAGACGTCCCCGAGAGTCCCAAGAAGGGCCAAGAGAGAGTCCCAAGAAGAGCCAAGAGCGCCCCAGAAGCCCCCAAGATGGTACACCAAGTGTCCGAGATGCCACAAGATCGCTCCAAGACGCTCAAGATAGCCCCCAGACGCCCCACGAGGCTTTCAAGAGCTCTCCCAAGAGGGCCACAAGAGGCAAAATTCATTGCTGTTCTTCAGGTTTTGGGGAGATTTGGGCGTTTCCACCTTTTCGGCATCGCGACGCCCCAAGACGGCCCAAGAGGCCCCCAGGATCGCCCTAAGAGGCCCGAGAGACCTCCGACAGGGCCCCAAGACGGCCTAAGAGGGTTCCAAGGCGGCCCAAGAGGCCTCCAAGACGGCCCAAGAGGGCCCCAAGAACGCTCTAAGAGAAGCCCCAGAGGGGGAACACGAAACAACATTTCGAGCCCTCGGCCCTAAGCCCCAGGAGGCGCCGAGAGGCCCCTAAGAAGCCCCAGGAGGCCCCGAAAAGGCCCTCACGAGGCCCCAAAGAAGCTCCCAAGCGGCTACCAAGCGGCTCCAGGAGGCCCCCCATGCCCCCCCGACCACGCTAGCAAAGAGGCTCCAACAGAAACCCCCAACAAAAACCCAACGAGGACCCCAAAAGGCCCACAAATACCCAAACGCCAGCGAGGGCACAATACGGGCCGGCGGAATAATGAGCGAAGCGATTAAACAAATTGTGAGGAAGAATCAGGCGGGAGCCGCGATTCGGTGGTAAGTTGCGAGGAAGTCCCAAGCGAGAGCGCGATTGTATAATAAATTGTAAGGAAATATCAAGCGGGAGCCGCGATCCGGTGGTAAATTGCAAGGAAGTCCCAAGCGAGAGCGCGATTCTTAAATAAATTGTGAGGAAATATAAAGCGGGAGCCGTTGTTGTTGTAAACCGGGGGCCAACGACACAGTTTGACCCTCAAGACTTTCCCTGATAAAAAGCCGGGTGTGAGCCCCGGGAAGCGCACTTCAATCGAAAAAAACAATGTGCACCGGACGGGGGGGATCAACAAGTATTATTCTTCAGAAATGAGACTTCAACAACAACAACAACAACAACAACAACAACAACAACAACAACAACAACAACAACAACAACAACAACAACAACGACGATAACGACAACCACAACCACAGCCACAACCAAAACAACAACCACAACCAAAACCACAACCACAACAACAACAGCAACAACAACAACAACAACAACAACAACAACAGCAACAACAACAACAACAGCACCAAGCGCATCTTCTCCCTCAGCGATCCGCGCGGGCGGGCAGGGAGCGTGAGGGGGGGAGGTGCCAGCGCGCCCGGCTCGGAGCAGGCCGGCGGGCCACGCGTGGGAGCGGCGGGGGCCCCGCGGTGGCGGAGCGGGGACGACGACGACGACCACGACGACGACCACGACGACGACGACGACGACCACGACGACCACGACGACGACGACGACGACGACCACGACCACGACGACCACGACGACGACGACGACGACGACGACGACGACGCCGCGGGCACGCCTGCCGGCCGCGTGGACATCGCCGCGGCGGCCGGCGGGGCGCCCCCGCGCGCGCGCTCGCGCGCGCTGGAGCTCGGGCGCGCGCACGCGCGGCGCGCGGGGGCGTTCCCGGAGGCCCGCGCGGAGGCCAAGGTTCTCTACGCCGAGGAAGGACGGGAAGCGATTACAAGATCTCCATTGTTGGAGGATGTCTCAGGCGAAACGCCCATGTTTAGCATAGGACGTCTGAAACGATAGCCTTCGACATCTCGATTTTGTGAGGAAGTTTCAGGCGAAACGTCCGTTTTCGAAACCTGACCGGACAAGAACGGGAAGCGTCGCCTCAGTCCACCAAGCAGGTGGAGTATGCTCTGCTGTTGTTACGCCGCGCAGGTATGCCGTGGCGCGCGCGTCGGCGTGCGTGCGGGGCGTGTTCTGCTGTACTCCTGTGTGTTCTGCCGTGCTCCTGTTCTGCCGTGCTTCTGTGTTCTGCCGTGCCTCTGTGTGCTCTGTGTGTTCTGCCGTGCTGCTGTATTCTGCCGTGCGGATCGTCGCGGTGGTCGTTTTGGCGGAGCTTCTGGGCGCGCACGGTAGAAAAAGATCAGGAGCACGGCAGAAGAGGCCCCAAGAGCGAAGGAGCAACGCAGAAAAAAACCAGGAACACGGCAAAATAGACCCCAAGAGCTAAGGAGCACGGCAGAATAGGCCCCAAGAGCGAAGCAGCACGGCAGAAAAAGACCAGGAGCACGGCAGAGCAAACCCCAAGAGCTAAAGAGCACGGCAGAAAAAGAACAGGAGCACGGCAGAACAGACCCGAAGAGCCAAGGAGTACGGCAGAAAAAGACCAGGAGCACGGCAGAATAGACCCAAAGAGCTGAGGAGCACGGCAGAATAGATCCAAGAGCGAAGGAGCACGGCAGAAAAAGACCAAGAGCACGGCAGAATAGACCCCAAGAGCTAAGGAGCACGGCAGAAGAAGACCAGGAGCACGGCAGAATAGGCCCCATGAGCGACGGAGTACGGCAGAAAAAGACCAGGAGCACGGCAGAATAGACCCGAAGAGCTGCCGAGCACGGCAGGAAAAGACCGAAGCACGACAGAATAGACCCCAAGAGCCAAGGAGTACGACAGAATAGGCCCCAAGAGCGAAAAAGACGCCAGAAAAAAGACCATGAGCACGGCAGAATAGACCCCAAGAGCGAAGGAGCACGGCAGAAAAAGACCGAAGCCCGGCAGAATAGGCCCGAAGAGCCAAGGAGTACGGCAGAGAAAGACCAGGAGCACGGCAGAATAGACCCAAGAGCGAAGGAGCACGGCAGAAAAAGACCGAAGCCCGGCAGAATAGGTCCGAAGAGCCAAGGAGGACGACAGAAAAAGAACAGGAGCACGGCAGAATAGACCCGAAGAGTGAAGGAGCACGGCAGAATAGACCCCAAGAGCGAAGGAGCACGACAGAAAAAGACCAGGAGCACTGCAGAATAGACCCCCAGAGCTCAGGAGCACGGCAGAAAAAGACCAGGAGCACGGCAGAATAGGCCTGAAGAGCGAAGGGGCACGGCAGAAAACAAAACCAGGAGCACGGCAGAATAGGCCCCATGAGCGAAGGAGCACGGCAGAAAAAAAAACAGAAGCACGGCAGAATAGACGCCAAGAGCTGAGGAGCACGGCAGAAGAGGCCCCAAGAGCGAAGGAACAAGACAAAAAAAATACCAGGAACACGGCAGAATAGACCCTAAGAGCTAACACGTATTTTGAATAACATCGATGTTACGAAGATATCAATGCTGTGAGGATGTCTCAGGCGAAATCACATTTTGGGGTCGTCTCGAGGGCGATCGTGGGAGTCATATTGGGGCTCGTTTGGGGCCCTTTGGGGCCGTCTTGATGCCCTCCAAAATCATTACCGTGCGATGTTAGACACCTTAATCTTTTGAGGGGCTGTCCGGGCGTGTCTCGAGGGTCTGTGGGGTCTCTTGGCCTGTCTGAGCGGTCTCTTTGACTGTCTTGGGGCTCTCTTGGCCAGTCTCGGGGCCTCTTCGGGCGCTCTGGGGGCCCTCTGGGCGCCTCTTGGGGGCCTCTTGGGGGCCTCTTGGGGAGCTTTGGGGGTCCCCTGGGGGGCCTTCGGAAGCTCTCTTGGGCCGTTTTGAAGCCCTCCGTGAGAGATTCCAAGCTAATGCTGGTTCGGAGTCCCCTCCAGAACCGATGTTGTGAGGATGTCTCGAGCGAAACTGCCATTTTCTGCCGTGCTCCTTTCTTCGGTCTGCCGCGCCCCTCCCGATTTTCTGAGGATGTTCCGAGCGAAACAACCATTTGTCATATGAGAGGCAGTAAAAAATCTGTTCGACCTATCATTTGCTCGAGGATGTCTCTGGCGAAACGCTCATATTTAATGCGCAACTAAATCCTTGACATGTTTCAACATCCCGATTTTCTGAGCATGTCTCGGGCGAAACGGTCATGTTTAGCATAAGACGTCTTAAACGATAGACTCCGACATCTCGATGTTGTGAGGATGTCCCACGTGAAACGCTTATTTTTCAAACCTTTCTTGGCATGAACGGGAAGCGCGTGAAATCAAAGAGCTTGGCAAGAACGTACACCAACATCAACTTCGCATGTCGCGTAGACGCTCTCCCCGAACGTCCACAGGGGGTACAAGGTGGACTTCGCTATCCGCGCCAACTCAGACGTGCCGCTGACCCCGAACATCCACCAAAAGAACCAGATGGAGTTCACGATCCGCGTAAACTCCGACGTGCCGCTCGCCCCGAACGTCCACAAAAAATACCAAATGGAATTCACAATCCGCGCAACTTCAGTCACCGCTCACGGCGAACGTCCACAAAAGATACCAAATAGATTTCACAATCCGCGCAACTTCATTCACCGCTCACCGCGAACGTCCACAAAAGGTACCAGGTGGAGTTCACCACCAGCGGGAATGTAGACGTCGCTCTTACCCCGAACGCCCACAAAAGATATCAGTTGGCGTTCACTTTCCGCGCGAATGCGAAACGCTATGTCTCGAGCGAAACGCTATTGCGTTAACAAAACTATTGAAAACCCATCGGTGTTTTAATAATTTCGCCTTCGAGGACCCGTCCGAAGGCGATTTTGGGAGGATGTCTCGAACGAAACGCTTTGATTTTAACAAAACTGTTAAAAACCCATTGGTGTGTCAATAAGTTTGCTTCTTGGGCCATCTTGGAGGTCATCCGAGATCGCTCCGAAAAGATGCCTTACAAGAGCTCTATCGGCATCCCACTTGTTTGAGGATGTCTCTGGCGAAACGCCCATGTTCGAGGATCCGAAAATTAGGCAAGCGATTTCAAAATCTCCATTGTTGGAGGACGTCTCGGGCGAAACGCCCAGTTTTAGCAAAAGACGTCTTAACGTACGACCCCCAACTTCTCGATGTTGTGAGGATGTCTCGGGCGAAACGCTCATTTGTGCGAACCTTTCTTGGCATGAACGGGAAGCGCGTGAAATCAAAGAGCTTGGCAAGAACGTGCACCAACATCAACTTCGCATGTCGCGTAGACGCTCTGCCCGAACGTCCACAGGGGGTACCAGGTGGACTTCGCTATCCGCGCCAACTCAGACGTACCGACATCCACAAAAAGAACCAGATAGAGTTCACGATCCGCGTAAACTCCGACGTTCCGCTCACTCCGAACCTCCACAAAAGATACCAAATGGCATTCACAATTCGCGCAACTTCAGTCACCGCTCGCCGCGAACGCCCACAAACGATACCAAGTAGAGTTCACTACCCGCGCGAATTGAGACGTCGCTCTTACCCCGGACGCCAACAAAAGATATCAGGTGGCGTTCACTTTCCGCACGAGTTCAAAACTTGTTGGAGGATGTCTCGAGCGAAATGTTCTGGTTTTATCAAAACTGTTGAAAACCCATTGGTTTTTCAATAATTTCGCCTTCGAGGACCCGTCCGAAGGCAATTTTTGGAGGATGTCTCGAGCGAAACGCTTTGTTTCTAACAAAACAATTTAGAACCGTTGGTTTTTTAATAATTTCGCTTAGTGGGCCGTCTTGGAGATCATCCGAGATCGCTCCGAAAAGATGCCTCACAAGAGCTCTGTCGGCATCCCATTTTTTCGAGGACGTCTCAAGCGAAACGCCCATTTTTGGAAGTCCGCGAATTAGACCAACGATTTCAACATCCCCATTTTCCGAGGATGTCTCGAGCGAAACGCTCATTGTTAGCATAAGACGTCTTAAACGGTAGCCTCCGACATCTCGATTTTGTCAGGATGTCTCGAGCAAGACGCTCATTTGGGGAACCATTCCTGACATGAACGGGAAGCGCGTGAAAGGGAAGAGTTGCGCAAGAACTTGCAGCATCATCGCGATCAAATGTAGTACAGGCCAGCTCTCCGAACGCTCAGAAGGGATACGTATGGACACGCGCCCCCCGAACGTTCACAAGCATATCCCTGAGTATCCTCACCACTCCTCCGCATGAGGAAGACGACGGCGAAGACGACGACCGGGGAAGAAGGGAGGGGAGGAGCAGCAGCAGCAGAAGAAGAGGTGAGGAGGAGGAGGGGGAGGAGGACGAGGAAGAGGAGGAACAGGAGCAGGAGGAGGGGGATAAGGAGGACGAACAGGAGGAGGAGTTGGAGGAGAAAGAGGAGGAGGAAGAGGAGAAAACCGACGAGGAGGAGGAGGAGGAGGAAGGAGAAGGAGGAAGACGGCGAGGAGGAGGAGGAGGAGGAAGATGAACAGAAGGAGGAGGAGGAGGAGGAGGAGAAGGAGGAGGAGAAGGAGGAGGAGGAGGAGGAAGAGGAGGAAGAAGAAACCAGATGGTTTCGAGGGCCCGTTCGAAGGATTTGTTTAGGGAATGTCTCGAGCGAAACGCTGATTCTTAAACAAAAGTGTTAACAAAAACCCATGGGTTTTTCAATAATTCCGCTTCTTGGGCCATCTTGGAGATCATCTGAGATCGCTCCGAAAAGATGCCTTACAAGAGCTCTCTGCGCATCCCATTTGTTCGAGGATGTCTCAGGCGAAACGCCCATTTTTGGAAGTCCGCGAATTAGACCAACGATTTCAACATCCCCATGTTCCGAGGATGTCTAGAGCGAAACGCTCATTGTTAGCATAAGACGTCTTAAACGATAGCCTCCGACATCTCGATTTTGTGAGGATGTCTCACGCAAAACGCTTATGTTTCAAGTCTACCAGGTCTCAGCGGAGGCGCGATCCCGCCAACACTCCTCCCCAGGACCCCCCCTCTTGATAAATGTTTTCCCCTCCGGGCCGATAACCAACGTCCATCGCGCGACTCTGAAGAGTCTTAGCGCGCTTCCCGTCATCCGCCAGGTCTCAGCGGAGGCGCGATCCCGCCACCACTCCCCCCCAGGACCCCCCCACTTGATAAATGTTTTCCCCTCCGGGCCGATAACCAACGTCCATCGCGCGACTCTAAAGAGTCTTAGCGCGCTTCCCGTCATCCGCCACGTCCCGATCAAGGCCTGATCCCGCCACCACTCCTCCCCTTGACCCCTCCACTTGATAAATATGTTCCCTCCGGGCCGATGACCCACGTCCATCGCGCGACTCTTCGAGTCTATGCGCGCTTCCCGTCATCCGCCAGGCCTTGATAAAAGAGGTACCCCGAGCCCTTCCCCCCTCAAACTCCCCCCAGTTGAACATATTTTCCTCCGGGCATACACCAAGGTCCATCGCGCGACTCTTCGAGTCTATGCGCGCTTCCCGTCATCCGCCACGCATTAATTTTCTGGCGATCCCGAGCCCTTCTCCCCTCAGACTCCCCCCAGTTGAAAATATGTCCCTCCAGGGCCTGCACCAAGGTCCATCGCGCGACTCTTCGAGTCTATGCGCGCTTCCCGTCATCCGCCAGGCCTTGATGGCGGAGCAACCCCGAGCCCTTCACCCCTCAGACTCCCCCCAGTTGAAAATATTTCCCTCCGGGGCCTGCACCAAGGTCCGTCGCGCGACTCTTCGAGTCTACGCGCGCTTCCCATCATCCGCCAGGCCTTGATGGCGGAGCAACCCCGAGCCCTTCCCCCCTCAGCCTCCCCCCGGTTGAAAATATTTCCCTCCGGGGCCTGCACCAACGTCCATCGCGCGTCTCTTCGAGTCTATGCGCGCTTCCCGTCATCCGCCAGGTCCCCGACCACGAGCGCATAACGCGCGTTCCCCCCCCAGACACCCCCCCAGTTGATAAAATCCTTCTGGGTAGCAAAACGTCCATCGCGCGAATCTTCGAGTCTTAGCGCGCTTCCCGTCATCCGCCAGGTCTCCGACCACGAGCGCATAACGCGCGTTCCCCCCCCAGACAACCCCCCCAGTTGATAAAATCCTTCGGGGTAGCAAAACGTCCATCGCGCGACTCTTCGAATCTTAGCGCGCTTCCGGTCATCCCGCACCCCATAGAGTAAGAGATTTTAAACTATGATGCTGATTCAGCCAGAACGTCCAGCTCGCTTCTCGTACCTCGAAGACGCTTCCCGTCATCCGCCGACCCTGTCAGCGTGTGGAATGCGTTTCTTGTCACGGTTCTTGCTTCCCTCGCTATCCCATCCCAGTGCTGGTCTTCATGGTTGTTGCGTTCTTGCTGCTCCGCTTCCCGTCGTCGTCGCCGTCGCCGTCGCCGTGTCTTCTTTCATTTTCTTTCGGTTCAAGACGTCAAAAGTAGCCTCCGCACGGCCCCAGAGGCCTCCAAGTCGCCCCAAGAGCCTCCAAAAGTATTCCCAAAGAGCCCGAGGAGAATTAATTGACTCTCCTTTGTGTTTGAAAGATTTTGGCGCTCTCGCCATTTCGGCTCCCCGACGCTGGGAGACAGAGACCCCAAAACTACCCACGAGGGCCCCAAGACAGCCTCCAAGACGGCCGAAGAAGCCACCAAAACGGTTCCGAGAAGGTGCCCAAACGGGGGACCCCAACTGACATTTCAAGCCCTCGGCCGCGAGAAGCTCCCAAGAGCTCCCAAGAGGCCCCCAAGATGATCCCAAGAGACCCCCCGACTGTCTCCCAGAAGACCCCGAGAGCGCTCCGAAAAGACCCTCAGGAACACCCCTGATGACTCTGACCCGCGTCAGCGTCGTCGTCGTCGCCGTTGCCGTCGTCGTCGTCGTCGTCGTCGCCTTTCATGGTCGGCGACGCTGGCCGTAAGGCCTTAGCAATAAAGGATCACGATGAAGAATTGATTTTTTACGGCACCAGGAACAAGATGGGCGAAAGTTGAATGCGAAGAACACGGGCACGAAAGCTTCACCAGCCACCTGTCGCGCCCCCGAATCAAAACGGCAGCGGTGAGTGAGACGGTAAGAAGAGTTAAAAAAACAAGGGCTGGATAGTTAAGTCCAGTTCGGATCTGGTGCTCGAACGAGACTGTCGCGCCTCGCCAGCTCAGGTGTGAAAGCCACACCCACCCCAGCAAAGGAAAACCACGCTGCTCGATGAGAGAACCTTCTACTGGCCAGGTTCCTCATGAAAAAATAAGGCGGGCAGGGGGGACTTGCACAACAGAGGACCTTCTACTGACCAGGTCCTTTAAAACAAATTGCCCGGCAGCAGAATATTCGAATGGCGCACGCAGCTGTTCACTCGCATTTTCTGCTGTCTGCTGCTCCACGAACATAGCTCGTGGAAGCAATCCACTCACATTTCGCTTCCTGATGATATGCCACGCGGACCTCGCACCAGCGAGCATAGTCCGCGACTGCGAACGCCGCATGGCTGAGCCATCCGAGTCGCAGCTCTCCTCCTTGAGGTCGCTGCGGCGGGAACTCGGCGCTGTCTTTTTGCGACGCTCTTCGTTAAACCTGACCGCGTTATGGTCGTAGCTGATTTCCCGCCCACGATGTCGAAAATGAGTTCGCGGCCGATACAACCCTTCGCCACGGGGTCAGCCCTCAGATCTCGAGCGACGCAACAAAGGGCGTCGTCAATCTGCTCGGCGCAGAGAGGGCCGATAACTATCACGGGTGGCCTGTTATATTGTTTTCCGACAGCAGACGAACAAAGTCCACGGCCACGGCGGAGAAGACGGACATGCCGTCCACAACCAGCATGGCCAGCGCGGTTCGACCTCCTTCGCCCCCCAGCCTCCCGATCTCTTCCGCTGAGGCGGGTCCACGCACCATCTCGCGGAGCGTCAGGAAGTGCGCCTGTAGGCCATCAGCTGCGCCCCAGGCTGCGAGCAGCTCTGAACCGAAAGATGATCGACACACGAGCTAGCTTGTACTACGGGGTCAATGCGTCGAACATATGGCGGATCTGCTCACCAGCGCTGCGACACTTGCCCCGGCGCGCGCACATGGCACCCGCACACCACCGCGACCGGTCTCCCCCAGCGCTTGAACGAGCCGTCGATGGCCGTCGCTGCGCGCGCAGAGTAGGCCCGCGCACTCCTTCGCCGGGCTGGTAATGCGCACCTTAATACTATGCAGGGCCAAAACAATGGAGCCGAACTGCATCGCGCGGCTGATGAGCAGCCTGTTCACGGCCCCCTGCAGCGCGACGACGCAGACGGCAGCGCGGTGCTTCGCGAGCAAATCGTCGGCTGCTGCTGCGAGGAAGGAGACGAAGAGGTCCGGGAGTGGAAATCCATGCGGCTCGCCGGCTTTCGACTTGACCAGGTCGACGTGCCCCACGGGGATCACGGCGTCGACGTACTCGTCCTGGTCAAACGTCACGGTGCCATTGGCACTGCGGCGTCGGTGGACTCCGCAGTTTGCGAAGTCGTCGTCATCGCCCTTCATTTTGCCGAAGACGCTCTCGATATGGCCGATGAGTCGGTCGACGTACTCCTCGCGCCCTGCAACTTTGAAGTCGTCAAAGCTCATTGGCAACATGAGAAATACAATCGAAACGCGCATCACGGACGGGCGGTAAGGACGCACGACCCACGGAGGCCAACGTCGGGATTTCGCGGGCGGCGGGCGACCAGTGAAAACGGCAAAAAACGGGCCGCAAAGGCAAGGGCGCGAGGGCATCCTAGATAAAGGCGCGCGCCCTTGCTGGGCGCCTCTACTGTAGCTCCGAACCGCCAACGCCATGGGTGCCAGACGCCCCGCGCACGACTTCGGACTCAGGGCCCCACCGCGTCGGCTTGGCGTCGCCCTCGGGGGAGCGCGTGACCCCGGCGAGCTTCGCGAGGAATGTCCCGGGCGCATCCTTGCATCCAGCGCCCGGCTCGACGCGGCACAGGCATTCGGTCCGCCCGCCGAAGGGCAGCCTGGAGCCTGCCTGAGGATGGCGGCACTGCCGGGCGGCAGGGTGAAGATCACCTCCCGCGGAGCTCCGCCCTGCTCCTGCATCTCTACGCAGGTCGCGCCCCGCGGGAACTCCTTCGCGACGCCCACGGCGGCGCGGGCCCAGTCTGGGCTCGGGAGCGGCAAAGAGGGGGGTGTCGAACAGGGGGGGGTGCAAATCATGACCGGCGGCATGTGCGCGGCCCAGCGGGCGGGCCAGGGACGTAATGAAATAAGAAGAGGCGCCATGAGATCTGGGGAAATATCATGGCCCACGCTATGATATCCAACCCCCCCTAGTCATCACCCCCCTCTTTTCCGCCCCCAATGGGCGACAAACCGCCTCTGACAGAATGCGCCGGGACGCCCTTTGCGCCGCGCCGGCGAACGCCTCCAAGACTCCGGCGCCCATGGCGCGGAAGCTTTCTTCAGCGCCATGCGGCGCCGGATGATCCCAGCGGTCTTATCGCCCTGTGCCTTCCTTCGCTTCCATCGTGTGTTCCTCGAGAATTGCTGCTGCCACCTCTTTGGACAGCCTCGACGCTTCCTCATTGGACGCGGGGTCCACGTCGCACTTGATAATCGCGGTCTTCACGGCGGCATACACTTTTCAACGCGGCTGCACTAGAGGTGCCAACAACATAGTTGCGCGACGGTGTCTCAAGCATGTTTCTCGCAATCAGGGGTCCAAGCGAGACTACACGTGCGCTCCTCCTTCATCCTCCTCCTCAAGCGTGGCGTAGTCGTCAAATAAGGCGCCGCGCAGGTAGTAGTCACACTTCGATCCAGCTTGAATGAAATCCTACTGGGGCACAATCCAGCATTAACCGCAACCGACTACGGTTAAGTATGGCCTGTCCCCCAATACGAAAAACATTTACGAATAAGCAAAATTCTAAAAATAGTCGGGGGACGATTATTTGACGAACTTGATAAATCTTTGCACGCTTGTAAACTAGATTTAGCTTGTCGCACAAAATACGCCTGTTGGGGGACATGCCCGAACTAAGACTAGGGCTGGACGTCGTCGGCGTCGACGTCCGGCGTCGACGTCGGCGTCGGCGTCGTCGTCGTTTTCGTCGTCGTCGGCGTCGTCGTCGCTTTCGTCGTCGTCGTCGACGTCGGCGTCGGCGTCGGCGTCTGCGTCGTCGTCCGTCGTCCGACGTCCGTCGTCGTCGTCGTCGTCGTCGCCGGCGGCGGCGGCGTCGTCGGCGTCGTCGGCCGCGCCGTCCTCGTCGGCGTCGTTTTCCTCGTCGTCGTTGGCGTCGCCGTCGTCGGCGTCGGCGTCTGCGTCGTCGTCGTCCGCCGTCCGTCGTCGTCGTCATCGTCGTCGTGGTCGTCGTCGTCGTGGTCGTCGTCGTCGTGGTCGTCGTCGTGGTCTTCGTCGTCGTCGTCCTCTTCGTCTTCGTCGTCGTTTTCGTCGTCGTCGTCGTCGTTGTTGTCGTCTTCGTCGTCCGCGTCGTTTGCTGGCGGCGGCGACGTCGTCGTCGTTGTCGTCGTTGTCGCTGGGGGGAGGGGCGGGGGGCGATTCTGGACCCCTCGAAGAATTTTCCCGGGGGGGGGGGGTCTGGACCACCACCACCCCGAACAATTTTCCCTGGGGGGGGCGGGCTCCGACGGGCCATGGGACGGATCCCAAACAACTTGTCCCACTTCCAACCGTTCGGACCGAACTGCAACCAGACATGGTCCCATTCCCAACCATTGCAGACATCCTGCGAGATTGTAAGATATCTTGAGAGATCGCCCGAGATCTCTAGAGACCTTGAGAGGTCTGAAGAGATCCTCAGGATGTTAAGAGATCTTCACCATTCAGAGATCTCACGACATGTTCAGAGATCTTGCGACAGCTTCGGGTATTGACAGATATTGAGAGATCGTTGGAAATCTTCGGAGATTTCTAGATCTAACTATTAAGAGATACTGAAATATCTAAAAACCATGAGCGAGATCAAGAGATCGTACGAAACGTCCAAAGAATTTACGGAATGCTCAAACCTCTTACGACATGTTCAGAGGTCTCAAGAGATCCTGAAATATCTTAAGTAGCCCCAGGAGATAGTAAGGGATAGTGCGAGGTTCCACTATATCTTGAAAGACCTGAAGAGATCTGTCAAGCTCTATGCACAAATTGTCATACATCCGCTTAGATCGTCCAATGTGTTCGGTGAGTTTACGAAATCCAACGAGACCTCACTAAGCTCTACGAGATCTTACGAGAGATTACGAGATTCTAGATTCGGAAACCTGACGATAACGCCAGGGCTATTAAGAGATCTTCAGAGGTCTTACGAGATTATCAGAGATCTTACGAACCCTTCAAGGATCTTACAATCTCTTCAGAAATCGCACGAATCTCCTAGGTTCTTACGTAAGATTCCTATCTCTTACGGGAGCTAAAGGGATCTTACGACAGCTTAAGAGATCGTACGAGATCTTCAGAGATCTTACAAAATCTTCAGAGATCGTAAGATACCTCTGCGCGCTTCAGAATCGGACGGGCAATGGAGGACACGCCCTCGTCATATTCCTCGTTGCTCGTTCCTCCTTCGTCGTCGTTGTCCTCCCTCGTAACCCTCGTCTTCTCCGCCCGCAGGCAGGGCGGCGTGCCTTGGGGCGGCCTGGAGGAAGAGGGGGAGGAGAAGATAGTACGGCACGTCATAGGAAGTGCGTGGTGGTGCATTAAGGGAAACGACAGATGGGTGATAAGGAGGTTCGGGGGGGAGGGGAGGAACCAACGTCTCACTCGATCGGTCGCACTATCGATCTCACAATCGATGTCACCCGATCTATTCCTTTCGATCGATATCACAATCGATCTGCCTATCGATCTCACAATCGATCTCACTATCGATATCGCAATCGATCTCACATTCGGTATCACCATCGAAATCACTATCGATATCACAATCGATCCCACAATCAACGTCATCATCATCAACAACATCATCGCCATCAACGTCATCAATATCATCACCATCATCATCATCGGGACACCATCACCATCATCACCTCATCACCATCAGCATCAACATCACCGACATCATCATCACCATCATCATCATCGGGACACCATCATCGTCACCATCCTCATCATCATTATCAACATCATCATCGGAACATCATCATCATCGGAACACCACCATCGTCATCATCATCGCATCATCACCACCATGAACAACATCATCAACATCATCATCACCGGGACAACATAATCATCATCAGCAACAGCATCATCAACATCATCATCATCGAGACACCATCATCATCGTCACCGTCATGATCATCACCATCATCATCGGGACACCATTATCATCATCAGCAGCAGCATCATCACCATCATCGAGGCCACTCATCAAATGCATCACCACGTCACCTCAACCATCACATCTATAAACAGCATCATATTTTTTTTTTTCATCATCATCATCATCATCACACATCCTCAGTCATCGGGACACATCATCGCATCATCAGCATCATCAACATCATTCATCGGGACACCATCACCATCACTATCTCATCAACATCATAAGCTCATCATCATAATCCATATAATCATCATCATTCGACGGACACTCATCATCACCAACATCTTCATCCCTTTTCACATCCTCATCAAATAAACATCATCAGGACATCATCGGATCATCATCATCATCAGGACACCATCATCCTCACCATCGCAACCCCATCATCATAAATATCATTCATCATCCCCTCATCGGGCACCATCATCATCACCACCATCACAACCATCAGCATCATTCAACATGTTCATCGACCTCGTGAATCATATCATCATCATCATTATCCTATCATCATCATCATCATTCACTCGTCATCATCATCATCACCATCAGCAGCCATATCAGCAGCATCATCATCTCATCGTCATGCTCATGTTCCATCAATCATCATCATCATCATCATCATCATCAGTCATCACCTCATCATCATAATCATCATCATCATCATCCTCATCATCATATCATCATCATCATCATCATATATCATACTCATCATCATCATCATCATCATCATCATCCTCATCACATATCATCTATCATCCATCATCTCGGGAGACCGGCGGGACCCCGGCGGGACACCGCGCGGCACGGGCCCCCCGAGAGGAAACATTTGGTCCGGCCGCGCCTCAGCCGGAGGCGGGACACCGGCGGGACACCGCGCGGCACCGGCCCCCGGAGAGGAATCATTTGGTCCGGCCGCGCCTCAGCTGGAGGAGACTTTCTTCTCGCCCGCCCACGCAGCTTCGCCCCGCCCGCACCCACGGCACGCACGAACACGAAACCGAAACCGATTTCCCAGTAGGGGGGCTCTCCGTTCCACTTCGATCTCACCCCATCACCTCCGATTCATACGTGTTGTCATATGATACGCCATGACCAAACAGAAATGACAAATAAGAAGTCTTAGCGTTCCTCGAAATGGCACGTTGCCCGGCGTGGTTGCTCGCAAATTCCAAAGATGCACATATGACCTTCCAACTTGCACTATACTTCCATGCGTTCATACACTGCGAACATATACAGATGTATATACACGCATAAATCCACACGCGTGAATCAGCATATACACGCGCGCAAACACATAGAGAGGGCAGCACAGGAGCCATAGAGTGAGAGAGTAAATTATCCTGGCGAAGGACCCAACCAGATGCAGTTGCGAGTACCGCAATTGTGAGTATCTTCTTCGATGGCGCTCCCTATGGGGCCACGAAACGTGTGAGGGGTGTGCCGAAATCTGTGCGGTGGGCGCATGGGAGCGCAGCCACTGGGGCCTTCGCTGGAGCTCCCTATGGGGCCACGAAGCGTGTGAGGGGTGTGCCGAAATTGGTGCGGTGGGCGCATGGGAGCGCAGCCACTGGGGCCTTCGCTGGAGCTCCCCATGGGACCACGAAACGTGTGATGGGTGTGCCGAAATGGGTGCGGTGGGCGCATGGGAGCGCAGCCAGTGGGGCCTTCGCTGGAGCTCCCTATGGGGCCACAAAACGTGTGAAGGGTGTGCAGAAATTGGTGCGGTGGGCGCATGGGAGCGCAGCCACTGAGGCCTTCGGTGGAGCTCCCTATGGGGCCACGAAACGTGTGAGGGGTGTGCCGAAATCTGTGCGGTGGGCGCATGGGAGCGCAGCCACTGGGGCCTTCGCTGGAGCTCCCTATGGGGCCACGAAGCGTATGAGGGGTGTGCCGAAATGGGCGCGGTGGGCGCATGGGAGCGCAGCCACTGAGGCCTTCGCTGGAGCTCCCTATGGGGCCACGAAACGTGTGAGGGGTGTGCCGAAATCTGTGCGGTGGGCGCAATGGCCCGCGCAGTCCACATGATGATGGTGGATGATGATGATGATGTGATGATGATGAAATGATGATGATGATAATGATTGATGATGATGATGATGATGATGATGATGAAGGAATGATGATGATGAATGATGATTGGTGCTTGTGATGGGTTATGAGATGATGATGTCAGGAGGAAGGGGGCAGCGGGAGGAGGAGTGGACGCGGGGCGCTGTCTCTTCAAAACGAGGACCCAACACCACAGGATGGTTGGAAATAAAACCCAAAACCGAGAGGACCTAGCACACCAGGCACCCCTGTGGCAAGCCAACAGGGGGCGGCGGATCGAAGACGCCTACGGCGAATCACAGCCGCCCCCTGCCCTTTTGGAAGCGCCTCTGTGGCCGACAGTTGGGCCAGAGCTTGGCGAAGCTATCGGGCCAGTGGTTCCCTGAGCCGGTTTGGAAAGACTTCGGGGAACGCGTGGGGGAGCAAGAAGAGGAGGAGGGGGAGGATGAGGAATTAGCCTGACGAAAGACCCAACCATACGTAGTTGTGAATACCGCAATTGTGGATATATTCCTCGGTGGCGCCCCCGGGCCACGAAACGTGTGAGGGGTGTGCCAGAATGGGGGGTGGAACCGCATGCGGGCGCAGCCACTGGGGCCTTCGGTGGAGCTCCCTATGGGGCCACGAAACGTGTGAGGGGTGTGCCAGAATGGTGGGTGGAACCGCATGCGGGCGCAGCCACTGGGGCCTTCGGTGGAGCTCCCTATGGGTCCACGAAACGTGTGAGGGGTGTGCCATAATGGGGGGTGGAACCGCATGCGGGCGCAGCCACTGGGGCCTTCGGTGGAGCTCCCTAGGGGGCCACGAAACGTGTGAGGGGTGTGCCAGAATGGGGGGTGGAACCGCATGCGGGCGCAGCCACTGGGGCCTTCGGTGGAGCTCCCTATGGGGCCACGAAACGTGTGAGGGGTGTGCCAGAATTGGGGGGTGGAACCGCATGCGGGCGCAGCCACTGGGGCCTTCGGTGGAGCTCCCTATGGGGCCACGAAACGTGTGAGGGGTGTGCCAGAATGGGGGGTGGAACCGCATGCGGGCGCAGCCACTGGGGCCTTCGGTGGAGCTCCCTATGGGGCCACGAAACGTGTGAGGGGTGTGCCAGAATGGGGGGTGGAACCGCATGCGGGCGCAGCCACTGGGGCCTTCGGTGGAGCTCCCTATGGGGCCACGAAGCGTGTGAGGGGTGTGCCAAAATGGGTGTGGGAGGGGGAGGAGGGGGGAGGAAGGGGAGGAGGAGGAAGGAGGAAGGAGGAAGGAGGAAGGAGGAAGGAACGCGGGGACCGTCTCTTCAAAACGAGGACCCAACAACACAGGTTGGTTGGGAAAAAAGAGGAGGAGGCCTCTTGGGCGCCTCTTGGGGCACTCTGGGGGCCTCCTGGGAGCTTCCTGGGGGCCTCTTGGAGGGTTTTTGGAGGCCTCTTGCGCCGTCTTGAGCCGTCGGAATGCGGCGCGGCTGCCCTCCTCTCCACCGTGGAGCGTCGCAGCGGAGCGGCGGTGGCGGCTGACGCTGCTGCCAGGAGCGGTGTGTGACCGCTCCGTCCCCCAGCGCCCCGCTCAGGAAGTGATTGGGTGGATGAGTTACGAGGTCGTCGTCGTGCGAAGGCCGACTGGGACCGCTGCGTGGTTGGCTCAAGGTCGGAGGACCTTGAGCCAACCACCACCACCATACGTTGGATGAGAGAAGGAGGGCGAGGAGGAGGAGGAGCAGGAGGAGCAGGAGGAGCAGGAGGAGGAGGAGGAGGAGGAGGAGGATGGTGGATACGCGCTTGGAGGACGCGCTTGAGTGGCGTGCGTTTGGCTCAGGGCCGTGAAGCGTTCGAGATCAGAGATTGGGGCGGCGGATCTGGAGCACGGCGGGCGGCCGCTCGCCGGAAGAGAGCAGTCATTGGCATCCCACGCCCATGGATATTTCGGGGGTGGAGGAGGAGGAGGAGGAGGAGGAGGAGGAGGAGGAGGAGGAGGGGCGGAAGCGGTCCTCGCAATGAGGACGCGGCCGCAGCGTCTGCAGATGTTCTGTGACAGACGGGAGCCCAGCTTGTGAGTGAGCTTCGGTGGGCCGAGTCCGTTCGAGTGGGGAATCCGACCGATTGCGAGTCCGAGCGAATGCATGCGTAAGAATCGGGGGTGGACAGAACCCCCAACAGTGACACGTCGATTAGTGAATTGTCCGTTCTCGGTTCTCGAGAGGGCGCCGTGGCCGCTATTTTCCAGGCTTGCGCCCGCCAGGTTTGGGCCCGAGGTCGTTTTCACTAAACCACGTTTTGCTAAAGGGGGGTCTGTCCATCCCCGATTCTCGCGATTGTCGGGCCGGACGAAAGGGGGGGATTGGGAAAGGGGGGGTCTAAAGCGACACGAAGCTCGGGACAAACTGGGATCGGGATAACTCGGAGTCTCTGGGAATCGGCGGGTTTGGAGGATGTATTGGGCGCCGCGGCGCTCCCAGAGCGTTCCGGATCGCTCTGAGAGCGCTCCGGAACGCTCTGGAGCGATTTATCCCGATCTTAGCCTTGTTTTAGGGTTACAAAATTTGCTGCATGCAGCTGGTTTCGGCCCCACCGAGGGGCCCATTCCTTGATACATAGTCGCCTCCGGCGCCGGGAGGCGCCGGGAAAATCAGCTACGTGAGCTGATTTTCAAACCCCCCTTTGCTATCCCCCCCTTTCGCCCGACCCGAGATTGATCTTGTTAGCGCTGAGATAGAGGCTGGATGATACAGTCAACGCGCCCAGTAAGGACGCGCGCCTTCATCTAGGGTACCCTTGTGTCCTTGCCGCTGCGGCCCGTGCTTAGCCGTTTCCATTTGTCGCCCGCCGCCCCAAAAATCACAACTTCGGCATCCAAGGGTCTTGCGTCCTTACCACCCGTCCTTAGTACACGTTTTCACTGTATACCCTTTACTTGGGCGAAGCGGGGGGTCAGACTTCGGGATTTGCGTAGACAGGAATGATTCAGAAAACCATTCGGTCTGATTCAATGGGTGCCTCTTGGGGCCTCCTGGGGTCCTCCTGGGGCGGAAGGCTCGGTTTTTCGGTTCGTGTTCCCGCATTGGGTTCATTTTGGGGCCCTCTTGGGCCGTTTTGGGTGCCTCTTGGGTCGTGCTGGGGCCTTCTTGGGCCGTTTCGGGGTTCTCTTCGAGGCTTCTCAGGCCGACTTGGGGCGGTCCTGGGCCGTCTGGGAGCGTCGGGAACCCGGAAGGCGAGAGCCCCCAAACCCTTCGAAGCCGTAGGACAATGAACGATTTGGGCCTCTTGGCCCTTCTTGGGAGGCCCCTGGGAGGCCTCTTTGGGCAGCTTGGAAGCCTCTAGGGCCGTCTGGATGCCATGGAGCGTCTTGGAGCGTGTTGGAGCCTCTGGGCCGTCTTTGGGCATCTTAGAAGCCTCTTGGGCGTCTTTGAGCGTCTTGGAGCGATCGTTCGGCGACTCGGGGTCCTCTTGGACCGTCTTGGGGACTTTTCGGGGCCATCTCGGCCCGTATCGTCGACCTCTTGGGCCCGAAACGTTCATGCGACAACTCTTCCCGGAGCCCAGGGGGCACGCGCCAAACCCTGGGAGATTTGAGAGCGAGGGGTCCGGGTCCCATAACAAATCTCCAGGAGTGGGGAGTGGGGCTCAAAGGATAGAGCACAGTACCTGAG
>CAUYUJ010001489.1:7500-17500 GCA_963575745.1 Prorocentrum cordatum | reverse complement strand
CCCGGGCTGAGGAGGACGGGGGGGAAACGGGCCCTGAGGACAACGCCCCTCCCCCCCCTCCCCCGGTTTTTTTGCCGTCGTCTTTGGCGCGTTTTGCGCGCTGGGCAGGAGGTCCATCACCGATTCCAGGAATCCGCTAGGACATTCGAATGTTTATGCGTGTAGTTCTGCTGTTTGTTATTCCTCTCGATGGGTCGGAGTTGGTGGAGCAGAGGGGGGGAAGGAGTAGGAGGACGAGAAGGAGAAGGGCGAGTGCAGGAGGACGACGGCCCTAATGTAAACGCGGCACAGGGGTGGAGGCGCGAGGAGAAAAGGATAACGACATGCCAGAGGACTAGTAGGAGGGTAAGGTGGTGGAGGGCAGGACAGAGGACAACGGAGTGCATAGCCTGAGGCCTGAGCACACTGCAGACATTCGAGACATTCCAACATCGATACTTCCTGGAAAAATGCAGCATCCTCCCCTGACCCCGAACTTTACTATCCCCAGGGTGCGGTTCTCACCAGCATAGGGGTCCCCAGAACATCACATATGCTGGTAATCTGTGTAACGCGCTTTTGAAGTTACCTCTTGTCGAGGTTCGTGGCCTTCGGCCTCCTGCAGCCGTCGGGGCCCGGGGACCGTCAAGAGACGATCTGGCGTGGAAGCTCGAGGCAGAGCCCTGCGGTCCAGGACCCGTGCCCTTCAAGGCTCGGTTGCCCGTGCCAAAGCCCCACCTCGCCGATGCGTCGCCGATGCATGGGCTTAAGTCGGGCCTGTCCCCTCGACAGGGAGAATTTTCAAAAGTAGTGAACAAATAGTCTGGGGACTATGTTTTGACCATTTTTGACCAGTTTTGGTGTACTCAGTATGGTTTTTTTTTTTGCCCCCCCGTAGGGGGACAGGCCCGACTTCAGCATGGGCCTCATTTGCTCCATCTGGGCGCCCAGCGGCGGGAGCGGAGGCATCCTCGGCGTCAGCCTGTTCTCGACCGCGAAGCACTCGGAGACGCTCAACGTCGTGAGGGGTGGGGGGGGCGGGCGGGGGGCGTCGCGCCCCTGAGTCGGGGCGTCGTGGCACCATGAACGTGCAGGGCACAGCAGGTGTGCTCGGCCCCGTGCGGGGCCCCCCTGCCGGGTTCATTTTGATCCGATCGATCCGATTCGATGTCGGCTTTTTGGCGGGCCCGAGCCGATCCAACTCCGATAGCCCGAAGATCCGGTGCGGCCCGATGCCTGCACGGCGCTGTTCAGCATCCTGGCGCGGTGGATCCGATTCGATTCCGATTCAGAGCCGAAGCGGCCCGCTTCGATACACGCTCCGAACCGATCCGATTTCTCGATTCGTTGCTGGCTGCTCCTGCCCTGTGGCTCACGGGCCAGTAGATACCCTCACATGCAGGAGTGGTGCCCGGAGTTTTGGTCGTGATGATTTTACGACGTGCGTATCATTCTACTGCGTCGCGCTGTGGGATTACCCGGCAGTTCTTCGGTCGCAAATCGGGACACAGGTGACAGAGCATGAATGTTATATTGATGGTGATGGTGACGGTGATGAAGATGACGAGTGGCAATGCTCATGGGATGTAACAGTGGCAGTTGTGAATTTCATGGTACATGAGTTTGGCGATAATGATGGTGATGCTGGCGAGGAGATGCTGATAATATCACTGGTGATGATGCATCGAGGAAGGTTCGGCAGGAATTGGAGGCGGAAGCGAGGAGAGCAGAGCGAGGAGAGTCGAGGGGATGGCGTCCGATGGGGAGGCGAAGGGGCGGGAGCGGAAAGCGGGAGGAGTGTGTGTGTGTGTGTGTGTGTCTGTGTGTGGTGTGTATGTGTGTGTGTGTTTGTGTGTATGTGTGTGTGGTGTGTGTGTGTGTCTGTGTGTGTGTCTGTGCTTGTGTGTTTGTGCGTGTGTGTGTGTGTGGGTGTGTGGGTGTGTGTGTGGTGTGTGTGTGTGTGTCTCTGTGTGTGTGTGTCTGTGTGTGTTTGTGTGTGTGTGGGTGTGTGTGTGTGTGTGGTGTGTGTGTGTGTGTCTGTGTGTGTGTGTGTCTGTGTGTGTGTGTCTGTGTGTGTGTGTCTGTGTGTGGACGACGGCGAACTGCATGAGCGCGGGCAGGAGGAGGTGGGAGGAGGCGGGGACAGGAGGACGAGCAGGCTGCGGACGAGGATTGCGCTGGTGACGAGGAGGAGGAGGAGGAGGAGGAGGAGGAGGAGTGAATAGGGAGGAGGTAGGAGGATTACTGTGTGACGAGGAGGTGGAGGAGGCGTGTAGGTGGAGGAGGAGGAGGGCGCCGGAGTAGGGAGCAGAGGAGGGGAGGTTGGAGGTATGAGGAGGGGTAGGTAGTTAGGATGAGGGGTCGCAGGGAGTCGGGGTAGTGGAGGGTGTAGGTAGGGATGAGTACGGAGGAGGAGGAGGAGGAGGAGGAGGAGGAGGAGAGAGCAGGGAGGAGGGGAGGGGGATCCCTCCCGCCGCGCAGGTCCACGGCAACTTCCACAACTTCCTGTGGGCCTTCGTCACCCTCTTCCGCGCGTCCACTGGCGAGGCTCTCCGCCTAGCGCCGCTGGGCGGCCCTCGTCGAGGGCGGCCTTTCTCTCTTCCCTCCTTCCCTTTTCCCCTCTCCTCAATCTTCCAAATCGTCCTCGCTACCTCTCCTCCCTCCCCTCCCTCCCTCCTGCGTTTTTTTTTTTTTCTTCCACCTCGTCTCCTCCCTCCGTCTGTTTCCGTTTCCCTCCTCTCAAACTCTCCCCTCCGCTATTCCCCCCTCATCCTCATCCTTCCCTCCCTCGTGTCATCGCTCACCTCCGCCCGCGATCCCTCCAGGTTGCCTGCGATTGTCGAAAAAAACAAATAGATCCTCCTCCCTTTTCGTCTCCTCCTTCTCCGTTGTGTTCCTCTTTTCTCCTCTCCCGACCATCCCGTTCCTTCCTCCCTCTCTCCTGTCGTTGTTTTGTTGCTGTCATCTCCAAACTGGCGGCCCCCCCCCCTCCCCGAGGCGGGGCGGGGGGGCCAGGCGGCGCTGTTGGGCATGGTGCTTGCTCCTGCCGAGTCGATCCGATCCCTCCAGCACTCCTGCCTCTCCTCCTCCCTCCCGTCGGCACTGAGAATCTGTCCTGGTGCTGACAGTCGGCGAGATTGCCCGCTCGAGGTCCTCGTGTCCCGTTTTGGCCGTCGTCGGCCGGCCCCTGTCGCCTTTCCGGGCCCTCGCCTCCGTTCGCTCCGTCGGGCTTTCGTCGGCCCCCCCCCTCGTCGTGCCTGCGGGCTCTCTGTTTTCTCAGGGGAGTACCATCAAGCAGTGGCGAAGCGTCCTGTTTCGCCTGCAGCCCTACCAAACAATATGCTAAAGATTTTTTTGTGGTTCCCACGAAACGTTCTTGTAACATTTCTTGTTGGGACTGTCTTGTTTGAACCCATCGGGCTGATGTTCTGAGAGTACTGATTTTTTGTTACTCGCACATCTGTGGGTTCTAGGAGCATGTCGTGGTAGGACTATCGGACTGCCGGGACGGTCGGTCCCCGCTCAGTGCCAGGGCTTGACGCCGACCAGCGGCCAAGCAGCACAAGCAGCACAGGCCGACCAGCGGCCGAGCAGCACAAGCAGCAGCAGCAGCAGCAGCAGCTTGTGGCCGACTAGCGGCCGGAGCGATCCCTCGCAGCTCGCCGCGGCGGGCTGCGGGCCGCCCGGGCCGAGCCGCGCCAGGCCCTGCTCGCGAGGCCTCCCGCGGGCGCTCTCCGCCGACCGTGGTGCCGCCGCTGGCCGCGCGCCGGGCTGCGCCGGGGCAGCGCCGTGCAGCCCCCCCTCCCCTCCTCCTCCCTCCTCCTCCTCCTCCCTCCTCCTCCTCCTCCTCCTCCTCCTCCTCCCTCATCCTCCTCCTCCTCCTCCTCCTCCTCCTCCACGGAGTTCGCTTCTTACGCTCGAGCAGTGGCGAAGCGTCCTGGCGTGCCTATAATCCTGCCAAACAATGTTCGAGGAACCTTTTTTGTGGTTTCCGCGAGATGTTCTTACAAACTTGCATGTTGGGACTGTCCTGTTTTATCACATCGGGTTCATGTTCCAAGAACATGTTTTTTGTGATTTGAGTATGTTTGGGTTCGAGGAACATTTCGTGGTAGGAGTATAGGAATGCCGGGACGGTCGGTCCCTGCTCAATCCGCGGAGTTCGTTTTTTACGCTTGCACCTGCAAAAGCCAGGCGATCGCAAACATGGAGTATGGGGGATTGGCGACGGGTCCCAGTTCCACGGGAAATCGCGGAGTGTTCCGCCGCCGAGCGAGGCGGCACTGGCCGCACATTTTGGGGAGGGCACCTCCCCTGATCCACGGATTTGGCGATCGCGCGCCAGGCCGCCAGACCCATGGATCGCCAGTCCATGCTTTGGCGCCCCCGCAAAAATCTGACCAGACGAAAGGGGGGATTGGGAAAGGGGGGGGTACGAAATCTGCCGCATGCAGCTGGTTTCGGCCCCTCCGAGGGGGCCCATTCCTCGTTACACGGGCGCCTCCCCTGCGCAAGGGGAGGCGCCAAGGCAAATCAGCTAACACGGAGAGCTCATTCTTCGTCTCCAACCCCCCCCCAACCTTTGGGGCTATCCCCCCCTTCTGTGCCTTCCGCCCCACCCGATGGCTATCTCCCCCCCTTTCGCCCTTTGCTTTCCACCCCTGTGCTATCCCCCCCCCCTCTGCTGTCCCCCCCTCTCGCCGCGCCTGCGCCCCCCCCCGCGAATGAGGAGTGCGTCTCGCCGGGATCCGAGCCACCCTCGTGGGGCCCTTCGAGCCCCCGCCCCTCAAGCCGTGGCCTCGGCGGGGCAGCCCGCCGCGGACGGCCGCCCGCGGCGACGGCCCCTCGTCGTGCACGCCGCGCGGGGGGGCTGCCCGGGAGCCGGGCGGCGCCGCGCGGCCCGCCGCGGCACCTGCCGGGAAGCCGCGGGCCCGTCGCTCCGTGCTCGGGGGAGCAGCAAGCGAGCAGCGGCGAAGCGTCCGGGCTCGCCTAGATCGGGGGAGCGACCCCCCGCGCGGCGGCGCCCGAGGTTGAGCGCCGCCGGTGGCCCCGAGTCGGCCGATGTGGAACGGCCTGCGCTGACGTTGAGCCGGGCCTGTCCCATCTACAGGCGGAACGTTCAAGCACAGTTCGGGGGAGCGTAAGACCCGGGTTTGCCAGGACTCGGGTTCGCCATCGTTTTTTGACGGCCGCGACCCAGATTTTGACGAGCAGGAGTTTGGTGGGATGTCTGCAGCGGGAGGCCTCGTCAAAAAAAACAGGCTCGGCCTCGTCATTTTTGTTGACGACCTCGTCGGGGATTTCCGAGTCCCCTGCACCCGGGTCTTACGCCCCCCTGATTATAGCCCCACCAAACAATGTTCTAAGAGCCTTTGGTGGCTCCCACGCAATGTTCTCAGAACGTGTCTGGCGGGGTCTGTCCTGTTTTAACACATCGGGTTGATGTTCTAAGCACATTGTTTTTGTTATTAGACCAATTGTGGGTTCTAAGAAAATTTCGTGGTATGACTATAGCAATGCCGGGACTTTCGGTCCCTGCTCAAAACAAGGGACATGAACATAATTTCTCGGAGGTCCGCGCGGATCTCTGGCGCGTCGGCGTTCTGGCCCCCCCGCTCGCGTGTGGGGGCGCGTCGGCGTGCGCCAGCGGCGGCGGCCCGATGCGCGCTGGGGGGCCGAGTCGGTTCTAAGCACATGTCGTGACGGCCTGTAAGGGATTCCCTCGAGCAGGGACGCCGCCGCAGCAATCCTGCAGGCCTGTCACGACATGTGCTTAGAAACCGTACTGTCGTGGCCCCCAGTGTCGGCCTCGGGCGCCGCCCGCTGGCGCGCTCCGCGCGCGGAGGGGGGCTCCAGCGCCGATCCGAGAGATCCGCGCGGACCTCCGAGAAATTATGTTCATGTCCCTTGTTTTGAGCAGGGACCGAAAGTCCCGGCATTGCTATAGTCATACCACGAAATTTTCTTAGAACCCACAATTGGTCTAATAACAAAAACAATGTGCTTAGAACATCAACCCGATGTGTTAAAACAGGACAGACCCCGCCAGACACGTTCTGAGAACATTGCGTGGGAGCCACCAAAGGCTCTTAGAACATTGTTTGGTGGGGCTATAATCAGGGGGGCGTAAGACCCGGGTGCAGGGGACTCGGAAATCCCCGACGAGGTCGTCAACAAAAATGACGAGGCCGAGCCTGTTTTTTTTGACGAGGCCTCCCGCTGCAGACATCCCACCAAACTCCTGCTCGTCAAAATCTGGGTCGCGGCCGTCAAAAAACGATGGCGAACCCGAGTCCTGGCAAACCCGGGTCTTACGCTCCCCCGAACTGTGCTTGAACGTTCCGCCTGTAGATGGGACAGGCCCGGCTCAACGTCAGCGCAGGCCGTTCCACATCGGCCGACTCGGGGCCACCGGCGGCGCTCAACCTCGGGCGCCGCCGCGCGGGGGGTCGCTCCCCCGATCTAGGCGAGCCCGGACGCTTCGCCGCTGCTCGCTTGCTGCTCCCCCGAGCACGGAGCGACGGGCCCGCGGCTTCCCGGCAGGTGCCGCGGCGGGCCGCGCGGCGCCGCCCGGCTCCCGGGCAGCCCCCCCGCGCGGCGTGCACGACGAGGGGCCGTCGCCGCGGGCGGCCGTCCGCGGCGGGCTGCCCCGCCGAGGCCACGGCTTGAGGGGCGGGGGCTCGAAGGGCCCCACGAGGGTGGCTCGGATCCCGGCGAGACGCACTCCTCATTCGCGGGGGGGGGCGCAGGCGCGGCGAGAGGGGGGGACAGCAGAGGGGGGGGGGATAGCACAGGGGTGGAAAGCAAAGGGCGAAAGGGGGGGAGATAGCCATCGGGTGGGGCGGAAGGGGGGGATAGCAAAGGGGGGGTTGGAGAATGAGCTCTCCGTAATAAAAAAGAAAGCTGATTTTTCGCCCCTGTCCTCCCCGTCGCCGGAGGCGACGGTGTATCGGGAATGGCCCCTCGGCGGGGCCGAAACCAGCTGCATGCGGCAGATTTCGTACCCCCCCCTTTCCCAATCCCCCCTTTCGTCTGGTCAGATTTTTGCGGGGGCGCCAAAGCATGGACTGGCGATCCATGGGTCTGGCGGCCTGGCGCGCGATCGCCAAATCCGTGGATCAGGGGAGGTGCCCTCCCCAAAATGTGCGGCCAGTGCCGCCTCGCTCGGCGGCGGAACACTCCGCGATTTCCCGTGGAACTGGGACCCGTCGCCAATCCCCCATACTCCATGTTTGCGATCGCCTGGCTTTTGCAGGTGCAAGCGTAAAAAACGAACTCCGCGGATTGAGCAGGGACCGACCGTCCCGGCATTCCTATACTCCTACCACGAAATGTTCCTCGAACCCAAACATACTCAAATCACAAAAAACATGTTCTTGGAACATGAACCCGATGTGATAAAACAGGACAGTCCCAACATGCAAGTTTGTAAGAACATCTCGCGGAAACCACAAAAAAGGTTCCTCGAACATTGTTTGGCAGGATTATAGGCACGCCAGGACGCTTCGCCACTGCTCGAGCGTAAGAAGCGAACTCCGTGGAGGAGGAGGAGGAGGAGGAGGAGGAGGATGAGGGAGGAGGAGGAGGAGGAGGAGGAGGAGGAGGGAGGAGGAGGAGGAGGGAGGAGGAGGGGAGGGGGGGCTGCACGGCGCTGCCCCGGCGCAGCCCGGCGCGCGGCCAGCGGCGGCACCACGGTCGGCGGAGAGCGCCCGCGGGAGGCCTCGCGAGCAGGGCCTGGCGCGGCTCGGCCCGGGCGGCCCGCAGCCCGCCGCGGCGAGCTGCGAGGGATCGCTCCGGCCGCTAGTCGGCCACAAGCTGCTGCTGCTGCTGCTGCTGCTTGTGCTGCTCGGCCGCTGGTCGGCCTGTGCTGCTTGTGCTGCTTGGCCGCTGGTCGGCGTCAAGCCCTGGCACTGAGCGGGGACCGACCGTCCCGGCAGTCCGATAGTCCTACCACGACATGCTCCTAGAACCCACAGATGTGCGAGTAACAAAAAATCAGTACTCTCAGAACATCAGCCCGATGGGTTCAAACAAGACAGTCCCAACAAGAAATGTTACAAGAACGTTTCGTGGGAACCACAAAAAAATCTTTAGCATATTGTTTGGTAGGGCTGCAGGCGAAACAGGACGCTTCGCCACTGCTTGATGGTACTCCCCTGAGAAAACAGAGAGCCCGCAGGCACGACGAGGGGGGGGGCCGACGAAAGCCCGACGGAGCGAACGGAGGCGAGGGCCCGGAAAGGCGACAGGGGCCGGCCGACGACGGCCAAAACGGGACACGAGGACCTCGAGCGGGCAATCTCGCCGACTGTCAGCACCAGGACAGATTCTCAGTGCCGACGGGAGGGAGGAGGAGAGGCAGGAGTGCTGGAGGGATCGGATCGACTCGGCAGGAGCAAGCACCATGCCCAACAGCGCCGCCTGGCCCCCCCGCCCCGCCTCGGGGAGGGGGGGGGGCCGCCAGTTTGGAGATGACAGCAACAAAACAACGACAGGAGAGAGGGAGGAACGGAGAGGAGAGGAGAGAGGAGGAGACGAAAGGGAGGAGGGAGGGAGGGAGGGAGGGAGGAGAGGGAGGGAGGAGAGGAGGGAGGGCGGAGAGGAAGGATGAAGGAGGAGGAGGAGAGGGAGAAAACAACGACAGGAGGGATGGAGGGAGGGAGAGATAGGAGAGGAGAGGAAAGGGAGGAGGGAGAGAGGAACGGCCGCCCAGCGGCGCTAGGCGGAGAGCCTCGCCAGTGGACGCGCGGAAGAGGGTGACGAAGGCCCACAGGAAGTTGTGGAAGTTGCCGTGGACCTGCGCGGCGGGAGGGATCCCCCTCCCCTCCTCCCTGCTCTCTCCTCCTCCTCCTCCTCCTCCTCCTCCTCCTCCTCCTTCTCCTCCTCCTCCCCCTCCTCCCCTCCTCCCTGCTCCTCCTCCTCCTCCTCCCCCTCCTCCTCCTCCCCCTCCCTCTCCCTGCTCTCCTCCCTGCTCCCTCTCCTCCTCCACCTCCTCCTCCTCCTCCTCCTCCTCGTCCACGACCAGCTCAATCCTCTCCCTCCTCCCGCTTCCTCCCTCCTCCTCCTCCTCCTCCTCCTCCTCCTCGTCACCAGCGCAATCCTCGTCCGCAGCCTGCTCGTCCTCCTGTCCCCGCCTCCTCCCACCTCCTCCTGCCCGCGCTCATGCAGTTCGCCGTCGTCCACACACAGACACACACACACAGACACACACACACAGACACACACACACACAGACACACACACACACACCACACACACACACACACCCACACACACACAAACACACACAGACACACACACACAGAGACACACACACACACACCACACACACACCCACACACCCACACACACACACACGCACAAACACACAAGCACAGACACACACACAGACACACACACACACCACACACACATACACACAAACACACACACACATACACACCACACACAGACACACACACACACACACACACTCCTCCCGCTTTCCGCTCCCGCCCCTTCGCCTCCCCATCGGACGCCATCCCCTCGACTCTCCTCGCTCTGCTCTCCTCGCTTCCGCCTCCAATTCCTGCCGAACCTTCCTCGATGCATCATCACCAGTGATATTATCAGCATCTCCTCGCCAGCATCACCATCATTATCGCCAAACTCATGTACCATGAAATTCACAACTGCCACTGTTACATCCCATGAGCATTGCCACTCGTCATCTTCATCACCGTCACCATCACCATCAATATAACATTCATGCTCTGTCACCTGTGTCCCGATTTGCGACCGAAGAACTGCCGGGTAATCCCACAGCGCGACGCAGTAGAATGATACGCACGTCGTAAAATCATCACGACCAAAACTCCGGGCACCACTCCTGCATGTGAGGGTATCTACTGGCCCGTGAGCCACAGGGCAGGAGCAGCCAGCAACGAATCGAGAAATCGGATCGGTTCGGAGCGTGTATCGAAGCGGGCCGCTTCGGCTCTGAATCGGAATCGAATCGGATCCACCGCGCCAGGATGCTGAA
>CAUYUJ010001489.1:0-2500 GCA_963575745.1 Prorocentrum cordatum | reverse complement strand
CGGCGACTACTACGGCAATTACTACTACTACTACTACTACTACTACTACTAGTAGTAGTAGTACTACTACTACTACTATCACTACTACTACTACTACTACTACTACTAAAACTACTACTACTACTATACTACTACTCCTATTAACTACTAGTACTACTAGTCTACTACTAACGACTACGACGAACGAATACGCTACTCCTCTACTACTACTACTACTACTACTACTACTACTGTTCCTAACTATTAACTACTACTACTACTAACTGCTACTACTACTACTACTACTAGCTGAGTCCTACTGCTACTACTACTACTACAACTACTACTACTACTACGACTACTACTACTATTACTACTACTACTACTACTACTACTACTACTACTACTATTACTACTACTGCTACTGCTACTACTACTAACACTACTGCGACTACTACGACTACGACTACGACTACGACTACGACTACTACTACTACTACTACTACTACTACTACGACTCCGACTACTACTACCACTATTACTACTAATGCTACTACGCTACTGCTACTCCTACTACTACTATTACTACTACTACTACTACTACTACTACTACTACTACTACTAGTAGTACTAGTAGTACTACTGGTACTACTAGTACTACTAGTACTAGTACTACTATACTACTACTTCGAATGCTGATATCAGGGTAGCGAGAGAAGATACATGAACAAGATGAGGAGGAGCAACGGGTGGATAAGGATATCGCAAGGATGTGGAAGCATGTGGATGCGGAGCTAGTAGGGAAAAACAGAGATCAAGAGAAGCGCAGCGGCGGCGCGGCGAGCCTTTCAGGAAGCGCAGAAGGCGGAACAAACGCGCGATGCGGAATATGCGGACGACCTCCGCCGCGTTCCCGTTCTTGGGGGAGGGTCCGTGCTTAACCCGTGCGCCGCGATCCTTATGATGAAAATCCTGGAGGCGTCGCGCAGCACCTTGACACCCGATTTACGTCTGGTTCACGCCAGCGGCACGTCGGATTCACGCCGGATTTACGTCGGATTCACATGAGAGTTACGCCGGATTCACGTCGGGCTTACGCTGGACTATCGCCGCGCGAATGTCGATCCATACGATACCAAAGCTGACGTGTGGACTAGCAATTGCGCGCCGCGCGAGGCCTCCAAGATTTCCTTCATCCTCGTGCCGCTGGGCACGGAGTGGGCGTGTCCTCAGGTACTGTGCTCTATCCTTTGAGCCCCACTCCCCACTCCTGGAGATTTGTTATGGGACCCGGACCCCTCGCTCTCAAATCTCCCAGGGTTTGGCGCGTGCCCCCTGGGCTCCGGGAAGAGTTGTCGCATGAACGTTTCGGGCCCAAGAGGTCGACGATACGGGCCGAGATGGCCCCGAAAAGTCCCCAAGACGGTCCAAGAGGACCCCGAGTCGCCGAACGATCGCTCCAAGACGCTCAAAGACGCCCAAGAGGCTTCTAAGATGCCCAAAGACGGCCCAGAGGCTCCAACACGCTCCAAGACGCTCCATGGCATCCAGACGGCCCTAGAGGCTTCCAAGCTGCCCAAAGAGGCCTCCCAGGGGCCTCCCAAGAAGGGCCAAGAGGCCCAAATCGTTCATTGTCCTACGGCTTCGAAGGGTTTGGGGGCTCTCGCCTTCCGGGTTCCCGACGCTCCCAGACGGCCCAGGACCGCCCCAAGTCGGCCTGAGAAGCCTCGAAGAGAACCCCGAAACGGCCCAAGAAGGCCCCAGCACGACCCAAGAGGCACCCAAAACGGCCCAAGAGGGCCCCAAAATGAACCCAATGCGGGAACACGAACCGAAAAACCGAGCCTTCCGCCCCAGGAGGACCCCAGGAGGCCCCAAGAGGCACCCATTGAATCAGACCGAATGGTTTTCTGAATCATTCCTGTCTACGCAAATCCCGAAGTCTGACCCCCCGCTTCGCCCAAGTAAAGGGTATACAGTGAAAACGTGTACTAAGGACGGGTGGTAAGGACGCAAGACCCTTGGATGCCGAAGTTGTGATTTTTGGGGCGGCGGGCGACAAATGGAAACGGCTAAGCACGGGCCGCAGCGGCAAGGACACAAGGGTACCCTAGATGAAGGCGCGCGTCCTTACTGGGCGCGTTGACTGTATCATCCAGCCTCTATCTCAGCGCTAACAAGATCAATCTCGGGTCGGGCGAAAGGGGGGGATAGCAAAGGGGGGTTTGAAAATCAGCTCACGTAGCTGATTTTCCCGGCGCCTCCCGGCGCCGGAGGCGACTATGTATCAAGGAATGGGCCCCTCGGTGGGGCCGAAACCAGCTGCATGCAGCAAATTTTGTAACCCTAAAACAAGGCTAAGATCGGGATAAATCGCTCCAGAGCGTTCCGGAGCGCTCTCAGAGCGTTCCGGAACGCTCTGGAGCGGCCGCGGCGCCCAATACATCCTCCAAACCCGCCGATTCCCAGAGACTCCGAGTTATCCCGATCCCAGTTTGTCCCGAGCTTCGTGTCGCTTTAG
>CAUYUJ010001488.1:92500-100645 GCA_963575745.1 Prorocentrum cordatum | reverse complement strand
TAAGTGGGCTCGGCCAGTTCTGCGCCTGCGCAGCTCCAGCCCTGAGCCTGGAGCTCCCAGCGGTACACCGGATGCTGTCGGGTGACCCAGGCCAGGCCTACGTCCACCCGCCGGGCGACCCCGAGATGGTAGAGGCTGCGTGGGACGATTGGCACCAGACCCTGGATTGGCTGCGCGTCTGCTTTGAGATGCCGGTCGAGGGTAACTTCGAGACCTCCTTCGAGGGCCTGCTAGGCCTCCGCGAGGCCCTCGCACTCCCGGGGGCGCTCGGCAAGCTGCGCTGGCTGGGGGGCGATGCCACCCTGGATCGGATCGGTGCGCTGGACTGGTCCTCGCGCGAGTACATCGTGGCGGAGGCGGCTCCCTATCTGGAGACGCTCCGCTCCGCCCCTGGGGTCACCTGGCAGGGGGAGGGGGAGATCATTGCGGTGGTCGAACTCCTCTGCCTGATAGCCTTGGCGGCCGAGAAGGGCCCGGACTGGTTCCAGCTGCTATTGCCGTACGTCACTGACAACAGTAATGTCAGCCGCTGGCTGCGACGCCGCCGGGCACGGAACGCGGTGGCGCGCCACCTGCTTCGAGTCCTGGCCATGCTGGAGCTACGGTACAAGTTCCGGGTCCTGGACGGGCTCTACTTACGGACTTGCCACAACGAGCTGGCCGACTTCGTTACTCGTGCCACGGTGGAGGAGGTACGCCAGCGGATGACGGAGGCTGGATGGACCGAGCTGTCGCCGGCAGCACTGTGGGGCGAGCTGGTGGAGGAGGCCGCCCAGCGCGAGCTGCGGATGCCAGGAGACGACGGGCCCTGGCGCGCGGCTGCACTCCAAGTCAAGGGAGCCCGGGAGGCCCTACCACGCTACGCCCCCCTGCAGGTCGAGGGGGCGCGGCTGCTGGAGGTGGGAACCGCGTGGCCCCCCTTCGGGGAGGCATGGGAGAGCCTCGGCGGGTCGGCGCTGCTAGCGCCGTGGGATGTCGGTGACCGATGGGACCCGGACGACGGCGACCGCCCCAAGGACCCCACTGGGGCCCCGCGGATCCGCTGGCTGTGCGCGTCACTATCGGAGGACCCCGGTGGACGCGAGGCGACGGGCCTGGAGCGGCTACTGATCACCACTCGGCCACTGGCCGTGTTGCTCGACGCCCCCGTCAACTACGCCGCAGTGCGGCTAGGGGCGCGCTTGCGGCGCCTCGGCTATGTGGCACTCTCCCCGGAGACGCGCCGTCTGTGCACACACTTCGGCGACGTCACGGCACGCGCGCGGGCGGTCCAGGTTTGGGGTTGCGGAGAACGGGTTCGGGCGCCGAGCCTCATACCCCCCCTGGGGCAGCCCTGCGTGGAGCCACGCGGCCTCTGCCAGCTCTGGAAAGAGGCAGGGCGGCCACCGCTGGATGAGCTCCGCCTGGACCTCAACAACGGCACCTTGCTCGTGGACCCTCGGATCTCGACGACGGGGGATCGCATGATGCCCTGCCGCGCGGCACATGGCAGCCCGCGGGAGGCGGGCGGGCCCAGCGCGTGGTGATTCATGATCCGCGCGGGCCCTGCCATACGGCACGGGCGAAGCCCGACCCGTTGAAGGGCTATGCGAACACCCTGATCCTGGAAGGGTCCGAGGGCGGCTGGACCGCGCGAGCCCTGCACCCGAAAGAAATCTGGTGCGCCCAGGGGGGCACGGCGGAGCAGTGGGATGTCCTGGGCCTTGGAGGTATGCCGATCGCCGAGCGCATGCGGCAGGCCGCCCGGGCACTCCCGCGCCGCACGGCCCGCTGGGTGCTCCAGTGGGCGGAGCGTCTGCTGAGGCAGGCCGTAGAGGCAGCAAGCGCAGGCGAGGCACCCGGGGCGCGCGCTGGCGTCGGACCCGACCACGACCGACTCGCTAACGACGAGATGGTTAAGCTGTGGCTAAAGGCCTGGCTTCAGGCCCCCGACCGCCCAAGCGGGCCATTCGAGGCTGCGCTGGAGGCGGGGGAGACGACGGACGACGCCGCTCGGTTGGCGGACCAGCTCGACCCCCCTGCTACCGCGCGGTCTACCGCAGCAGGGGAGGACGGGGCAGGCGGGGAGCGGGTCGGGGCGGTGACCTTCGCTGTTCCGGAAGGCGCGGGGATGCCCAGGCCAAGCGCCACGGACGGCGCGGGCGGCGAGGCACGCCCCCCGCGCAAGACCCGCCGGCGTACCCGCAGTGCCCCTGCCCCCGCGCTGGTGAAGCCCGCCGCCTGGCGGTGCGCCGGCGGGGGGCGCCCCGAAAGAGGTTCAGGGTGAACTCACCGACCCTCGCGAGCTGGATGCGACCGCCACCGAGGCGATGCTGGCCAAGCTTGCCGAAGGGACGCGGGCCAACTACAGCGCCGGGTGGCGTAACTGGGTACTCTGGCGGAGGCTCCGAGGCCGGAGCCCGTACCTGCAGGGGGAGACTCGGGACGCCCGCCATACGGATGAGGATGACCTCATCCGGCATGTCGTGTACCTGTACAAGGTGATGAAGAGGCGGGCCACGACCATCCGCCAGCGCCTGTTCGCCATTCGATATGTCCACACCCTGGCAGGGTTTGGGGATGTGACTTCCGATCGGCGCCGGCTCTGGACCACGATCGAGGGACTCCGCCGCTGGGACGGAAAGGCGAAACGGAAGCTGCCGGCCACGCCCCGGATGTTGCGCTGGCTCCGCGAGTACTTGTTCGCCCACGGAACGGCCACGCGCCGAGAGGCGACCATCCTATGGGCGGCGCTTATGACGGGGTATTTCTTCATGCTCCGCGCGTCGGAGTATTTGGTCCAAGAGGACCGCTCCTGGAGCATGGGACGGGTGGTGCGTGGACAGGACGTGCAGGGGCTGCGCGGGGGTACACCCAGCGCATGGCTCAGCGACTGCGACGAGGTAGTACTGACGATCACGTCGTCCAAGACGGACCAGTTTAACGCAGGTTGCGTACGCAACCATTACCGCTCGGGGGTGGAGTTGTGTGTCGTGGACGCACTCGCCGACCTCCAGAGGGAGCTGCCGGACCGGTTCGGACGAGGAACCGAGGCGGGGCTCCCCCTGTTCCGCCGGCCCGATGGCCACCCGATTATGCGGAGGAGGTGCAGGGGCTCCTCCAACTCGCGGCTGCCGCCTGCGGCGTGGACGCAGGCCAGATGGGATCCCACTCCCTGCGCATCGGGGGCGCGACGGCGTTGTACCACGCCTGTCGCGACCTGGAAGCGGTCAAGAGGTTCGGGAGGTGGTCCACGGACGCCTTCCACGGATACCTCTGGGAGGACCATCGGCGTCAGGCTCCATTCGCCCGAGGCATGGCGGAGGGCCACGCCCTACTGGCCCCGGACGCCCGCGGCGATGACGGCCTCGCGGCCGACGCCCGCCCCGACCGGTTGGCCGGGAGCGACCCGCCCCCGTTTGGGAGCGACCTGAGGCCCTCGGAACGCCCGGCCTGGGCGCCCGGGCGCCCCCCCTGGGCGCGCCCTTCGGCGCGAGCAGGGTCAAATATGGAGGGGGAAGGAGAGGGGGGGCCGGTGAGATACGAGCCAGGGCGAGGAGTTAACGGGCGTGTTGGGAAGCAGCAGGCGGGTCCCACAGGTGTTCATGTCGGGGCGGGGGCTTCGCGTTGCGGGGGTATCCCGGTGGACCTCTCGCCCTCGACCCCCCTTTCGCTTCCGCCCCCGATCGCCCCAGGCACGCCCACCTCCTCTTGGTCCTCTCATCCGCAGCCATCTCCCACTCCAGAGCGAGGCACGCGAGCAGCGCGCGCACCCCAGCCTCGCGCGCCAGCCGCGCCTCCGCCCCGCGCTCCGGCAGCGTGCATCATGGGATTCTTGGTGGGCCTGGTGGCCCCGGACCAGAGCAAGGCGCGTGGCCATGACTACAGCATCATGGCGGTGAACCCCCTCGGCGTCGTCGTCTCGGGGGCCGCGCTGTCGGACGAGCTCCGGAGTGCCGCCCACAACATCCTGTGCACGGTGGTGGACGAGCTGGACAGCGAGGACCTCGTCGAGGTGGTCAACCACGACCACGAAGCAGCCCCGTGCATCGCGGCGGCTTGCCTGGCCGCGGGGGCGAGCGAGGACCACGGCCAGCTGGTGATCGTCGACGGCAAGCGGGGCGCGTGGGGAGTGGGCGCAGGGCCGAATATCAAGGTCCAGCGCCAGGCGGCCAAGCTGGCGCTCGCCCTGGCCCAGTTTCAGGGGCAGCCCATGCCGGAGCTCCGCGAGCTCTGCAAGCACAACAGGGGGCTGCTCGACATGATGCGCACGGTGGACGCGGAGGCGGTCGTGGAGCTCACCGACGTGGACGACGCCTCGAGCAGGGGCGAGGGGAGATCGACCCCAGCCCCGGTCCTCGAGCCGGGCGAGGACGCCGTGACCGCGGCACTGGCGCGTGCGGCCATCCAGGCTGCAGCGCGGCGCCAGAGCAAAGGCGCTCCAGCGGAGCGCCCGCGGCCCCCGCGGTCCCCGGGCCAGGAGCGCCTCGCCGAGGAGGTCCGCAAGCGTGAGAGGCGCCCTGCGCCCTTGCGCTCGCCCTCGCGCGCGAGGCGCCGCGATCGCGAGCGCGATGAGCCTCGCGATCGCGGGCGCAGGGGACGGGAGGAGGAGGCCGTCTTGAAGCCCAAGACGGGGGGCGCCCCCCCGAAGGCCGACATCGTGAAGCGTGAGGCCGTCCTGAAGCCCAAGAGCGGGGGGGCGCCGCCGCGGTCCTTCGAGGTAAAGACTGAGGTGGAGGAGACGGCGGCGCCAGGCGCGGGGGGCGGTCCGCCCCAGCGCCAGCCGCGCTCGAGGAGCCGCCGTAGGCGCAAAGAGGAGCAGCGCCAGGGCGCCCAGCAGCAGCCCAGTGACCAGCACGACGAGGGCGAGTCCATCATCCGCATCGAGCGGGTACCGCACCACGTCGACGCCGAGGTGGTCAGGCAGGTGGTCGTGCCCTTTGGGGTCGTCAAACACATCGCCTTCCTGTGCGACCACCGCCACAAGCGGGAGCCGTGTGTGCTCGTGGAGTTCCAGCGCCGCGCTGATGCAAAGCGCGCGCGGGAGTGCATGAGGTCGAACTATCGGTTCTACAAGACGGACCCGTGCACAGCGGTCACGGAGTGGGCGAGTCGACCTCGCGGCCCTGACCCAGGCAGCGACGGGGAGGATGGCCCGACCATCCAGCCGCCTGCCTGCCCCGCCTGCCCGACTGTGCGCTTGTTTTTTTTTTGGCTTTCTTTTTCATAGTTTTTGTTTGCGTATTTTTCTTTTTTTTTGTCCAATTTTGTTTTTGTTTTGTGTTCTTTGCTTTGTGTGTTTGTGATATCTCTTTTTTTTCTCCTCCTGTTTTTTTCGTTTTTGTTTATTTTTTTTTTTGTTTTGTGTTGTGGCTTGGTTTTTTCTTTGCTTGTTATTTTTTGGTTTTTTTTGTTCTCTTTGTTTTTCTGTTTTTTTTTGTCTTTTTATTTTCGTGCGCTGTCAAGATGCGCTGGAGCTTCTTTGACCCGGGAGACGGTTGGGGTTGCGAAATGTGCCCCGCGGGCGGAGCTAACAGCGGAGCCCTGCGGTGGCACTGTAAGGGGTGCGACGTGAGCTACTGCGAGGCTTGCCGCGTCGCCTTCGGCAAACCCAAGACGGCGGTGGAGAAGGCCCGGCGGAGCGGCCACACCGTGCGGGAGGCGCCGGGCCCCAGTGTCGGCCATGGCGAGCGCCCCAGCACGGGTGCCACGGGTGCGGGGGCTGAGGGGGCCGCCCGCCAGGCGACCTCAGCGTCCCTACTTAGTTGTTCTTGTTTTGTTGTGTTTTTTTTGTGGTTTTGGCGGTCTTACGCCTCTGTTGTTGTGGTGTGCTTATTGTGATGTTCTTTTTACACCCCAAGATTTGTTCTCTTTGGGCCCAAGCGTGAGAGGTCGCCCAGCCGCAACCGGCCCAAGCGCGAGAGGTCGCCCAGCCGCAGTCTGGCGCGGGACCCAGCGTGGGCGCGGCGCGGCGACACCCCTCCCGGCCGCACGCGGCGCAAGACCGGGAAGCACGCTGGGCAGCTTCGCGCTCCTCGCGGCGGCTGGCACGAGCAGGAGAAAAAGCGGCGGCGCGCTGCCGCTGCGGAGGCTGCCGCGGGCGGGGGTGGGATCCCAGCCTGGCGTGGCAAGGGCGCGGGCGACAAGGGCGGCAAGGGCGGCAAGGTCAAGGGCAAGTACTCCGGCAAGGCCGCCAAGGGCACCAAGAGTGGCGGCAAGGGCGACAAGAGCGGCAAGGGCGGCCACTCCAAGGGCGACCAGGGCAGCCGCGGCCGGAGTGAGCGTGACCGGCCCAGCGCGGGCGGTCGCGCGTCGAGGGGCGGCGATGGCGGCAGCCCCCGGGACCACAGTGAGCGCGGCGGAGACCGCAGCGGAGACGAGAGCCGCGATCGCCAGGGGAACACGCCATCCATCTAGGCGTGGAGCTCCCCATATCCCGACGCCAGCGCCCGCGGCATCGCGGGCTGCGGGCTGAAGGCGGCGGCCTGTGAGTGAGCCGGCTTTCCTTTCAGCCTACCGTGCGCAGGTGGCGCCTGCGATCTTTTCAGCCTACGGTACGCAGGTTGCGCCTGCGATCCTCTTTCCTTTAGCCTACGGTACGCAGGTGGCGCCTGCGATCCTTTTTCTTTTGAGGAGTTTGAACGTTGCGCGCACGTCGCGCGCTTCCTGGACCCGGCCGCGCCGCGCGCCCTGCGCGCCGTGCGGTCGGGGCCACACTTGCGCTCTGCGCCCGGCGCATCATGCGCCGCTCTTTTCTGTTCTTTTGCGCGCTTCGCGCACGCGCCGCGCCCGCGCTCTGGGTTCGCGGGGCGCGGAAGGCCTCAAGGTTGCAGGCAAGTGGCCGCGCGCGCGAGGCTCTTGCAGCCTCAGGATCCGCCCTCGCACTTCGGGCCGGGCGTTCCCGCGCGCGCGGCTGCGCTTTCTCTTTCCTCATGGCCAAGCGGCCGCAGGCGTGCCAGAGCGCGAGCGCGCGGGCCGTCAGGGCCCACGCGCTCGCGTCGGGCGTGGGCCGTCAGGGCCCACGCCCAGGCGGAGATGCGCGTCGCCACGCTGCCATGAAAATACCATCGCCCTGTCCTGGTCCCTCTCTCGTCCCCTCCTCTCCTCCTCTCCCTCCGTTGAGCGCACGCGTATCTCACTTAACTTGTATAGTCTGATTGGTTGTAGACTGCAGGTTAAGTGGGAGGGGGTGTGGGCTCAGGTAGCCATTTTGGGTCCGTAGCGTTCGGCTCTGGCCGACGCGCGGGCGCCCACCCACCCCGCTTTGCTCCCAGACGCCTGCGCGGGCCAAGCGGCCGCAGGCGTGCCAGAGCGCGAGCGCGCGGGCCGCCAGGGCCCACGCGCTCGCGTCGGGCGTGGGCCGTCAGGGCCCACGCCCAGGTGGAGATGCGCGTCGCCACGCTGCCATGAACATACCATCGCCCTGTCCTGGTCCCTCTCTCGTCCCCTCCTCTCCTCCTCTCCCTCCGTTGAGTGCGCGCGTATCTCACTTAACCCCTCTCATCCCTGTAACTGTCCCAAAAAACACAAAAAACCCAAAGTTCCAGAGGAGAGCTCCTCGTCATCTTCCAGAGGGCGGGTAAGAAGAGGAGGAAGCGGGGGCGGGGGAGTTCTCCTCTGAAACTTTGGGTTTTTGGTGGTTGTTTGGGACAGTTACAGGGATGAGAGGGGTGGCTCTTGGATTTCTTTGGGTTTTTTGGGGGCCTCTCAGGCGGGAGCCTCGTTTTGAGTGTTTTTTGGGGGACCTCTCAGGCGGGAGCTTCGTTATGTGTGTGTTTTTTGGGGGGGGACCTCTCAGGCGGGGGCCTCGTTTTGAGTGTGTTATTTGACGGGAAGGATACACCTCTGCAGAAAAGGTTGGGCATTGCACCCGAAGGGTCGGGCATCGCCGCCGAAAGAGTTGGGCATTGCACCCGAAGGGTTGGGCATTGCACCCGAAAAGGTTGGGCATTGCACCCGAAGGGTTGGGCATTGCACCCGAAGGGTCGGGCATTGCACCCGAAAGTGTTGGGCATTGCACCCGAAGGGTTGGGCATTGCACCCGAAGGGTCGGGCATTGCACCCGAAAAGGTTGGGCATTGCACCCGACGCAGTGGGCATTGCGCCCAGAAAGGAGTTGGGCATAGCAGCAGCATAGCAGCAGCATGCCAGCAGCATAGCAGCAGC
>CAUYUJ010001488.1:0-87500 GCA_963575745.1 Prorocentrum cordatum | reverse complement strand
TACTATTACTACGACTACTGCTCATACTACTACGATGTATTGCCCTCACGATTCTTACGGGTGTTTTTATGATTGCGACTGGTAACTACTACTGCTACCATGGGTGCTACCAGTACTAGCACCAGAAGTCTTCTACCAGAATTACGACTACTATTCGTATTATCGCTACTACTATGACGACGGCGACGACGACCACGACATCGGCGACGATTACGATTGCTACGGCGACGACTGCGACCACCACGCCCACGATAACAAAACATTATTACTTTTTTCACAAGTTTTACGACTACTACGACTATTACTACGACTATTCCTATTCTCGCTAGGGTACTCTTCTTATCACTCATATTTTATTATTGCTACGACTAAGTTTATTAGGACCATTCCCACTTCCACAACGATTTTGATTATTCGTACGGCTACTAACATTATTTCTTTATTATATTTACTACTACTCGTATTATTTCTTTTACTATTATTACTACTACTACTACTACTACTACTACTACGACTACTACTACTACTACTACTACTTCTACTACTAATACTACTAATACTACTGCTATTACTACTGCAACGACGACGACGACGCTTCTTACTACGACAACTACTACTACTGATATTATTACTACTTTTGTTATTACTACTACTACTACTACTACCACTACTACCACTGCTACCACTGCGACCACTACTACTACTACTACTACTACTACTACTACCACTACTACTACTACTACTCCAATGCTACTACTACTATTACCACTACTACTACTACTACTACTATTATTACTACTACTACTGCTGCTGCTACTACTACTACTACTACTACTACGACGACTACTACGACTACTGCGGCTACTACTACTACTACTACTAATAGATTTTTCATTACTACTAGTATCCACACTGTGGATGGTACCACAATTATTGCCACCACGACTAGTTTCCTTTTTATCCCAACGAATATATGTGGTATTATTGTTAAAGCTGTTTTTAGTCTCATTCCTCTGATCCGTAACAGTTTCACCCTCCGCCGCCCGCTCCCTCCCTCGGAGTACTGGGGTATGCAAGGACTTTGTTGTGAGGGTTGGCGCCGTCGCGAAGCAGCGCCAGAAAGCCGAACGGGAGCAATTGGAGATATGAGCGCGCCGAAACCTATCAACATCTTAAAGCAACGCGCAGATGTTGGCCTCTTGGACCCTTCCTGTGGGTGCTCTTGGAGCTCTCTCTCTGGGGCCTCTAGGGAGCCTCTTGTGTCGTATTGGGACCATCCTGGGCGCCTTGGAGCACCCTTGAGCCGTTTCCGGAGACTTGTTGTGATGCTGGGGGGGCTTTGGTAAAGTACTAAGTATTCTACAAAAGGGTTTCTTAACTGGGGGACGTGAGTGAGTTATAATTTGCCAGGGATTGCGGTTTCGGCGGGCACGTACTGCACCATTTACGAACGAGTCTTGCCTCGGAGACGCGAGCACTGCGTAAACTGCAGGGGGTTACGGTATCGGGAGCGCGAGTGCGGAATACTTGGCGTTGCATGTTTGTTCTTATTGTGTAATGTACAAGGCATTCTGGCTTCAGGGGTGCGAGTATGGCGTAGTTGACAACAGATTTTGGTTTTCGGGCGCGCGAACGTCGTGAATTTTCACGTGTCCCACTACCCTCATTGAAATTTCGAGAAGAAGCCGGGGTGCGGGTTACCAGGGCCCTTTTCGGCTCCACTCCACCTTGCGCAGGTTTCATCCATTCACAGTAGAAGCAGGACACAGAATTGTGAAACTGGAAGCTGGAATTAGAGCAGGGACGAGCAAGCCTAATCCGCGGAGCCGGATGACCCCGCACGGGGGCCGGTTGAGCTTTGCTACCGTTAGTTGGTTACGATCAGTATAGGTCCAATTACCATCACCGCCCACTAGTGCTACTACTACCACGGCTACTACTACTATCATTATTACGACTATTTTGCTATTAAGTCGTTACCATACGCTCCCTGCCGCCGTTTCTGTAAATATACAGCGTTATACGAACATGGACTTGATCCGAAGGTGTTTTGGATCGGAAGACTAGAAAAGGACCCGCGCGCGTGCCGCGCGCTTCCCCTCTCTCATTATATATTTTCTTACCATTTTGCTTAACGGACACCCAAACCTTACTTTCCGGCTGCCATATCCTTGGTTCCGCTACTATGGACCCCAAGTCTACGACCAGTACAACCTGATGATATTGGCCCTGTTGGGCTGAAGTTGGGTAACGATGGGCTATCAGCCGAAAAAGCTCCATTCCAAGGAAGACCGACAATGTCGGTCATCTTGGGCCAAGTAAGATCATCTTCTCAAAAGACGAAGGACATGTGGGAAGTGACCTTGGCCCTAGAAAGCCAGGAACGTATGAGGTTCAAGTCGTCTGACTGAAGCAACCGACTTCTCAAGGCATCCAAGAACCAGAAGAGACGGTACTGGGAAATTCCACCGCGCCCACACGTCAGTTTTCCCCTATCGAGCGGGACAACAACGTCATCCTTCAGATGGTTTCATGGAGTCCTTACGCTCCCATTCGTCGTCCATCCCCTGCCGGCGACTCGATGCGAAACGATGGCGCCCCTGTCAACCGTGGGAGGCCAGATACGCCTCTTCCCGACGATGAATTGGACGAGGAAGAGGAATGGCATGGAGGCGAAGGTCGCCCACGCAACCCATTACCTGACGATGTCGCGCAAGCCTACGTCGTGAACTCCAGCTCGTCCGGCGAGGAAGGCGATGTGAAGACTCCGACCAATAAGAAGGATACCAACTCCATTTCGAGCTCACTGGAGATTCTTGAGACGTCAACCCTCGACAGCACGCCGACGAGGCAGATCACGGACCATGCCCGACGCACGGCAGACAACGCGAGCCCCGACGACGACGATGCTCACCCTGAGGATCCAGGGGCCTCATCCGGTGGGGCCGCGACAGAAGCACGACATGGAATGACCCCGAGAGAGGATCCGGCAAATGTCAAGCTACCCCCATACGAAAGGTGCCTAAAGACTGAACCTGGCGGATCGGGCATCCATGACGAACCCCATCCAGTCCCTCGTGCCAGATCTCGCGGGAGACAGCTCTTTGATTCACCGAGCTTGATCTTCCGGAGGTCGCGCTCGGGAAAGGGCTATACGCGCCCATTTCGCAGGGCCTAGCAGGCGTGGCACTTCCTCGACACCAGAAGGGGGTGCGCAGGGGGTGGTCTCTCTATACGCGCCCATTTCGCAGGGCCTAGCAGGCGTGGCGCTTTCCCGACGCCGTATGGGGTGCGCAGGAAGTGGTCCGTCAGCGCGGCCGTCATCCGATTCGGTCGTTCAAGGCATAGCAAGAGTGGCACTTTCCCGACACCGTAAGGGGTGCGCAGGGGGTGGCCGCTGAGAGCGGCCGTTATCCGAGCATGTTTCGTGGGGTTTTGGTTTTCTTCCCTGCCGCGTCGTCCTGGCGTCTCAACATTCTGGGTCGTCATAGGCCGAGCTCCCAGCACGATTTGGTAACACCTCCGGGTCGTCAGCGTGGCACGCTTGCGTGGCGCGCTGTCGATGGGCGCGTTTTGCGCTGCAACAGTGGGTCGCCGAGGCGGTATGGGAATGTTGTCGGCCCAGCGGGCTTGCAGAGCAGCCAGTCGGTTCGGTTGCTTGATGGCTGCCGCAGCGTATCGGAGACCTCGATGCCAAATCGGGGCATCCTGGTTAGTATATCAATGGCGAGGGTGCGAGGAGGAGGAGAAGGAGGCTATCATCACTCCAGCCATAATATAAGTATGTGGGTTTCCTCGGTAGCGTAATCTTGATGTTGTAGTGAAGACGTAGCTTGCCTAGCTCAGGTCTCCGTGCTTGCATTAGGTATGATACATCTAGTTCGTATAGCTTGATGCGTGTGCAGAGCGATTAGTTTATCCCTACTGTTTGTGGCCCTCCAAACTTACCCCTCTCAACAGGGTAAGGGCCCTTTAATTGTTAAACAGTAGTGGCAGCGTCTCGATTGTGTGGTCAGGAAGCCAGGCGTCTGTATTGGCGAGCTTTCGTGTCCTGCACATCGCGTCCTCCGACTGGGCTGGGGCCCTCCGGAACAAGATCGCTCTCCAGTCGCAGCCAGGGCCATCACTTCGAAGGAGGTGAAGATAGGCCATCCCGCGGGAGAGGAGCGAGGAGGAAAAGGTACCCACACCGCCGCTACCATTCCCTCGTCTTCCCTTTTTGGGGCCTCCTGGGAGGCCCTCGTCGCCTCCCCACAGGGGAGTAGCAGTATCGGTTTCTTGTGGTTTCCTCAGTCCCACGGGAGAGGAGCGAAGGAGGAATGATCAGTATGAGGACGAAATTGGGTATGATGGCTGGAGAGGATGATGCGTTGCTAAAGGACGAGGAAAGCGATCCAGAAGAGGAATCTCATGAGGATGACAATGGAGGATGGAGGAGGAGGAGGGCGAGAGGAAGGAGCGAGGAGGAGCGATAAGGATATCGGGAGGGATCAGTAGTGGCAAGGTGCGGGGAGCGAGGGAGAAGAAGGAATACAGGCAGCCAGGCGTTTCAGAACCCTCCAGAGTCCCTCTCCGCGTATCATGTTCCCCCTATCCTCCCCCTCCTGCTACAGGACCCCTGGTCGCCGCCCGAGGCTTCCCGGGGGCGCATCGCTGATGCCATCTCCCCCCCCTCCTGCTCTCGTTCCTCCACCCTCCTCCCTCGGCACCTCCTGCTTCTCCCCTGTCCCGCCTCCCCCTTCCTCTCCTCCTCTTCCCCCTTGTTGAATCTTCTTTCTCGTCCAGACATCGAGCGTCACCCCAGTGAGCAGCCACAAATGATGATGATGATGATGATGATGATGATGATGATGATGATGATGATGATGATGATGATGATGATGATGATGATGATGATGATGATGATGACGATGCTGACGATGATGATGATGACGATGATGCTGATGCTGATGCTGACGCTGATGCTGATGCTGATGCTGATGCTCATGATGATGATGCTGATGCTGATGCTGATGATGATGATGATGATGATGATGATGGTGATGGTGATGCTGATGATGGTGGTGACGATAATGATGCTGCTGCTGCTGATGATGGTGCTGATGATGATGATGATGCTCAAGGTGATGATGGCATTCTGAGTGATGGAGAGGTCGCAGAGCAGTATGATAACGATGTGTCACTTGGGGCTGGGACCAAGATCAGGAGCGATTGCATACCCGTGCAATGTCAGCGCCACGTTTGGACCCGCGCAGGTAGTGAACTCCGCCTGATACCCTTCGTGGACGTTCGGGGAGATCGGTTGCGCTACAGGTGATGTTTTATGTCAGCGCATGTCTTTGGCAATACTAGCCGCCCATAGTGGCAATGTCGCTTGAGACAACCTCACAAAATAGACATACCGCAGGATCGTATTTAAAGCGTCGTTCATTGAATACGAATCTCGCGCTGCGAACATTCTCGACCCATCGAGATGCTGGCATCGCTCGCGAAGTCTTGGTGTATTCGAATGTGGGCATTCGCGCAGCGCATCCTCGAAAACATGGACATCCTCAATACGTACGTTCGGAAGAGTCTTCGGATTTGTTATGTCACGATGAAGGTGTCTCAGGCGATGCGCCTTTGATGATGATGGCGGTGGTGATGGTGATAGAGATCGTGTTGGCCGTGTTGGTGATGATGGTGATGATGGTGGTGTTGTTGTTGATGTTGATGAGGGTTCTGATAATGGTGGTCATTGTGATGATGGTGTCCATGTCGGTGTCGATGGCGATGATGATGATGATGATGATGATGATGATGATGATGATGATCATGATCATGATCATGATGGTGATGATGATGACGACAGCAGACAGAGACAGCCAGACAGGCAGATAGACAGAAACCATCAACCGAAGTCTTGCGACAATACACAGATAACGCGACGGCACATCGATCGCGAACATTGCATCTCGGCCCTTGCGAGCTCTGTACTGCGCATGATCTAAAAGTTGCCAGGTGGTCCTGAACATATTTGAGTAGGCAGGGCATGTCGTAGCCCCTGCTGGGATCACGGACGCCACTGGTTCCCGATGGCCGCGAACTTCATTCTGTGCGTAGCGACGGCTTTGCTGCTACTGCAAGGTTTGTCACGCTCCATGCACGGAACTGTAAGAGGATCTGTGGAGTCGTCGGCAAAAGACGCCGATGCCAGCGTACTGTCACGGGCGGGACGTTTTAATTTCCACCAGTCGGTGGCTATAAATTCTGTCCATGCGGCTGCTCCTCTTATGAGCTTGGGTTCCCGAACGCATCTAGGTCGCGCCGGGCTGGCGGCGGCGCGAGCCCGGGAATCGCCTGGTGGTCGGCGAGAATTCGTCGAGACCACTGTGAGGGAGAGGCCGAGTGGGGCAGGAGGAGGGCTTGCAGCGCAGGGAAGGGCTTGTAGATCAGGATGGATATGTGTATCAGGCGGCGCCGCCTGAGTATATTGTCAATGGAGGGAAGCTGGAATTTATGTACAAGTGCAAGCTCGCTTAGGCGGGGCTTCGCAGGGATCGGGGAACGGTTCTCATGGGCGACCCTGTGCACGGCGCATATATATATGTATATATATATATATATATATATATGTGTATATATGTATATATATATACACATATCTATATATACATATGTGTGTGTGTGGGTGCAGCCATTGTATGTGCGTGCGCGAAGGCGTCCACAGATAAGAGTTATAGAACAGCACTGAAGGACGAGGGACTGCAAAAGTCGCTGCCTGAGATGCACGCTCATGTGTTGCACTGCGAAGACCTGCCGCACCAGGTTGTGATACACCGCGGATGCTTTCCGCAGGCGCGCACGTATGTCCAGGGCAGTAGACGCGACCCCAGACTGCATGGATCCTGAATGCTTATACTCGCTCACCGCGAGACACTCGATGCCTGGGACTCCAGTTAGGTCCAAGGCAAGGCGCTCGCCAATCATTGCCTCTGCCTAGGCGGCCCGTGCGCCCTTACCCATCAACATGATGAGGGCCTCTGACTTGCCAGGATTCCAATCAAGCTGCATGCCGTGCCTCGCCATGGTGGTGTGAGCCGGTTCGGCTACCAGGGCGACGTGGCTTCCCCAACTGGCACAGTGTAGCGTGCGTGGGGAAGGCGCTGGGCCGGTGGGCCCATGGCGGGCGGCTGGTTGAGTTCGTGAAGCGCTGTTCGAAGCTACCCCGGGGCCACGCTATCAACAGTGTTGAAAATCAAGGCGCCGAATCGGAAGCCTTGGCGTGAGCTCCTCGTCGTCCAGATGACCCTGCCCTCTGGGGGGAGCGCGAACCAGGTGTACTTGTGCAGGTCGGCCACTAAGCTGATGAGGTGCTCGGGGAATTCGATCTGCTGTGAGATGCCACCGTGCTGCATGGGGTAGTTGGCCAGGTGCGAGGCTGCCGTGTCGTCAACTCCCACTTGCTGGACCTGCGCGGTCAGGTCCGCCTGGGTGGTGGAGCCAGCTTCAAGGTGAAAGGCCATTTCGCGTACAAGCTTGTCGAAAGCCTCGTGAGGCCAAATAATAGAATGGTTGCGGGCCTCTTCTTGATGGCGGTCCTCTCGACGAAGCTCGACACGACGTGGTGGCCACGATTGGCTCCAGAGCACGCCACCCCACCGCACTGCTGCGAAGCTAGTGCTTCCTCAACTCGGCGTTGAGCAGAAGGGCACACGACGCCTGCGAAGATTTTCGAATTTTGATCGCCCACCAGGAGCCCTCGGTATATGTCGCACTCTGCCGTGTCGCCCTTTCCTGTGAAAAGTGTGGCGGACCTTCCCACGCGCCATGCCTCTGGGACGCCATTGGTCTGGATGGCGTCCTCGATGATTTCTGCTATGGGTCGGCTGCAAGGTCACCGGCGGCCTTCCACACCTCGATCGCCAGGCCGTCGGGGCCTGTGTTCGCGATCAGCGACCAGCGCCTTTGCCTCATCGGCTTGGGCGAGACGTCGGTCGGTAGTCCTGCCTCGTCGTGCTGACCACATCCATGTGGAATTCGGCCACTGTCTCGCGCAGGCGCGCGCCCGACTCGCTCTCCCGGTCACGTGAAGAAGCCTCCATGCCTGGCGAAGCGAAAGGACCATACCAGGAGGATGGTGATGATGGTGATGGTGATGAAGATGATGATATGATGATGATGATGATGATGATGATGATGATGATGATGATGATGATGATGATGATGATGATGATGATGATGATGATGATGATGATGATGATGATGATGATGATGATGATGTTGATGATGTTGATGATGTTGATGATGTTGATGATGTTGATGATGCTGATGCTGATGATGATGATGACCATGATCATGATGATCATGATGATGACGATGAGAAGGAGGATGCGGATGAGGACGAGGACCAAGAGCAGCATGATAACGAATTGCAGGAGGGGGATACACCAGACGTGGTTTAACACCCGCGCCATTTCAGCGCCACGTGTGAACTCGCGCGGGTAGCGAACTCCACCTGATGCCTTTTGTGGACGTTCGGTGCAAGCGTTTGCGTTACAGTTGAGCTTCATCGAATGGCTTTGGGCCCATCCCGCCGCCATGTTTGGGTTTTGGGTATGCGGCGTATTGGATGTTCGTTGGGATCTCGTGGGAGGCCTCTCGTGGGCCTCTCGGAGGCAGTTATCAGGCCTCTTGGGAGCGGTTTTGGGGCCTCCTAGTGCATCTTTGGGGTCTCTTAGGGTGCCTCTTGGAGGCCTCTTAGGGCCTCTTGGTCGCCTCTTGGGGCCTCCTGGGGACCTCTTGGGGCGAAAGGCTTGGATGTTCGGTTCGTTTTCCCTCTCTTGGGTCTCTCTTGGGGCTGTCTTATTGCTTTCTTGGGTCGTCTTGGGCCGTCTTGGGGCGCTCTTAGGCCGCCTTAGGGCAGTCTTAGAGGCCTCATGGGCCATCTTGGGGCGGTATTGGGGGCCTATTGGGCTCTTGGCCCGTCTTGGAGCGTCGGGAAGAAGAAAAGGCGAGAACGCCCAAATTCTTCAAACACCAAAGGACAATCAATGATGTTTGCTCTTTGGGACCTCTTGGGAGGCCTCTTGGGGCGTATTGGAGGCCTCTTGGGCCATCTTGGGGCCATCTTGGGCGTCTTGGAAATTGTCCGCCCGCTCCCCTCCTTACCCTCCCCGTCACCAACGCTGTCGTCGTCATCCGCCGCCTTGTCGACGCCATCATCCTTCACATCTTTCCCCCCGTACCAGCCCAATTGGCAAAATTGGCGCTTCCCGTTCTTGTCCGATCAGGTTCGCCCCTCAAATTACATATCAATTGATTCCGAATGCCCGATTCGATACTGACCGATCTTGACCCTGCCTCGGACTTGCCCCCCCCGCCCCCGCGAGGCAGCGTGATCCGCCGTGGCAGGGTGATAGATAGGCAGCCCATCGGCGTGTGGGTAGACATCCACGCCGAGAGGTGGGCGTTTCTGGACGAGCCCCCCGAGCTCGCCTTCCGGCTCGATTACCGCGAGGACCAGTCGAAGAACCAAGCGTCGGGGGCGTCGAGGGGGGTGGGGACTAGGATTCTGCGGATATCGTGGCCGGGACAATGAGATTTGCCAAATGTCATGGCCCCCTTTCCTTGTTCTTTCAACACGTTTCCTGGCACCCCCTCGTCCGCGCACATTTGCCTCGGGCCATGATGCGCCAACTGCCCTCTTCGTGGCCTTTCTCTTCGGCGCACCCGAACCACTATTTGAACATAACATTCGGTGGTCCGTGAGGATTTTTCGGATTCGCACTGTCCCCCCCCCCCCCCGCGGCGCTTCCGACGCCGCCCCTGGCAAGCTCCGCGCCCGCGCGCCAGGGGGCGTATCTAGCGGCGCCGATCCAAGGAATCCGCGCGGACCTTCGAAGTTGTTTTTCACATGTTGTGTTGCTTCTCGACTTTCCTGTGGGTGGTCCTTAGTTAAGAGGGTTAGCACCATGCGTGCGTGTGTGTGTGTGTGTTGTGTGTGGGTGTCCCCCCGCTCAGCTCCACCGACAGCACGCGGCCTGTGCTGTTCCTCGTGTGACCGCCTGCATCGTGTTGAACGTTTTTGTTCCACAACCACACGGTGGCGCCAACACACGTCCTGAGGATCCTCGATTACCTCCTCCTTCTATGTAATTGCTACTCTCCCTTATTCCCCTTCATTCGCATCTTCCCTCCTGTTTCCTCCTCCATCCTTTCTTCTTTCCTCTTCCCGCTCCTCACCTGGTCCTGCTCTTCCGGTGCGATTTTGGCTCAAGTGCGATCAGGGGCGATTGCGCGCCAGCGGGCAGCTCACTTCAGTGGGCATTTCGGGTGTCGTGCCCGAACGGATCTCACTTCGCCTCTTTTTCTTCGTTGCTCCACCCGCCCGCATCGCTTTGTTGCGCCATGGCCTTCGCTGCTGAAACGATGGAGAAAGGCACCTATATATATATATATATATATATATATATATATATATATATATATGTACATACATATATATATATACAAGACTGCAGTGGCGCTTCGCGCCATGCACCTTGGTCCTTGCAGTTTGGAATGCAGGCGGAATGGCAGGAAGGTCAAGCCGACAATTTAGCGATAACTCCTGGTTGCCTTTTCCGGCATCGCCGCTATAATGATGTTTTTCGTTATCCTTCCTCCATGCTTATTGTTCCGTATGTTCGCCATACCCTGCGCATTCTCCCCATCCTCCTCAGCTCTTTTTTGCGGAGGTTCCTCCTTGGAGAGCCTCTAGGGGCCTCACAAAAGTTGTTTCGGGCTTTCTTAAGGCCTTCTGGAGGCCTCCTGGGCGTATTCTGGGGGCCTCCGGGGGCTTCCTCGGGCCACCCTGCCTCCAATCGCGGTCTCCCCGAACGACCGAATCACGATTTGGAATTCTTCGGAGGGTGTCTTTGGGCCATCTTTGGCCGCCATGGGGCTCTCTGAGGGCCATCTTGGACCCGTGTTGTGCCTTTTGGGGGCTCTCTTGGACTGCCTGGAAGCCCTTTCGGATGGTTGTGGGGCGATTTGGGAGCCTCCCAGGCGGCTTCGGACGCTCAGAAGACCGCTGTCTTGGAGCGTCGGGAAGCCGAAAAGAGGATAACCCCAAAAGTCATCAAACACCCACAGAAAATCAATGATTGTTGCCTCGGGGGGCCTTCTTGGGAGTGCTCTTGGAGGTCTCTTTGGGGCCGTCCTGGAGGCCTCTTGGGCCATCTTGAGGTCACGTCGGTCACTCTTGGAGCGCTCTTGTGCTGTCGTGGGGGTCTCTGGGACGTCTCGGATGACCCCCCTGATCGCCTTAAGTGTGCTGGGAAGGCTTGGCAAAACGCCTTGCGAGGCCCGGTGGCCGCTTCGAGGCCCGTCTGGAGGGCCCCAAAACACCAGGTCCAGGGAGTCCGGTTTGGGGGGGGGGAAACGGGCTTTCCCCCCGCTTGGGCTTATGCCAAGTGTTTGTCACGCCTTTGTTAGCCAATGTCTCGGGGATGGGCCGCCTTGGGGTTGCACGTGATCTCTGTATCACGACGGATCTGTCTATCCGTGACCCTGTTGGCTCAAGCGAGAGCACGGTTCGATGCTGAACCGTGCGACCGATTGGCTCGGAGCGGGCGTCATCTCCTAGCTCAGTCGTTGCCCCGCCGCGCCCTCCTGCCCAGAGTGCCCGCCATACACCTGCCAGCTGACGTGCCCAGCGGCGCCGAGCTGCCCAGCGTGCCCAGGGGCGCCTACGCCAGTGCAGGCGACCTGCCCTGAGCCTCCGGCTTGTCCGACGCTCGAGGCGCCGGCTGCCGCGGGGCGTCTCTGGGGCCTCCTCGCTGGCGCTCTCGCGTCCATCACGGCCTCGGGCTTCCTCATCGCGATCGGCTGGTGCGGCACCCTGAGCCTCGGGACCACTCGCCGCCATGGCGTCAGGAGTCGTCCAGCTCTGGGCATGGATCCTGCACAGCGGGGAACGAGAATGGCAGCAGCGACGGGTCTTGGGCCACTTGCAGCCGCCGGGAGCGACTCCGGTCAATGACCTTCTGATCGTGTGCGCGACGCCGGACGCCGACGTCTACTTCGAGCTGGTGGACGGCACGAGCCCGGACTACCAGGCTGTGAGGTTCTCGCCGGATCGGCGCACCATCCCCCCAGGGATTGCGCGTGGTCAGACCTACCGTTTCAGGAGACAGCCCACAGCTGCGGAGCTCGGCGCGTTCATGGGTCAGGCCCGACAGGAGGCCATGATTTTGTTAAGGGTTTCAGCGTTTTCGCCTTTTCGGAGCCTCGACGCTCCGAGCTGGCCCCAGGGCGCCCAAGGTCGCGCAAAGATGGCCCAAGAGGCCACGTAGAGAGCTCCCAGACAGACCAAGAGGCCCGCAAGACGGCCCAAGAGGCCCCAAGGCGGCCCAAGACGACCCCAAGAGGGCCACACGAACTCGAAGTAGCAGTTCGCGCCCTCCGTTCCAGGATGATCCCAGAAACGGCCAGCAGGCCCCCAAGAGGCCCCCCAGACGCCCCAGAAGGCCCCAAAGTGCTGGAAGACGGCCCAAGACGGCCCCGATCGCCCCCGGACGCGTCAGGAGCGCCCCATGAGGGCCCCTATGATGGCCCAAGACGGCCCCAGGACGGACGGCCCAAGACGGCGCAAGAGTCACCTGAGGCAGCCCCAAGGGCGGCCAAAGACGGCCCCCAATACAGCCCAAAGACAGCCCCAGGGGCGTCCAAGACAGCTCCAGACGGCCCCAAGACGGCCCAAGGGGCACCCAAGACGGCCTAAGAGGGTACCAAGAAGCCCCCAGGAGGCCGAAAAGAAACCCCGAAAGGCCCCCAAACGGTTCCCAAGGAGAAGGGAGCGCCCGCCATCAGTGGCCGCATAGGGAGCGTTGCCCTCCTCCGTGGGTGCGGGCGCGAGTGAAAGAGCGCCGAATAATACATAGCAACATGGGCACTACTTCCCTTTGATATTGCCTCCCAGCTCCAAGGCGTCCTTCGCCGCTGCCGCCCAAGTGAGTCGAGATACACCAGAGGCCTCCAGTGAGCGCAGTCCCCAACGCAGTCTCACCCAGAGGGGCGCGGAGACGGCGCCCAAAAGGACGTGCCTCCCTGCGCGTCCACAGTGAGCCCCCATGCACAGCCCACCGTGCGACATTTTGAGCGCCCTGGGGCAGCATCGATCTCTCTCGTGGGCACGAAGCAGACAGCAGCAGCGGCGGCACACAGCAGCAGCAAGCAGCGACATGCAGCGGGTAGAAGCACGCACCAAGCGGAACTGGCCATCAGCAACAACCTGCAGCCACAAGCAGCAAGAACACGCAGCAGCGGCCTCAAGCACTACCAAGAGTACAAGAAAACGGTAGCAAGCAGCAGCACGCAGTGGCATGCGCGGAATGTGAGGCCGGGCCCCGCAATCAGATGCCAGTTCGTGCAGATTTCGTGGACGGAGTCCACGGGTCAGTCCTACCGACGTCGCCAGCCTCCTTCCGGTGCCCACAACCCACGACGACGACCACCACCACCACCACCACCACGATAACGACGCCGACTACGACGGGTACGACGGCGGCCTCGCGGCGGCGACGACAACGACGCCGACGATGACGGCGACGGCGGCGGCCCCGCGACGGCCAAACAGCTGGAGCGCTGCTAGAGCTCGGACACGAAGACGCGGTCTCGCTGCCGCCGCCCCAGCTGCCGCCGTGCTTTTAGGCTGTCGGCTAAATCTCTGCCGTTCCTCCGAGAACCATTCCAGAAAGATGTCGTAGACGGAGTCCACGGGTCGGCCCCAGTCAACTACAGCACGGGCATCAGCGCGTGCGGGAAGGGCGGGCAGTGGCAGTGGGCTCTGGCGCTGCTCAGCGAGGTGCAGGCGAAGCTGGAACCCGACGTCGTCTGCCCTGCACTGCAGGAGCAGGCGCACGCGAGACGGGCCTGGGACCCGACTCGCCTTTTTTGGGCCCCCCTCGGTGGCTCCCGGAGGCGCCCAGAGGCCCCACGAAAGCCACATCTGCTTCACGCGAGCGCCACGACGCCACCAGGTGCCCCTGAGACGACTCGCCATGGCCCCTAAGAGCCTCAGAGGGCACGAAGACGCCCCAATATGCTTCCGAAGGATCCCCAAGAGGGCATCCAGACGCAAGAACGTGTGATTTCCACATGGGTTAGGACGTGTTTTCTTATGCTGGCTGTTTCGGGCCTCAGGTCGCCGGGGACGGCCCAAGAGGTTCCCGAAACCGCCCGAAGACGACCCCGGAGGCCCCGATGAGGGCTCCAAGACACCCCAAGAGGCCAACCAGCAACAACAAGTTGCAGCGACCATCAGCAACGGCCCAATGCCATCAAGAACAACAAGCAGCAAACCACGCAGCAGCGGCAAGCGGTAGCGGCTGGCAGCAGCAGCAGCAGCACGCAGCCCCAGCACGTAGCAGCAAGCAACACCAATCAAGCACGATTGACCAGCACCAAGCAGCAGCACGCGGCAGGACAGAGTCGCAGTAATCAGCGGCACGCGCTAGCAGACACCAGCCAGAGGCGGCAAGACATACTAGTTAACAACGAGTGGTAGCAAGCACGCAGCAGCAAACAACATGAAGCAGCAGCAAGCATCAGCAACGGGCGAGAACGCAAAGCGAGCAGTCCACGAGCTGTCAAGCCACCAGGCAAGCGATCTCGCAAGTGGAGGGCGAGCACCGGTCGTGAAGCAGGCAAATGGCGGCCACCCTTGCGCGCGAGATTCGGCTTCTTGGTGGCCGCTGGGAGGGCCCCGATCCGATCAGACCTCCCGCCGTGCATCCAGTCCTCAGGGCCCACCCTGATCGGCTACAGTCAACGCGCCCAGGAATGACGCGCGCCTTCGTCCAGGGTACCCTTGTGTCCTTGCCTCTGCGGCCCGTTCTTTGCCCTTTTCACCGGTCGCCCACCGCCCAGAAAATCCTAATGGCATTGCGTCCTTACCACCCGTCCTCACTACACGTTTTCACTGTACGGCGCCAGGATGGCGCATGCGAGGGAGAAGAGCAGTGGCAGCGGGCCGCACTGCCGCTGTTTTAGATGATGCGGGAGTGGAAAATCCGAAGCCGGCTGCCGCGGGCCACTGTGCGGCGGCGGGCGGTTACGAGGAGAATCGGCAGCGGCTTTCGTCGCTGCTCTTCGAGCCGCTGGAGGCAGGGGCGGAGCCAACCACTGTCGCCCAGAGCGCCACAGTTCGAGCCCCTGTCGACGGCATGCTCGGCGACGGGTCGCCCGAGGCCGACTCTGGTTGTCATGAGCTCCTCCTCCGCCTCCTCCTCTCCTCGCCCTCCTCCTCCTCCTCCTCCTCCTCCTCCTCCTCCTCTTCTCCTTCGCCTCCGCCTCCTCCTCCTCCTCCTCCCCCCTCCTCCTCCTCCCCCCTCCTCCCTCCTCTCCCTCCTCCTCCTCCTCCTCCTCCCCCTCCTCTTCCGCCTCCTCCTCCTCCTCCTCCTCCTCCTCCTCTTCCTCCTCCTCCTCCTCCCCCTCCCCCTCCTCCCCTCCTCCTCCTCCTCCTCCTCCTCCTCCTCCTCCTCTCCTCCTCCTCCTCCTCCTCCTCCTCCTCCTCCTCCTCCTCCTCCTCCTCCTCCCCTCCTCCTCCTCCTCCCCCTCCCCTCCTCCTCCTCCTCCTCCTCCTCCTCCTCTTCCTCCTCCTCCTCCTCCCCCTCCTCCTCCTTCTCCTCCTCCTCTTCCTCCTCCTCCTCCTCCTCCTCCGTGCGAGCCAGCTGAGAAGGTGCAGCGGGATCTGCGCTGCTCGGCCCTGTGCGCCCTCGGGAGGACTGCAGGGATTACTGGCATCACAAGAGTGACGAGCGCGCCCGCGGGGGGAGGAGGAGTCGAGGAAGAGGAGGAGGAGGAGGAGGAGGAGTAGGAGGAGGAGGTGGAGGAGGAGGAGGAACTGGGAGGAGAGCGAGGAGGCGCCCCCGCGGCAGGAGGTGATGGACGTTGTTGTCGAGGGCGTCAACCGCAACACCGGCGTCGCGGACGTGAAGATCCGCGATCTGGCGCGCAAGGTGCAGGGGAGGCCCGAGCCCGTCGACGGGCCCTCGCCTCCGCGGGCCCTGCCCTCGTCGCAGGCTGCGGCCAGGGGCCCGGCCTCCTCGGGGGGGGGGGGGGCACGGCGGTTAGGGGGACGGGGAGGGGGAGGACAGACGGGGGGGGACGGGGGGCGGGGGATGGGGAGCGGCGAGGAAAGGGAACAGGGGGGAAAAGAGGGAGGGAAGAAGGAGGGAGCAGGGGCCATTCGTATCCGGGGGCCGACAGGGTGGGAGGGGGGGAAGGTGGGGGACCAACGCAAGGAGGAGACAAGAGGAGGAGGAGCAGGAGGAGGAGGAGGGAGGAGGGGAGGGGGGAGGGAGGATGGGCAGGAAGGAAAGAAGGGACGAGGAGGAGGGAGGATGGGAGGGGGAGGAGGGAGGGATTCCAGGAAGGGGGCTGGCATATAGGACTTGCGGTTGGAACTCCGGTCCTTCAGCCGCACTCCCACCACGGCGTGGACGAGCAACCGCCCCGCTGGGCCCACGGCAGCCACGCCAGGTGTGCTGGAAGTTACCGCACAGCGGTCCGTTCCTCCCAGGGGAGGGGGAGTAGGAGAAGGTATGTTGGGCGCAGGTGAGTATGGGGGGAGGATGGGGCGGGATCGGGGGAGACAGTGGGGAGGGAAGGGGCGGGACAGAAGGGAGGAAGGGTGGGAGGGAAGAGGGAGGATAAAAGCGAGAGCCAATGTACGCGGAAGGGGAGGAGGAGGAGGAGGAGAAGGAGGAGGAGGAGGAGCAACAGCAGCAGAAGGAGGAGTCGGAGGAGGAGGAGGAGGAGGAGGACGAGGAGGAGAGACGCCAGCTGCTGCTGCTGCTGTTGCTGCTGATGTTGCTGCTCCTCCTCCTCCTCCTCCTCCTCCTCCTCCTCCTCATCCTGCTCATCCTTCTCCTCCTCCTCGTCCTCTTGTTCCTCCTCCTCCTCCTCCTCCTCCTCCTTTTCCTCCTCCTGCGAGCAATACCAGGTCTGGCCACATCAGATTTTGATCACCATCGGCACCCTGCTCCCAAGAAGGTGCAAGGGGACAGGGTGATCGGCCTTCTTTTCTCTTTTTGGACGGACCTGGTCCAAGGTCCGCGAGAGTCATGTCAGATACTGGACCGACCATTGCGAGGCGCAATGGGACGCTGCTATTCGTGGCAACGCGGCCGTCCATGAGGTGTTCCTCAAGGCGGTCGACGAGGAAGTTGTTGGCAGGCTCTATTTTGCACATGGACATGGGCTGCTAGATTTTGCTCAGTTCTACGACCGTGTCGGATGACATCGTATTGGAGCGGCAGCATTACGTCTAGGATTTCCTCCAGGGATCCTCGGCCTGGAACTGCAGCAATGCATGGCCGCAAGATGTGTGCGGCAGGCTGGCGCCTGTCCCCCTTTCAACCCCACACGGTCCATCGTGGAAGGGCTACGAGGAGGAACCCGATTCGGCAAATGCGCCACACACTTCATTATGGCCAAGATCACTGAAGCTCACGTCAATATGTCACAGGCGCTGCTGGGGTGGATGATTTGAGCCAATCAGCTCGAGGATCCAGCAAATCAATGTGTCAACAGATGTTCTTATGTCTTAAGGATACGGTTCTGTGCATGAATGATGCTGGACTCAAGATATCCCCCCAGAGCGTCATCCCATGCAGGAGGCCCGCGGTATTTCCAGACGGCCGGCGGCGCGCGGGCACCAGGCCAAGGCGGTCAGCGGCATATCTCGGAGCGGACCTCAGCGGAGGACGACGACGATGTCGGTCCACCAGAGTCGCGCGCGCCGCCAAGCACGCCAGGATGTCAACCAAGATCGGCAGCTACGGGCGCACTCTCCGACGCCATCGACTCACGGCGCGCCTGGGGCAGCAAGGCGCCGCGCCAGCAGGGCTTCGTGGGCATCAACTGCACGGCGTTTTCGGTGTCCAGCTGGCCGCAGTACGACGACGACAGGCGTCAGTTGCGGCCCCCGGCCCACTGGGCGCTGTGCTACTACCCTCCTCGACCTTGTCACTCCGAACAGAGATCCAGCGTGCCGTCTCCCATGCGAGACCCTGCGGGCGTGGATTGGTGCGTGGATCTCGGAACCGCGCATTCGAGGAGGTATCGAGCGCACTGGGCCTTGGCTAGTTCGGGAGTTGTCCTCAAGACCCAGGGCCCAAAAGTTGTTGACGAGTGCGAGGACCTCCTGCCGCTGTCATCACCTGCCTACTCCAGGCAGGCTGGGAACCTGAACAACAGCCTGGGGCATTCCAGATCTTACTAGTGGGCGGGTGTTTCAGACGGATTTCTTGACAGGCCGCGCGGCCACAGACGTCCCCAACGATTTCTTCCACGAATCTCAGAGTACCAGCCAGGCAGATTTATGGCGCAAGGCGGCCTTGTACTTTGGAGGCGCTGGGTCGGAAGACGGTGCATGCAACGACAGTTACCGACAGCTGCTCAAGCAGCTCGAACGAGCTCCTGGCGGCAGAAGGCTCACTGGCTTGATGCTCGCAGTTGCGACGGGCGCTTCCTGGCCTCGGGCTAGGCGACAAGCTCGTTGCAAGCGGCAGCACTCGACCGCGTGTGCAAGATGCCGACATGAGGTGGAGACTAGTTTTCATCGCGCGTGGGGCTGTTCAGCTAAGTCCAGCAGCCCCGTGTATCAACTCAGGGAGCAGTATGCGATCAAGGCCTACACTCAGGCTGAGGCCGACGAGTGTTTTTGGACCAGGGGACTCATTCCAGCCAAGCGGGTCGAGGCCCAACCACCACCTGCAGCAGAGTGCGGGGTCTTTCAAGACGAGGCGACCACTGCAGATCTGGTTCCAGGGTCCGAGGCGACACCCTGTTTCTGTTTTGGTCATGCAAGTGGAGGCAAGGACACGTTGTCTCCCAGACTACGCCGCGCGGGCATGGGCCTGGCGGTGTTTGTTCTACATCGCGGACTATGCAGCGGTCTGCACAGGCTGGCACGAGCAGAAGTGGAGGGTGCCCTACAGGTAACGACGACCTGTGGCATTCCATCGGGCTGGCGCTGAAGGACCGAGAGGAGGCATCAGTTTTCTTCGTCAACTCCCACCTCGAGCTGCACCAGGCCTCCGCCCAGAACCCGAGGTACTTCAGCATGGGCAATCCAGAGGCCGATCGCCTGGCCGCCCTAGGCGCCGAGGCGGCGCGCCTGACTGAGGCTACCCGTGCTAGAGTAAAACAAGTCGAATGCATGGCCTTCGCGGTCAGGATGAGGATCCTCAAGAGTTCCCTCGAGGCCATTCGCGCCTAGGAATGTCTCGAGAGAGAGGACCGTCAGAATGGCCGTGGGCGACGAAGAGCTACGGTCGTTGTGACGCCTCCCGCTCCAAGCATTTGTGCAGCCTTTGCCTCCCGCCATCAGTTGGGTGAGAATGGTCGTTCGTGCACTAAGTGTCGTAGTTCGGCTTCACCTGCTAGGAAAACAAGGTGTGGCTGGACTCGCCATGTTTTGACTGAGTCAATGTGGGCGGCGAGGTATATGAACCTCCTCCTGGGGCCGAGGTGCACATTTCAGGGGGTCTTGCTCGCCACTCGCACGCACTCAGGTTTCACCAGAGGGTCGGGGTGTGGTTCTGTAGTGTCTGTGGGTGTTTTCGCAGCCGAACAGCTCGCGAAACTGAGCGAACAGTGTTCAGGCCGCCTAGACGGTAAGCGAATTAATTACCGTAAACGTACCTACCAGGGTCTTTGGCCCAAGGCCTTCAGCAAGGTCGAGCTCGCCAGGAGAGCTGTCAAGCAGAAGCCAGCGTAGGAACCTTTCAACGACCCAGTCGCCCAATCCAGATGCTCCAGATGCTCCTCCTCCTCCTCCTCCTCCTCCTTCTCTCTCCGTTTCATCTCCTCCTCCCTCCTCGTCACCTGTCCGCGGCTGTGCGCGCCGGGCCGACCTGTGGATCTCAGGCCTCCGGCGCTTTGGGCACATGACGAACACTACGCAAACCCTTTCCACCAAGAAAATTGCCCAGGCCCCACGGATAGAGGCGCGTGGATCGAGGCGTTGGTGTTTGTTTGAGGCCCTGGTGGCCTCCACGAGGCTCCTCGCGGCCACGGTTTATTTCTGGTCGGGGCGCCGCCCGCGAGAGGTCAAGGGCTAGTTCACTCACCCGTGGGCTCAGACCCCCTCGCGTCTAGGAGCGTTCCTGGCGGACGGTATTCGGTGGATGTCGGCCGCCCCCCCAGAGCCGTCGCCGTCCCCCCACTGTCGTCAAGCATGGCCGGGAACGCGGGGTCCAGACTTGCGATGACGTGCCGACGTCGGGGACATTGGTCGGCCCATATTCCGCCTAGTCATGGATAAGTCGCGACGGGAGGTTTCGGCAAACGTTCGACCTCCAGGACCCCTTACATCGGCCTAGGGACCGTGAGAAAGTCGCCCGGCGAAGCGCCAGCACTGGGGCAATGGTCAGGGTCTCCAGGAGCCCATACTTCAAGAGGTAGAAGTCAACACGGACACGACGAACCGTCGGTTCTTATTAGATATATAGGAGGAGTGGGAAGTGGATGGGAAGACGAGGCTCCCGAACATACGGAAAATTCAGTGAAACCAGGGTCTTCTTTTGACTATGTATAAGTTTGCGTGTGTGTCCCTGGCCCACATCACGGGGTTGAGAATTCACAACGTCTGAGGTCCGGGATCGGACGTGTTCCGCCGCTCGTGGCCTCCGGGTGCTGTCTCTCTCGGGCCTGGGGGGGGGGGAGCGGAAGAGCCGATCTGGAAGCGAGTGGCCTGAGTTGCGGACAGTTGGGGGCTCCTTTGTCAAAAGGTTTGGGTGCACCTAAGGAGTGGCCCTGCGCCAGGGTGACCTTCGATGCGGGTTCACTCACAGGGCCCCCATCCCCCCAGTAGCACTGCCCTGCGCGCTTGATTTTGGCCTACCCGCGGCCTGTCTGAGCCGCGCACCATACCTCACCCTTGCCTAGGGTCACTCTTGCATATATATATACACTATACACATATGTCTAGTCGAGAGGTGCGCATGGCGCGGCGTAGAAACAAAACCAGGCTTGTACGGTGCTACTGAGGCGGCGACTGGGGACGGCAGGATGAACTGCAGCATTGGATGGCACGTCGCTCCGCCAGTTCTGGCCCACCACGCTTCGGCGCGACACGTTCTCCACTGTCTGTTTCCGACGTGTCAACGTCCCGAGTTTTCCCCAGGGCGGGCTTTTCATCGTTAGCCGTGTTTTGACGCTCCTGGGGCCCTGTGCGAGCACCCGGAGCCTGAAAACAACAAACATTTCCCGTCTAGACTTCTCCACGACGCGAGCGTGTTTTGGTCCCCGCTCCTCATCGTCCGCCGCCTCCCTCGAGCAGACGTAAGAGTGACCCTTCGCAGGACTGACCTTTGGTGCGGGCTCATCGGAGCCACCTCGCGATAGCTGAGCGCGATGCGATAGCGGCTGCTTGCGCGCCTGGATTTGGTCACTCTCGCCCAGGGTCCTTTTTTCGAGCCAGACGAAAGGGGGGGATAGGGAAAAAGGGGGGGTACGAAATCTGCTGCATGCAGCTGGTTTCAGCCCCACCGAGGGGCCCATTCCTCGATACATGGCCGCCTCCGGCGCCGGGAAAATCAGCTGCGTGAGCTGATTCTCAAACCCCCCGATTGCTATCACCCCCTTCCGCCTGGCCCGACTTTTGCGCGTGGCCGAGAGCACGCCGTGGCCCCCGAAGACGGGGGCGCTCCCGCGGCGGCGGGGGCCCGCCCCATGGTGCTGCCGGCGGCCAAGAGGAGGTGGGCGCGGGCGCAACAGGTGCCGGCGGTTCAAAGATGGGGCCCAGAGGGATCCTCCTCCTCCTCCTCCTCCTCCTCCTCCTCCTCCTCCTCCTCCTCCTCCTCTTCCTCCTCAAAAAGTCAGGCTGATACAGAGCCATTCTACCGTGCAGCTTGCAACACGAGTAGCCAATCCGTTGACGACAGGTGGGTCCGACTCATTTTTTGTTTTGTCTTGCTATCCTCCTCCTCCTCCTCCTCCTCCTCCTCCTCTCCTCCTCCTACTCTTCCTCCTCCTCCTCTCCCCCCTACTCTTCTCCTCCCCCCTCTTTCTCCTCCTCCTCCTCCTCCTCCTCCTCCTCCTCCCCCTACTCTTCCTCCTCCCCCTCTTCCTCCTCCTCTTCCTCCTCCCCCTCTTCCTCCTCCTCCTCCTCCTCCTCCTCTTCATCCTCCTCCTCATCCTGATCCAGTTCCCTCCCTGCCTCCTTCCCTTCTCTAAGGCCCTGAAGGATGCTCGGGCTGGACGAAAGGGTAGGGTGGGAAAAGGGGGAGGCACGGAATCTGCTGCATTCAGCAGGTTTCCGTCCCACCGCCGGGCCCATTTCTCGATGCATAGGCGCCTCCTGGCGCCAGAAGGCGCCAGGACAGCCAGCCTACACTTTCGTTCCCCCGAGATGCGCGGGCAAGGTTTCGATTCATGCCCATTGCGTCTTGGACTTTTTGGGGAGGTGCACCAAAAGGCCGAGGCGCAATCGGTATGGATGAAAATCGAACTTCTAGGGGTAAGAGGTTTTCCCACATCATCTGCGCCTCGGAAGTCTGGGGGGGAGTCTTGCACGCAGGATTGGGTGCTACAACTAATTTTCCCCCTGGCGATAATAGGCGTGACCTGAGGGGGAGGGGCGGGAGGGGGCCAGTAACGACACGATTCGTGCCATCCTTGTTTGGGAATGCTTGAGAATGGCTGATTCCCAGACGGCGCTGGCGCGAATCGTGACGTGACCAGTGGGGGAGTGGGGTGGGGCTGGTCACGGGCGTTATCGAATGGCCTTTCATCCACCCCGCCACCGTGTCTGGTTTGTGAGTGGGAGGCCTCTTAGATGTTCGTTCGGATCTCCTTGGAGGCTTCTCGGGGGCCTCCTGGAAACAGTTTTGAAGCCTCTGGGGAGCTGTGTTGGGACCTCTTTCGGGCCTTAGCGGTGGTCCTCCTTGACTGTGCCTCCCACCGTGTCCCTCCTCCGCCGCGGCCCAAGTTTGAACGTCCGAAACTTTCTAAACATGCCCGTGAGACTTGAAAGCTCAGTCGTGCCCTGAGTAAGTCGCAGCACAAGATCCCGAATCCTCACCGCCCATTTTGGCAGTGCTCCTTGTGTGACGGACGCACGGCTAGGAAATTCGCTTTCGATTTTCTGAATACGCCGTGCCGTGTTGTTGCTCGCTTTGTGGAGCCGACGGTTTTTTTCGGCCGGGTCATTCACCAGACTCACCGACACCAGACTGGGGTCCAGGGCACGGTGTTTTGCTCTGCGTGTGGACTGCATGGCCGATTTCGGGTCCGTTCCGATGGTTTGGGCAAGCCTTGTCGACCGATCACGCGCCGTGGGCGCAAGAATCTGGCGGCCCTCCTTCTGGGCCAACTTCCACAGCAGAGGGCAAAGCAGTGCAGAACGGTTTTCTCTATTCAACGATCTCTTTAGGCTGGCCAGCTCTTTGTTTCCCCTCGTTGGGGCTCAAGATTTCCTTGTCATGAACTGTGTCATGGTAGGGTCAGGCGCGGGGGTAAGGCAGCCCCGACCGCAGCCTCTCCCTTCTCTGTCTCGTCTGCCTGCTAGTCTGTGTCCCTTTCGTTGGAGCGGAAGGCGGCGGGTCCTTGATCGCTCTGCCCAGTTGGTCTTTGGCCGTGTCTGGAGGGCCCGCCTTGGGGGCACTGGCTCAGGGGACGAGTCGGGCCCACACCAGGGGCAGTCCAGGGGCCGTCCAGGCGTCCGCCCACCAGGGTTACGTACACCTGGGGTTGCCTGGCTGTCATCCTGGCGTCGCCCTGTTTGTTTCAGGAAGTATAGGCCGATGGGGCTGGCCCCAGGGCAGGTTTCAGTGTGCATACCCCACATCTGGGGCGAGGCTTGCCGTCGTCCTGGCGCTCGTTGCACCTGGGGCGGCAGGTCTCGTCGTCCTTGTGTGGGCGGTCGATTTTGTTTTTTTCTTGGGGGCTGCGCTGCCACTTTGCGTTTTCTTGTCCTGACTGGCGGTGCAGGTTACGCAGCCTGCCCTAGTACCCGAGCCTTGGGGTGCCGCCTTTTTGTCGTGTGTGCATGGTGTGTGTGTGTGTGTGTGTGTGTGTGTGTGTGTGTGTGTGTGTGTGTGTGTGTGTGTGTGTGTGTGTGTGTGTGTGTGTGTGTGTGTGTGTGTGCGCGTGCGCATGCGTCGCCCTGCACGAGTGTCAGGCACCCCGCTTCAGGGGGAAGGAACGCCGCACACTTCTTTCTTCCTCCTCTCGGCGGTGCTGGTTACGCAGCCAGCCTTGTACCCGAGCTTTGGGGCACCGTCGAGTTGGAGGGATCTCAGGGTTCTCGAGCACGGGGGTGGACGCAGGCCCGCCCCGACCGTGGCTCAACCTTCTCGGTGCTGTCACGGCTTTGGTTGCAATGCCACACCTGGCCCCGGCACCGTCTGCGTCGGCAGCGCACTGGCTGCCTCGCCGCCCCCGCTCGATTGCACAGTGTCGAGCGGGGCGGCGCCTCACCCCCTGCGCTTTCGCGCTCTCCAGCAACAGAAAATTCGTGGGTGCCGCCTGGTGGCCTCTTCGGGGCCTCGGTGCCTCTCGGGGCCCACTGCTCGAAATGTCTTGTTCTGGTCCCCCGTCTGGTCCCCTCTTCGAGCCATCTTGTGGGCGCCTCTTGGGCTGTCTTCGGGCCGTCTGGGGCGGTGTTAGGCCCTCTTAGAGGCCCCTTGGATTACATTGGGGCGATCTTGGGGGCCTCAGAAGCAGTCTTGGAGCGTCGGGAAGCCGAACAAGCGGTAACGCCATACTATGTCAAACGCCGACGTTGACTGTTAGCGAGTGTGGGCCCCAAGCAGTGTGTTTCTACCAGCCAACGTTGTGCAATATATCTGGTGCATTCTACGTTGGGAAGCTCATGTTGTCCAACGTCTACGTGGCGCAATACATGTGGTGTAGTCTACGTGGTGCAATCCACTCTGCTGAAGTTGAAGTCGTCATCTCCACTGCTCGCGCAACCATCCCACCCACCCACCCACAACTTGGTTTGCAAAGCCTCTTAAGACCGACTACGACGACACCGACGACAACGACTAGGACGACACCGACGACTTCGACGACGGCAACGACGCCGACGCCGACGACGTCGAAGACGACGACGACGACGCCAACGAAGGCGAGCACGAGGGAGGAGGAAGGACGACGACGGCGACAACGACGACAACGACGACAACGACGAGGGAGGAGGGAGGACGGCGACGAGGCGAACGACGACGAAGGAGGAAGGACGGCGACGCCGACGGCGACAACGACGAGGGAGGAGGGAAGACGACAACGACGACGACGACGACGACGGCGACGAAATACGAGGGACGACGACGAGACGCCGACGACGGACGACGACGACGACGTGGGAGGAGGAGGAAGGACGACCACGGCGACAACGACGACGGAAACGACCACGACGGCAAAGAGGACGACGACGACGAACACGAGAAAAGACAGACGACGCAGGCGACGACGACGACGACGTCGCGGGAGGAGGGAGGACGGCGACGACGACGACGACGCAAGAGCGCGCGCGCGCGCTTTTATTGAAAATCCGTGTTGCGAAAAGTTGGGTTGTTGTGGGTTTTGGACGCGCGATTTTGAAATCCTTCCGACACCGATGGGTTTTGAAGGTTTTCGGCATACGCCCGCGGCGACGCGCGCGTCTGCATGTCGTTCCGTTTTTTGCAGAGGATTCTCGCGACGGCACACGCGCAAGGACGTTCGACAGATTTCGACATGCGCGCGCGCGAAGCCCGTTTGGTAGCATTTTTCGAAAATCTTGAAAAACCTATGGTTTTTTTCAAGATTTCGCAAGGGTTCGCGCGGAAGTTTTTTTGGCAAATCAATGTTGCGAAACCCTGTGTTGTTGTATGTCTTTTTGGAAACTCGATTGCGAAAGCCTTCCGGCACCGAGGGTTTTTGACGGATTTCGGCATGCACGCGCGACGACGCGCGCGTGTGCACTTCGTCCTGTTTTTTTTTTTTTTTTTTTTTTTGGCAAGGGTTTCGTGAAACAAGTGTTATGTTAGAACCAACAATGTCACCGCATAGTGTTTTTTACAAGGGAACCTCAGGGGGGGGAACCCGGCCTGGCTGGGATGGTACGATTTCACATTTAGGATGGACGAGTGTGCAGAAAATATTTGAAAGAATATTATCCCAGAGGGGGAGCGATAAGTCCGGGCGGGGGGGGGGTCGAGTCTATTCTCTTTTCAGAAAAGGAGAATTAACATATTGCTCCGGATATTAAAATTCCTTCCCCCCACCCCTGAGAGTTGATTATCCCCGGCCAATACAGATCTGGTCGGGGAAGAAGGGTGGCAATGCCGAACTTGACCATCGCTGGGAAAAGTTGCGAATCGAATTTGCTATCTGCTTATGTTGAGTAGCAAGGGTTCAGATGGATTGCCCAAGGATTCCTTTATAAGGAATCCGATGGATGTCGTAATGTCCCCGATGGATGTCCTAAGGAATCCCATGGATTTCCTCAGGAATCCTATGAATCACCTATGGGGCCCTATGGATGTCTCAAGAAATCTTGCAGATTTCCTCCAGACTCCTGAGAATTTCCGGAACAATCACATCGATGTTCTAATGGATCCCAGTGGTTTCCTTAGGAATTCGATGGCTGTCGTAAGGATTCATACATACTTACACACATATACATACATACATACAAACACACACATATACATATAACGGCGCACCGGGTCCGGGGGCCTGGGGCCGGGACCCCGACCACAAATGTGGGCTCCGGGGGGCCCGGAGGCTCGTCGGACCGCCGGACGCCGTCCAAGATCGTTCGCAGGCGGCTTCGAAACGCGCTCCGGTGGCTCCAGATGCCTTCCAAGACGCCTGTCATGACACCAAGAAGGTTTCAGAAGCCTCCAAGACGCTCCGAAAGGCAGCCCAAGAGAGGCCCAAGAAGCAAAAATCGTGCCATTCCTATGGGAAAACATATATTTTTCGCATGTTCGCCTCTTGGGTTTTCACCGCGTCCAAGACGGCCCAAGAGGCGCCCAAGACGGTCTACGAGGCCTCCGGGAGCGCTCCAGGGCTGCGCACGAGTGTCCCAGGATGGCCCCAAGACGGCCGAAAAGAGCCCCAAGACGAGTTCGAGAGGGGTCTCAGACGGAGAAAGCCAACCTCGAATTCCGAGCTTCCGGCCCAAGAGGCTCCAGGAGGCGCCAAAATGCCGCCAAGAGGCGCCAAAAGGCTCCCAAAAGCACCCCAAGACGTTCCGAGAGGCACCCCAAGAGAGGTCCAAGAAACAAAAATCGTGTCATTCCTATGGGAAAACGTATATTTGTCGCATGTTCGCATCTTGGGCTTTCACCGCGTCCAAGACGGCCCAAGAGGCCTCCAAGACGGCCTAGGAGGCCTCCGGGAGCGCTCCAAGGCTGCGCACGAGTGGCTCAGGACGGCCCCAAGACGGCCCAAGAGAACCCCAAGACGACTTCGAGAGGGGTCCCAGAAGGAGAAAGCCACTCTCGAATTCCGAGCTTCCGGCCCAACATATCCCAGGAGGCGCCAAAACGCCACCCAGAGGCGCCAAAAGGCTTCCAAAATCAGCCCAAGACGTTCCGAGAGGCACCCCAAGAGGTCCAAGAAACAAAAATCGTGTCATTCCTATGGGAAAACGTATATTTTTCGCATGTTCGCATCTTGGGCTTTCACCGCGTCCAAGACGGCCCAAGAGGCCTCCAAAACCGCCCCAAGACGGCCCAAGAAGCTTCCAAGAGGGCCCCAGGACAGCCCAAGAGGGCCCCAAGACGGCCCAAGAGGCGCCTAAGATGGCCCAAGAGGGCCCCAAGACGGGCCCAAGAGGGGGCCCAGAGGGGGACCACGAACCACAAGCTCGAGCCTTCCGCCCCAAGAGGCCGCCAGGAGGCCCCAAGGAGGCCCCTCAAGAGGCCCCAGGAGACCCCCAAGAGGCCCAAAGGAGGCCCCGAGAAGCCCCAAATCGGCCCCCAAAATGCTTGGAACCTGCTTCCAGGAGGCCCCCGACAGGTTCAGAGGCTCCCGAGAAGCTACGTCAAACTCCCAGCGAGCGGCCGGACGAGGCCCCCCACAAAATCCAAAGAGGGTTCCAGCATTTGTATCCTTCAGCGCTCTCTGGCCTTCTTCCCCCTGCCCCCTTCCCTGCGACTTTCGTTGACTCAAGCTCGCCTCCTAGCTAGAACCTAAGCGCGCGAAGCGCGCGCGTGGTTCTAGTATATATATATATATATATATACTGTGGCGTCCATTTTTGTTTCCTCTGGAATCCTATGGATCCCCTAAGGAACTCATTGGATGTCCGATGGATTCTCATATATGTCCGGAGGATTTCGATGGATTTCGTGTAGTCATGTTTTTAGACATCACCTTATGGATGTCCGAAGATATCCTTTGCATGTCCTCAGGGGCCCGTTGGATGTCCTAAGGAATCCGATGGATGTCCTCAGGATTCTCATCGATTTACGAAGGAGGATCCTTTTAGACTGTGTGTAAGAATCCGCAGGACATCCTGAGGATTCCTTCGGACATGCATCGCTTCCCCCCCCCCCAGGTAATCCATCGGATCCCCCAGGAAACCCATGCGATTCCTCAGGAGATTTCTAGGAATCCTCAGGACATCCATATGCTGCCTTTGGAAATCCATCGGCTTCCTTAGGACATCCATCGGATTCCTTAGGACAGCCATCGAATTCTTTAGGACATCCATCAGGTCCTTTAGGTAATGCGCAGAATTCTTTGGGACATCCTTAGGATTCCTTATGACATCCAGCTGTTTCCGTAGAGATAGTTACATGTGGGCTCCGCCGGAACTGCTAAGGAATCCTTAAGACATCCATCGGATTCCCTAGGATATCCATGGACTTCCTTAGGACATCAATGGGATTCTTTAGGAAATCCATCGGATTCCTTAGGCAATGCACAGGGTTCCCGGGCGAAGGACCCAACCGTATGTAGTTGTGAGTAACGCGTTGTGGGTGCCGCTTCCCATGGGGCCACGCAGCGCGTGATTGGGCGTGCCGTAATGGGTGGGTAGGGGGGGTGGGGGGCGCATGCGGGCGGTCCCACTGGGGCCTTCGGTGGAGCTCCCTATGGGGCCACGAAGCGCTGTAGTGGGTGTGTCGGACGCATGCGGGCACCCCCACTGGGGCCTTCGGTGGAGCTCCCTATGGGGCCACGAAGCGCTGCACTGGGTGTGTCGGACGCATGCGGGCACCCCCACTGGGGTTTTCGGTGGAGCTCCCCATGGGGCCACGAAGCGCTGTACTGGGGGCGGGGGCGCATGCGGGCACCCCCACTGGGGCCTTCGGAGGAGCTCCCTATGTGACCACGAAGCGCTGTACAGGGTGGGGGGGACGCATGCGGGCACCCCCACTGGGGCCTTCGGTGGAGCTTCCCATGGGGCCACGAAGCGCTGTAGTGGGTGTGTCGGACGCATGCGGGCACTCCCACTGGGGCCTTCGGTGGAGCTCCCTATGGGGCCAGGTCTCGGTATCGCACTTTACGCGAAACCGCGACAATGCTCACAACGGTAATTTTCGTATGTTTTGTTGCATGTTTTTGGCGTTCTTTCTGGGGCCTCCTCGAGCGCTTCTGGAAGTCTTCTTGGGCACTCTTGCCGGCGTGTGGACCGGTTTTGAGATCATCTTGAGCCGTCTTGGAGCGCTCTTGGGCAGTCTTGGGGCGTGTTGGACTGTCCTGGGCGCCTTTGGGGGCTCTGCTGGGCCGCGTCGGAGTCCTCTGGAGCGGCCTGGAACGGCCCAGGCGCTCTGCCGCACCTATGGAGGCCTGGTGTCTGCCCTTGGGGCTCCTGGCCCTGGCCCCCGGGTATACGTATATGAACGGGGGGGCAGACTTGCATGCAGATTGCCATACACACACTCACACACACACGCACACGCACACGCACACGCACGCACACACACACACACACACACACACACACACACACACACACGGGCGAACCGATAATCCTGGAGAGGGGGGGGGGAATCCAATCCACTGTGTTCCAAGATGGGATGCTGCAAGCGGTGCAATCTATGTTTTGCGCGGCGACGGGGTGGCGACGGCGGCAACATGACCGCCAGACCGGCAGACAGTCCCAGACGACTGGCGGCGACGGGGCGGCGACGGCGGCAACACAGCCGCCAGAGCGGCAGATCGGCTCAGACGACGGGCGGCGACGGGGTGGCGACGGGGTGGCGATGGCGGCAACATAGCCGCCAGAGCTTTCGACAAACCCAGTCCCGTTGAGCAGAAGTACGACCCCATCGGTGCAAGCATTGTTTGTGGTACCGATGAATTGTTCTTTTGTGGGCCCTGTTGGGAGGCCAGTTGGAGGTCTCTTGGGGCGAATTTGGGGGCATCGTGCAATGTCTTGAGGCCATCTTGGCCGTCTTGGACCGATCTTGCGGCGAGTCTGGGCCCTCTTGGACCGTCTTGGGGTCATTCTGGGGCCCTCTTGGCCCCGCAAAGGTCATGCGACAAGACGCCCTGGGCCCCAGGGGCCACACGGGGGACCCCAAGAGAGTTGGCAGTCTGGGGTATGGATCCTTTTAAGAATCCTCTGGATTGAAGACTTGGGCTCCAACGTGGGACCTGAGGACACTCCAACTCGTGCCTCAAGGGCACGGTGGCGGATCGCGAATAGTATCAATACGAATACGAGTAAGAATAATAACACTAATATTTGCAATCGTACTTACAACAAAAATAAGAATAACAATACTGACAATAATGATAGTAATGCTGCTGCTGATGATAATGGAATGGGCTGCTGAGGATGGGAAGTGGATTCTAAGTCGAACCTCCACTATTTGAGGTTCTCGCCCTTGGGGGCCCCATCTCCCAGGGCCCAAACTTTGAGCCACCGCAGGTGGACAGGTGGGGCACCTCGACGCCGTATTGAGTGCGGGGCGCTTGCGACCGGGCCCTCCCCCTGCTCCCACAGTCGAAAAGCGGCAAGCAGCGGCACAAACACAGGCGCTCGATGGTCCGCGCGGATTTCTTAGGCCGGCGCCCCACCCGCCCGGCGTCGGCCTCCCAATCCGCCCCCATGGCGTCCTTCGCGAGCCTGGAAGGTGGGTCCAGGGCCCACCTCTAGAGATCCGCGCGGACCTCCGAAGGTTGATGTTGTGTCGTTCTGTCGTCTGCTCGTCTCTCTGTGAGTCCAGGGCCCACCTCCGGAGCTCCGCGCGGAGCTCCGAGAGCCGACGCTGTGTCCGTTGTTCGGGGGAGCGTAAGACCCGGGTTTGCCAGGACTCGGGTTCGCCATCGTTTTTTGACGACCGCGCCTCGGATTTTGACGAGGAGGAGTTCCGTGGGATGTCTGCAGCGGGAGGCCTCGTCAAAATGCAGGCTCGGCCTCGCCATTTTTTTGACGACCTCGTCGGGGATTCCCGAGTCCACTGTACCCAGGTCTTACACCCCCCTGACTGCATCTCCCTGGCCAGGAGGAGGAGGAGGAGGAGGCGGAGGAGGAGGAAGAGGAGGAGGAGAAGGAGGAGGAGGAGGAGGAGGAGTTCCAAGACGCGGCCCTCCGTGGGTCCAGGGCCCACCCCCGGAGCTCCGCGCGGACAATCCGGGAGCCGACGCCGTGCCCGCTGCTCGCCGCTCTGCCGCGGCGCCCGCCGCCCCACCGCTGTTTCCCCCGCCCCGCGCCCTCCGCGGGCGGGCGCTCCGGCGCCCTCGGCGCTGCGGGCCCCGCTCCCCGCCCGTGCCCTCCCTGCTCCGGGCCTTCTCTCGCTCTCCACTCGTCGACTAGACGTACGAGTGGCCTTTCGCCGGAGCGACCTTTGGTGCGGGCACAGGTGTCGGGGGTGGACAGAACCCCCAACAGTGACACGTCGATTAGTGAATTGTCCGTTTTCGGTTCTCGAGAGGGCGCCGCGGCCGTTATTTTTCAGGCTTGCGCCCGCCAGGTTTGGGCCTCAGGTCGTTTTCACTAAACCACGTTTTACTAAAGGGGGGTCTGTCCATCCCCGAAGATGGGTCCCCAGATGGCTGAAAACGAAGCAGAAGCAGCTGCTTGCGCGCCCAGGTTTGGTCCCCCCGCGGCCCCCAAAAGTCGCGCACCAAAGGTCACTCTTACCCAGGGTCACTCTTGCGTATAGCCGAACTCGTCTCCGCGCCTGCTCCTCACCAGCCTCGACCTCGTCCCCGTCCCCGAGATCTGGCACGCCAAGAGGCGATGGCAATCTCAGGGGTGCGCCCTGAGAAACGAAGGGAATCCCTAAGATTGGCATCGTGATGAGGCGATGCCCAGCTCAGGGATAGGGAGATGTTCCAAGCTGGTAAGCTCCCACCCACCCTGAGTTTACAATCGGAGCCTTAAACAGCCGCCCCGGGCACCCTTGTGCCCGAAGCGGCGGGCAGGTTGAAGACACGCAAGAACACGGGATTCCGAGCTTTCGGCCCCGTCTGCCGACTCGACACCCATGGAGGGGGCTGGACTGCTCGTGCTTGCAACACAGGGCTGCGGAGAAGCCTCGAGCGGAGCTTATGCGTGCAGAATTTCCATGAACGCCTCCATCTGAGTCGGAGGTTGATAGACCTCCTACCCTGACACGTCGATTAAGGCACTGGCCGTTCTCGGTTCGCGAGAGGGCGTCGCGGCCGTCATTTTTTGTTTGAGGGTCCAGGTCCGGCGGTTCCGGTCCTAGTCCGTTTTCGCTAAGGGGAGGTTACTGAAGGGAGGTTTGTCCACCGCCGATGCAATCGCTACTCCTTGTCGTCATCACCGTCGCCGTAATCAGATTCGACATCGTCGCCACCGACATCTTCTTCGTCACCATCATCGTAGTCTCCAGCATCACCACCATCATCGGCATCGTTGTCCCCCGGCATCAGAACCGGCATCTCCATCAGGATCTTCTCACCAGCAGCAGCGCCGCAAGCCTGCGAGGGCCGAGCCCCCGCTCGCTGCCCTCGGCCAATCGGGATCACCACGCCTCACCGCCCGCCTGCCTTCCCTGCCCCGCCCCCTCTCCGACTCTGCCCCCCCCCTCCTCCTGCGCCTCTCGCCCCTCGGGGGCAACGTCAGGGGGGGATGTGCTCAGGGGGGGACGTGTCGCCGAGCCGCGTCGAGCCGTGGGAAGGCAAGAGAAGTCGCGAGAGGGAAGGCAAGGGAATCAGAGGGCAACAACATATGTACATGTACGCGGTTCGTTTTCGTCGAATTGCGTTTGAGCGTGGAGGTTCGTGCACGCAAGACCGCGGAGGGCGTACATGTACACATGTCGTTGCTCGCTCAGGGAAGTCTGACTCCCGCCCCTCCCTCGCCCATCGATCGTCGATGGCGGGCCCGACAGCCCACCCCGCCCAGGAAGGTGCGGGGTCTGCGATCGGCGGCCTGCCGCCGATGTGTCGGCGACGCATCGCCGGCTCCAGCTCGCCGCATCCCGCCCTGAGCCGGTCCCCCCCTCCTCCTCCTCCGCCTCCTCCTCCTCCTCCTTCTCCTCCTTTTCCGCCTCCTCCTCCGCCTCTTCCTCCTCCTCTTTTTCCTCCTCCTCCCGTTGCCCCTCGGCCCTCGGCCCTGCTCTCCTTGCCACCGCCCTCCCTGCGCAGGCCGCGCTTCCGCGAGGCCCCGCCGCGCGGAGCCAGGCCGCGGGAGAAAAGAGCGGGCGCGCGCGCGCCGCGCGGGCCTCTGGTCCTGGCCCCTCCTCTGGCGCAGGCTCCCCTCGGGTCGGACGGGGGTCCCCAAACGGGGTCGGGACCACACCGTGCGGTGAGTCGGTGGGGATTCGGGGTCGCCGCACGGTTCTGGGACTCGGGTCGTTCTCCGAGGACGTCTCGGGCGACAGGGGCCTCCGGGGTCCCAAGACCGTGCGGTGACGGACCGTGCGGTGAGGTCTTGGGGGGTTTCGAGGTCACCGCACGGTCCGTCACCGCACCGTTTCGGGACTCCAAAGATTGGGGGAGGGGCGGGGGACAGGTTCGGGGATCCTCAGGACGCGTGCGTGCAAGCGTGTGCGTGGCCCTGTTTGGCTCCGCTGGTAGCGCGCAGCCCGAGTCGGCCCTCGTAGCACACACCGTCTTCGCCGCACTGCAGGGCCATGGCAGGCAAGCGCACGTTGGTGCTAGCACACGTTCTGCGGATCATCGATCCGTTGGCTCGTCTCGTGTTGACGCGGCGGCGACCCCAGCCCCGAGCGTTCGGATCATGGCCTCACCAACGTCGCGCAGGTGTGCGCGTGGCTTGCGAGGGCGGCCGTCACATTGACCCCGTGGCTGCCCCACTGGTACCACTCATCGGCACCACTCACAGCTACCTTCGATGCTGCGGAGCCGCCTGGCGTGTATGCGCATTCTTGCGCACGGTGCTGGTACAGGGGGATGGCGCTGCACAGGGTGCTGCCACTCGTGGAGGCGCTGCCGAGGGCTCTTGCTGGCCTCACTGCGTGGCCTCGTCGCTGGGATGCTCAGCCTGCTCTTCTTCCTCCGCTTTGCGAGCACGAGATCCCCTCGCCTCGTGGAGGCTCGCCCAGAGCGTTTCTGCTGCCGCGCGCGCGGTGCTCACACCTCGGCCGCCACGGCCACGCTTGACCTGACCTGCCTGCGCACGACCCAGGCCCTCAGCTGCTGCACTCGGGCCGAACGAAGGGGGGGGGGGATAGGGAAGGGGGGGAGAGGTACGAAATCTGCTGCATGCAGCTGGCTTCGGCCCCACTGCCAGGCCCACTCCTCGATGCATGGGCCCCTCGTGCCTCTCGGCGCCGGGAGGCGCTGGGAGAGCCAGCTACGTGAGATGATTCTCTGCCCTGCCATTTGCTATCCTATCCTTTCGTCCCCCCCCGATGCACGGCACTGTTTCTTCCCCAGCGCGTGGGCGAGGTGGGTCTTCTTGGCGTTGCGCTTCGGAGGCAAGTCAGCATTGGCTCCTCAGTGACCCCCCCATCCTCCTCCCTCGATCGTGGCATCTTTTCTGTGGTGTTCAGGTGTGTTCGGCGTGCCATCGCTCAGTATTGCAAGCCGTGTTCGATGATGAGGAGCTGCAGCAGCTGTGGAAACCTGTGAGCCTCGCATATGCAAGGCATGCTGATGGCATCGGTGAAGAGCAGAGCTGGCGGGAGCAGCGCAGCAGACAGCACGGGCTCGCCCTCCCTGGCAGCAGCGACGAGGTGGGAAGCGCCGCCCCGTAGCATACGGGAGAGGGACGGAAGGAGAGAACGAGCAGGACGTCGAAGGAGCCTGCGGCAGAGGGACTCCGCGGCATCAGCCAGACACTACGGTGGGGGCATCGGATAAGGAGCCCTTCGATTAGAAATCCAGGGTCTGGAAGCCGGTGGAACTCCAACTGTGGATCGGCTATGGATATCGTACCATACGGGAGAGGGACGGAAGGAGAGAACGAGCAGGACGTCGAAGGAGCCTGCGGCAGGGGGACTCCGCGGCATCAGCCAGACACTACGGTGGGGGCGTTCGTTACAGCATGTGCCCAAGAGGTGGTAGTCCTTGGATTGGAGGGTTCCTTGTCTGATCAGGGCGGCGGGGATATCCATGGCCGCTCCACAGTTGGAGTTCCACCGGCCTCCAGACCCTGGATTTCTAATCGAAGGGCTCCTTATCCGATGCCCCCACCGTGCGTCACGAGAGAGATCGCGGTATCCGAAGCGGTCGGGTGACTGCTCGCACTGCGCGCGAGGCGATCAGGACGTGCGCGGCATCCTGCTTTCCCAGGCACCCTGGATTTCCAGGCGGGAGTTTGCCGTTTGCCCTCTCTTGTTTCTGCCTTGCCGCTTGATCTTCAGCTGCAGCAAAGACCCTGGAAGAAGGACCAGTGCGGTTTACGAAGAAGATCGATGTTCCTTAGGGCCTTCCGTGGCTGTTTCCCTAGCACCCATCGTGCAAGCAGGAGCTTCCTAGGGCCGGAGAGGGGCCTCATTCCTTAGCTAGCGATCCTTATGTCAGCAGCCTTTATGTACAAGGCTGTCGGAGCATGAACGACTATGATACCACTGCAGCCTTCATACGTCTGCATGGACCTTCACGCGATGATCGTGTAGTGCACAACGTCACCTGAGCAACATGCTGTGCAGGATCATCGAGGATAAAAGAACCCTGGCCCCTATAACACTGTGAAGGCGTAGCCTCACTGAGGTCCCCGCCTTGGCATCAGGGACAATCATTCTGGGCGGTTTGGTCTGATGCATCTGCAGAAAAAGACCCCCAATCCAGAATTTCATGTGCCTCACTTAGGTCGCCTCCCAAATGGTTAGAGGGTCCTCAAGTTACTAATTACAGGAGGGGGAAGGAGCTCACCTTCGCTGCGAAACTGGCAACCTATCCCTACTTTCATGGGCCTCCTAGCTTAGGTCGCCTCCCTAAGGGTTGGGGGGTCCTCGTATTGCTAATCGCAGGAGGGGGCAGGAGCTCACCCTCGCTGCGAGATTGGCAAAACCTACGAAAACCTATGGGGCATCCCCCCGGGCATGAAGACCTTCGCGCGCCGCGCCCTGCCCAGGCCGGAGAGCTGCCCCGGGGGGAGGTGGGGCACGGGGGGTGCGCGAACACGACCCCGCGTCGCACATCTCGGGCGCGGCCAAGAGGGGGGTGACGACCAAGGGGGGGTGGATCTCATGGCGGGGGCCATGATATTTCCCCAGATTTCGTGGCGCCTCTTCTTATTTCATTACGTCCGCGGGCCCCCCCCTGGGCCGCGCACATGCCGCCGGTCATGATTTGCGCCCCCCCTCTTGAACGCCCCCCTCTTGGCCGCCCCCGAACAACGCTATGAGCGGCGCGTGAAGTTGGGTCATGTCGAGCAATGCTCAGCGCGTTGGTTTGCAGTCGGACCGAGGCATCGGATCGAGGTCGGTTCGGGGAGGATACCCAAGAAAGAAAAAGTATCTTTGGTCCCAAAACAAACAAATCAGTCGAGGCATCAGGTCGAGGTCGGTTCGGGGAGGGTGCCCTAGTGTTCTGTGTCTGCTGGGTGTTCTCGTGCACCCCGGGGAGGCTGCCCTCGGATGTCCTGTGTCATCTGGCCCGCGGAAGTTATCGTGTTCTTGAGGGCTGTTTTTGTTCTGGCCTGGGTCGGACTGTAAGTCAGAGCATTTTTGCGAGCGTTGGTTTGCACAAGGCGCAAGCCATCCAGCCGTAGATCGACCGCTTCGGCCTCGACGGACCGTGCACACAGAGAGTGGCCTTCGGCTTTGAGTCGCCTCCCTGCTGCACGGTAGGGCAAGCTTGCAAATCGAGAGACCGCGCTGATCACGGTTGGCGCGAGGGTTGAGAACAAATTTGCTCTTCGAGCAGTACATGTTTTTATGTTGACACAGCGCTGGAATATGGGCCGCTTTGGGCGCATGATGCATCTTGGTGTTTGGGTCCTTTCTTAGATTTAGGTGTTGGAACGTATTCGTGGCCGATGCTCGCCGGGGCCAGAAACAAAAACAATAATTTATTCCCCACCTAGGCTCTGCCTAGAAGGGTTCTTATCCTCTAGCTGAAAGGGGCCGGGCAGTGGAAAACGCCCCGGGCGGTTCCCCCGGCATCCGCCCCGCGGTTCCCCCAGTTATGTCCCCTTAGCTTGGCGTTGCGTATCTCATCTTATCTTAGCTTATTTCATCTTAGCTTAGCTTAGCTTCATCTTAGCTCAGGTTTATCTGAGCTTAGCTTACCTTCATCTTAGCTTCGCCGAGCTTTAGCATAGCAGAGCACAGCATAGCATAGCGTAGCATAGCATAGCGCAGCACAGCATATCATAGCATAGCACAGCATAGCGCAGCATAGCATAGCATAGCATAGCATAGTATGACGCAGCACAGCACAGCATAGCACAGCGCAACATAGCATACCATAACATGGCAGCGGTTCCCCTTGTCCCCTGGGAGCTTTAGCTTTAGCTTTAGCTTAGCTTTAGCTTAGCTTCAGCTTAGCTTCAGCTTAGCTTCAGCTTAGACTTAGCTTAGCTTTAGCTTAGCTTTAGCTTAGCTTTAGCGTAGTTTAGCGTTAGCTTAGCTTGAGCTTAGCTTGAGCTTAGCTTGAGCTTAGCTTGAGCTTAGCTTCAGCTTAGCTTCAGGTTAGCTTCAGCTTAGCTTTGCCTTAGCTGTACCTTAGCTTTAGCTTAGCTTTAGCTTAGCTTTAGCTTAGCTTTAGCTTATATTTAGCTTAGCTGTAGCTTAGCTTTAGCTTGGCGTTAGTTTAGCTTCATCTTAGCTCAAGTTGTGCTTTAGCATAGCTTTAGCGTAGTTTTAGCTTAGCTTTAGCTTAGATTTAGCTTGGCTTTAGCTTGGCTTTAGCTTAGCTTAGCTTTAGCTTAGCTTTAGCTTAACTTTAGCTTAGCTTTAGCTTAGCTTTAGCTTAGCTTTAGCTTAACTTCAGCTTAGCTTTACTGTTATTATTAATGCTGCTTTCCTAGGGGCTCCAACTTCTAGGTAGGGTCGCACTGGGATGCTTGATTCAGAGGCCCCCATGGTAGAACGGTTACTGCATATTCTCTTGTGTGTTGGGTCCTCCGCCTTGGGCTGTTCTTCGTTGTATCTCCGTTGGTTGTTGTGCCCAAGGCGAGGGGGCCCGTGCTCTCGACCTACACTCGTCGCCGTGTCTCGCATTGCGAGGCAGGGGCCGCTATAGCACTCTGGAAGGTCAGGGTAGGTGTACCCACTTTCGCCCCCGGGGGCCCGGGCGTCCGGAGGGGAGGGCCCAGCGGCCCGCAGACAGCGTGGGGGCGGCCGGAGTGGACCTCCAGCGGAGGCCAGATCGCCCAGGAGCGCTGCCAAGAGAAAAAGCCCGCGGGGCGCCCAGGACGGGACCGGGGGGCCCGCAGAGGACACCCGACAAGCGGGCGGCTGGAGTGGACCTCCAGCGGAACCCAGATCGCCCAGGAGCAGCAGGAGCGCTGGCAAGAAAGCCCGCGGGGCGCCCAGGACTTGACCAGGAGGGTCCGCAGAGGACACCCGAAGAAGAGCTGCCGAGGGCCAGGCGTCGCAGGCTTGCCTTTTGGTCGTTGCGCGGGAATCTCGTCATCTCGTCTTCTCGGCCGTCAAAGCGGTCAAGAAGATGGGCTTATTTTCCACCGCCACCGCCATAAGGAGGAGGGGGAGGGGGTCCGCCTCCTCCTCCTCCTTCTCCTCCTCCTCCTCCTCCTCCTCCTCCTCCTCCTCCTCCTCCTCCTTCCTCCTCCTCATCCTCATCTACCTCCTCCTCATCCTCCACCTCCTTCCCCCTCCAACTGAGCTGCCGTTCCGGGTCGAGGCTTTGGGTGCAGTGCCCGCGGTACCAAGTACCGCCGCGCGTTGCGAACCTCACCCGCGGACAGCCGCCATACGCGCCGGCCGCCGCGCCCGCCTGGAGCGCTGCGAGCCAGCCGTGCCGCGGGTTCTCGCGAGGGCGACACGCCTCGCGAACGCCGACGCGGACGACCCGACCCAGCCTGGCACCGTCGTGCCCGCTGGCTGCGTGGACAAGCGAGGACGCTTCTCCGCGTCGCTCGTGCCCGCGCGAGGCTTGCGCTGACAGAGCAGCGCCGTGTGCAGGACGCCACCGACCGCCTCGCCGCGCACCACAGCACGGGCATCATGAAAGGATCAGGCGGAGGCAAGGGAGCGGGCCCATCAGGTGGACGTGCTGGCGGCGCCGGAGGCAAAGGTCGTGCTTCAGGTTCGGGCGGTGGAGCCCCTCCGCCATGGCATGTCCCGCCCCCGCCGCCAGGATGGTGGTGCCCCTCCTGCGGTGGGCTCAAATCGCCAGCCGATCACCTGTGCCGTACGCGCTGCCCGTTGCCAGCGCACGGGCCCAGGCACGGAGCTGGGAGCGCAAGCCATGGTCACGGTCGTCCTCCAAGCTATAGGCGAACGGAGGACGACGGTCGTCCTCCACGCCATAGGCGAACGGAGGACGACACACCACGCCATAGGCGAACGGAGAGTCACGACCGTCCGCGCTCCAGCTCCCGCCGACGACGCCGCCGACAGTCCAGCAGCGGAAGTGGCAGTACGACGCAGCCGAGGTCCGCATCGCGAGTGCGATTTGAGGACGAGGAGCCAGAGCCCGAATCCGCAGAAGGTAGGAGGCGATGAGGAGCAACGGATGAGTCCGAGGCCGAGGACGAGGTCCGCAGCCCAGCGCTTGGCATCTTGCCAGCGCTTCCGCAGGATGCACATGCACATGCGTCATGGGTTGACCCGCCGCCCAGCGACGAGCGCGAGATGGCCGCGCATCGGCGCTCGCTTCGCCAGATGACAGCCGCCACCGGCAACAGGCTGCTCGCTGCACGTAACCTCGGCATGACCGACGAGCAGAGGCGGCCACATGAGGAGGAGTGCGCCGTGCAGCTCTGCATGATACTGATGGCACGTTCGCCTGGCGTCAGGTGTGATCGCCAGAGGTCATTCGTGAAGCGAGCTCAACGTAAGCTCGAGAAGGCGCAGACCGAGGCGGAGCAGGCCATAAAGATCATGGAGGAGAAGGGGGCGAAGGTGCAGCAGCGGGAGGCGGCCCTCTGCAGGGCCCAGGTGCAGCTGGACCAGCTCGAGGAGCTCGTGCCGACGACGGGCCACGCCACGGACGCCGGCGCCGACGAGGGCGAGATCATGCCGCCAGCGGGGCCGACCCCGCCAGCTGGCTCGCCAGCCCCTGGCACCCCGCCCGACATGGCCCCGCCCGTTGCGGCCACTGCGGAACTACAGGCTGGGCAGGCACAGCTCACGAGACAGCTGGTCGGCCACGCGCAGCTGCTGGCGACGATGCAGAGCCAGATGACCGCGGCGCGAGCAGAGACATCGGCGGCCCCTGCCCAGCCTGGGCCGGCTGCATTCGCGGGGCAGCCGCAGCGGCTCGGGCCAGCGGGAGGTGCTGCGCAGGCGCCTGGAGCCGCCGCGGCGGCCGTGACGCCGGAGGCCCCTGGGCAGGCGCCCGCGGCCCCAGCGGCGACCATGCCCGGCGATGCCGTGGCGCCGCCGCGTGCGAGAGCAGGCGACGCCGCCGCGCCGCCTGTCGGCGCGGCCGCCGCTGCCGCAGCGCCCGAGGCAACCGGCGACGGGCGGGCGGGGGAGATGGCGGCAGGAGGAGGCAGGCCCATGCACCCGACGCCTGAGGAGCTGAGGGCCCGCGGAGCCAAAGCCGACCGAGCCCGCAGGCCCACGGGGCAGCAGGGCTTGCGTGGTGCCATTGCGCGACAAGACACAGCAAGTCACCGAGGACGAGGATCGGTCCTTCCACCTGCAGGACGACAAGTGATCGCAGCCGAAGCAGGGGCGACGGAGGCGGCCGACGCTGCGGCCCGCCGACAGCGGCATGGCCGCAGCCACAGCCCGCGCCGCGGCGCGGACGGCGAGTTCGTGGTCGTCGGCAGCGATGGCAATTCCGATGCGTCGACGCTGGGGTGATGCGGCCTGTCGGGCCGGCCGCGGGGAGTGAGATGCATGGGCCTAGCATGCCGTCTCAAGGCCTGCCCGAGATGGGCGACGCGCGTGCCGAGACGCCCGCGCAGCGGCGACAGATGGAGTCTGAGCCGTCTCAGCCGCTGTGCCCAACACCCGACTGCCGCGAGCTAATCAGGCCAATCTGTCAGCCCTGGCCAGCTAGCGCTGCATCTCTCACCCCCGTCTTCCTCGGCTCATCACAAGAGCCCGAGTATTGCTTACTTCAGCCATACCTGCGCAGTAGTGCACGCCAGTTTTTTGAAACTCGCAGAGATACATCCCCCCAATCAGAGGATCAGGTGTCCAGGTTGGAAATTTACACTGATGGATCCGGAGGGTCCAAACAACGACTGCTGGGTGGACCACCGTCTTGGGCTTGGGGCATATTCTCAGTTACGACATCGGGGCGATACATTTGTGAGGGGTATCTATGTGGAACCGACCCGTCTCTCTCCGACTCCGCGAAGAGCCAGTCGGGCGCAGCTGAATTTCAAGCAGCTCTTTGGCTTGTGCTATGGTTATTGCAAGCTGAACAAGGGTTTCGCGATCTCCCGATCGAAGCTTTCGCCGAAAACATACTCGTCGTTGCTACGGCCGCAGGCGGCACACGGTACGGATCTTGTGGAGAGTTTCTTCGGGTTGTTGACGGTACCTCGAAGCTGCTACGGCAGGGGACCCGCTTTGTTTGGAGACACGTCCTGGGGCACAACGCCAATCCACCGAACGAGCTTGCAGATACCATAGCACGACTTGCATCTATGGGGATAGCGCCGACACTTGCAGACGACTTTCAATCGTGGTCAATATTGCTAGATGTTGCCTCGCATGTGCCTTGGCTATGGTTGTCTGCCAACGCCAACGACGGTCATGGGGTATACCCGAATGTTGGTGCATGTGAAACGCCGCCTCTCTACCCACCCAACTTCGACTTGCTTGGAGCTTTCGCGCCGCCTGCTGGGCGCAGCTCGGAAAGCTCGTGCGCGCCGCGAGACTTGCATCCGTCAGGTTCGCCAACTCAGGTCAGCATTGCTGTGGCAAATGTGCTGGCGCTCCGGCCCCGCGGGAAGGCGGCGCGAAAGCGCGGCGCCAGGATTCGTTGTCGTTGCCAAGATGCCGCCGGCCTCATTTTGCCTGGCCGCATGCTCGCTCTTGCTCATCAGTACTCGTCTCGCAACTTCCATCTGGTTGGTGCGCTGGAGGCTCGATTGCGTCGGAACGGTTGGACGCCAGCAGGAGACTATGTAGTTATCGCGGCAGCGTCAGAATCGAAGGGCACAGGTGGAGTAGCACTGTGGATCAACACACAGCACGAGTACGCGCATGGTCGCAAGCTTGCATGGCGGCTGCAGAGATACAAGGTTGGTGGGAGCAGGCTGCAGCGCGTGTCAGAAGTCGGGCCCAGCCAGCCCCGCTGAACTGCCTTCTGGGCGCAAACGCAACCCCGGGGACTCAGGTGTCAGATTATGTCGGTGGCGTGGCGCCAGAGGTTGAGAACGCCAACGGTATGTGCTTCCATCAGTTCTTGCGTACATCGGGTTAGTGTGCGATATCCGCGTTTCTACCGTCGTTTTCTGGGATGCATGGGGCGCGGAACCACCGGGGTCACAGGGACGGGACCCGCGGCATAGGATTGACTACATTACCATACCTTCTGGCGAAATAAACAGCGTCATCCGACAAGGAGTCGACGTTGATCTTGATTTGTCGTTGCGATGTGACGACCATTTTGTGGTTTCAGCTGACATGCATGCGTGACGCTCAAACCAGCATGAAACCGCCATCACGTGGACCAAGTCAAGACACGACGACGCCAAGTACGCAGACCCTGTATGTCAACAGGCCTTCGCGGAGGCCCTGCGGACGTTTCCCCGGCCCTCTTTTTCCGCGCACCCTGACGATCACGCAGAACAGTTGAACGCGCACGTCCTGAGGGCGGCTGAGCTAGCCTTCAGAGGACAGACAGTGGACGTCAGCCACGCAGCAGCTGATCTCCCAGGGATCGCTGGAGCTCATGGATCAACGCACACGTGGTCGACCCGCCCTACGACGGCTACGGGCTACGCTGCCTAGTCTGTTACAAGCGTATTCGTAGCGTGGGCGTCAGAGGGGGTCTCGGAGGGAGCACGGTTTTGCTTTCGCACCTTGAGATGGCGTTTTTTTCTGCCAGTGACGGGCCGTCGCATCACACCCTGCTACAGTGCTGCAGAAGGGTGGCCGACGCAGCCGACTGTGTGTGATGCCGCTCAGGCGTTTAGGGCGCCCCTGAGGTCGCCTCAAGGCAAGATCTCCTTGCCACCTTTTACGAACGACCACGTCATTGCGCTACGAGATCTCGGACGGCTACCGCCATTGCACGAACTGGCCGTGGTTCCCCGAGGTTTTAGCTTTCGGTTGGACATGATGATCAGGTTCTATCATGCTTGGTTCGGTTTCTTCTGGGCCGCAAGCTGCGTTTTACTCCGGGCTGCTACGCATGTGATCCAGCAGTCCACGGGGCAAGACTCTGCCTGGCATTGCGCCAGCCTCGCACAGGGAGTGCGAACAGCTTGGGGCCCGGGGCAGTTTGCCGAAGCCTACGCCGCCTTGCGACGAGTCGGTGCTGGATCGAAACGACGCCGATTCGAGCGAGTCCTCCCCGCCCTGCAGGATATATCAGGATAGGCAGTCGTGTCAGAGCAGCAGGTGGCACGCATATGGCAGCAGCATTTCGCAGAACAAGAGCTGGCAGCTACACTGCCAGTAAGAGACGTACCAAGGTTCGCAGGTTACTCCGGGCGTGCGCCGTACGCACGTATGTCGACCGACCCCGTGGCACTTGCGTCCGTCCCATCACTTGCGGATTTCCAGTGGTCTTGCCGACAGGCGCGCAGGTCAGCTCCAGGCTGTGATGGGATTCCTGGGGTCCTTGTGAAGGCTCGCGCCACCGCTGTAGCAGAATTCTATCACCCCCTGCAGCTCAAATGTGTATTTACGTCGGTGGAGCCCGCGCAGTGGAAAGGGAGAATTTATCGGGGCCCCATCCTGTCCGGACAGGCAGACCCTACGCTGTGTGGAAGCTCCAGGTCTATTTTGGTCTCTTCACAGATAGGGAAGGCTTCCCGGCGCTGTCTCAGGAGCTAACTACTACCCTTCCTGGCCTCAGAGGCTGGCGAGACACAGTTCGGCGGGCTGCCGAGCCGAGGGGCGACTCATGCATCCCTGGTGCCACGGGTTCCCCAATCCCTGGCCAGGCTCAGACGACTGTCATTTGGGGCACTTTTCGCGGGCGTCGCACAGGCCTTTTATAGGGCCATTCGGGAACTAGTGGTACGTGCCCACCGCGAAACCGACCTCGACGATCTTACAATTCCTACGCTCGTGAGGGCCGCAGGGTTGCCCCCAGCCGCCATGCGCCAACTCGCCGAAAAGCTACGCCAACGCTCCGACGCCCTTCCCCGCTCGCAGCTTGACCCCCACACGGTCGCTCAGGTGGAACAGTGTTATCAGATTCCCTGGTTTGTCTGCGAGGGCTCAGGACAAGTCTCGCTGCCTCAGAGGTCATTCTTTCCTGGGCAACCCCTAGCAGACGTCCTGTTCGAAATGCAAATGGCCGGCTGTGTGCAGGAGGTTCGTGCAAAGTTGCTCTCCGACGGGGTCCCGCATCAGCTCCCCAAGCCCGAACGATTCAAGTCATTCGGGCTTCTGGCGGTAACCCCGACGCGGAACCGCCGCCAGCAGAGCACCCACTGGTCGACCTATCATACGCCGACGACGGGACGGTAACTCTCATCATGCCAGCGGAACAGATACATGATGCTCTCAGTCGTACACTTGTGCTTGTGTCGGACGCCTTTGCGCGGCGGGGCCACCAACTAAACGTCGGGCCCTCCAAGACGGCGGCCCTGACCACGTGGCGCGGACAGGGGGCGAAGCGCGCGCGGCATGCAGCGCGGCACGAGCATGGCGGATACATACGTGGCGAGTCAGACATTCTAGGGCCTCTGTGCGCTCCCATAGTACACAATTACATTCACCTCGGCCCGGTGTTCGACGCAAGTGCTGCGATGACGCCTGAGATTCGGTACCGCGCCTCTACCACAGTGTCGTCACTACAGGTTCTACGACGCAGGGTTTTTGCTACCGATCAGCTAGCACTACAACGCAGGCTTAGTCTTGCCGACAGCCTCGTGATGTCTGGCAGGCAATGCACCGGCGGTGCATGGCCATCGCTTAAACCAGCAGAAGCCAAGCTAGCCCACATAGACCATGAAAGTATGCCGTGTAGCAGCGCGCGTACGATTCCAGGGGAATGACTCCCAGGTCTCCGACGATCTGGTGCTTGCGCGCCTACGGCGACCTGCCCAGCCATCCTACGACGTGCCTCGCGGCTCCGTCTGTTGGGCTCACTATACCATACCGGACCCCAGTTGGAGTTTGCAGTGGCGACGGCCGAATGATTAGCAGCACCAGATGCACAAGCACGACAGCGCACTACACTAGGGCAATGGTTGCAGGATCTAAGCTGGCTGAGGACAGCAGTCAAACAGTGCCAGGACCTCCCCCCCAGACACTGAACTACATGTTTGGGAATGCCTCGTGCGGCGCAGTCTTCCAGCATGGAAACGTATCATACGTGTCGGAGTGCATGCACATACGCAGTACCTGTCCAGGATCACGCTTGCACGCAGCTTGGGGGAACGTTTTTTTTTGTTTGTTGCAGAGGCGCATGCAGCAGGAGTGCCCGCTCGTGAGTACACCGATGACAGAGAACTCCTTGTGCCGCCGCCGCCGCCAGCAGACGTGACCACCATGGGGTGCCCACGGTGCGGGCAAGAGTTTGCGAGACATCGGGCGTTGCGCACGCATGTAGCACGCGCGCATCGACAACTGTCGACACTGGCGAAAGGATACGCAGGACGCGACGGTGTGTGTACGATATGCTTGCTGAAGCTTAATGCCCGACTGCATCTAATGGACCATCTCTCGTTGGATTCCCAAAGATGCTTTCTAGCAAACGTGCTCAGCACGGACAAGCCAGCATATTATCTACACAGCGTTGCGCAGCAGGACCAGCACACCGGACACGCATATCACGTCTGTATACCACGACGCCATGTAATTGCGCCGACGCGTCGCACGCACGGCCCACTTACGCAAATGGCTACCGACATGGGTCAGCTAGTACCACAGGAATATGCCAGACACGTCTTGTGGGAAACCGATCCCAACCTGACGCCAGCCGCTTGCGCCGCGTTCCCCCCCTCCTCAACTACCGACGCGCAGGGCGAGGGGGTAGGCCCAGAACCATGCCCGCGTGCCCGGCCCGAAAGATACCCTACCATAATGTTTTTGACCGAACAGTATGTGGGCATGGCCGCGCAGAGTTTGCCACGAGCGATCCGTCGGGCAGAATACTACATTCTCAACCTGTACTGTGGGCGACGACGGCCAGGATATATTCGGGCCAGTCTGGAATGGACCCAGTACAATACCGACTTTTCAATCATTGTATCATCGATCGACATCGCCATCGACCCCGTCCTGGGCAACAGGATGCGTCGAGAATCGCTCGAGGTTTGGAAGGGACATATCCGAGCAGGACGAGCAGCATTGTCTGGAGGGGGGCCCCCATGCGAGACCTGGGCCGCCATTCGTTGGGCCCCAGATGCGGGCCCCCCGCCACTACGAACTCACGACGATTTCTGGGGACTCTTGGCAGTCACACTGCGTCAGATGGAGCAGCTACGCGTCGGCAACGAGTTGATCGGAGCCATGATTGAGCTGTTCGCAGTGCATATGACTGTTGGGACGTGCTGCTGGATGGAACATCCCATGCCAGCAGGGTGGAGACAGGAAGCAGTCAGCTCGTTCTTTTGCCCGCCACTTAGAGCTATCATGGCGTCGCCCGCAGCATCAGCCACCGACTTTGATCAATGCGAACACGGACAGGTTGCCAGGGCCCCCACACGTATACTAGCTTTGCGCATGCGCACACTACACGAACGACTGCTGGAAACGCCTGGGCGAGGACGTTGTTCGCACGGACGCGGGGCTCATGAGGGACTCATGGGGTTCGACAGGGCTTGGGGTGAGTGGCGTACGGCCAAGAAATTGACGTGCCCACCTGCGCTGTGTCAAGTACTGGCCGACGGTATCACGGACGCAGTCAACCACATGCGCACATCGTGCGACGACGACGCGCGGTCAGAAGACATGAGGGAGGACGAGGAGGAGCATCGTGAGTCGTTGAGGGCTTTCTGTATAGAATGGGACCCCTACCTCGGGACCGACGAGTCTTGGGCGCCCGATGTTGTGCAATCGCGTCCTGGTCGGAACCGCGCAGACCCAGAGCGCGACATATTTTTCCGCCCGGGCCCAAGCCAGGTCCGTCCATGCCCGGGCCTGGGACAGGAATGGTGTTTGATCCAGTTTCCGCACCTCGGGCTCCTGGGCCGCAGGAGGCCAACGAGGAACATGAATATGTTGAAGCGTTTGCTTTCTTAGAGGGCACAAGAGTGCCCCAGCATGCAGATGGGGGGCCGCCGCGCGACCCCCCCCCCAGCTCTTTTGCCCATCCCCCTCCGCCCCGGCCAGTCGAACGAAGTGGCGAGCTTCGAGCTCGGATCGCAGCTAACCGCGCGCAAGCAAGAATGCGCAGGAAGCTCAGACATGCTCAGAGAGTCGCACCTTGGACGTTCCAGCCTAACTTTGGAGAAGAGCTGTTCGATCAAGTGCAAGACTGGATCAGCGGGGGAGTCGGAGGAGGTAGGAGTTCTAGGTGGTGGTCGGAGGAGTTTACAGCTAGCCACGTCTTGCAGCAAGGTCTGTCAGGCATGCTTGTCAGCCCTGACCACTCAGAAGCATCGTTTCCAGACAGAGTGTTTTCAGTTGTAAATGACAGCAGCAGTCTCGCGCAGCTGTCGCCAGCTCGAGTTCAGCCATGTCGGCCGAACCGAGGTCGATCCGTGAGGGGCTGGGGCCATAGTGGGCGCCCCGAAAGGAACTCGCGAAGCCCCCTCCCCACAGCGGCTCTCGCCGAGGTAAAGTCGATGGATGTAGCTGCTCACTTTGAGAGCCACCAGCGGCCGTTGAGATCGCGATAGCAGTCGGGGGAGGATCTGGACGGGTAGGTTGGGCAGTGGGGCTGGGATCAGAGAGACATGCGCCTGCCTCTCTTGCTTTTTTCCGCCCGCCGCCTGCGCGCCACGCCGCCCGCCTGCTCTCTCGACGCCAGCGCCTTCGACAGAGGTGCGACCCCCTGCGTTTCAGCTACCGATGCGTTGGCACGTTTCCACGCCTCGGCCCGCGGGGGGCAGTGGCAGGGGGGCCGGCGAGCGTAGTCCGTCGCACACCGCACGCACACACCCGTTGCGCGTGGCACCAGACCCCCGAGCGTCCGTCAGTCCGCGCGGCCGCCAGCCAGGCGCTCATGCGGCTGCGCGCCGCAGCCCCCGCCTGCCGCCAGCCTTTCTTGCTTGTGCCTTGCAGATAAGGATGGGAGTCGGGGTAGCAGGATGGAGTTTTAGGGAGGGTGAGAGCGCAGTCCTTGCTCAGCTCAGTCAGTTGGCAGAGGCCACTAGAATCCGTCGAGAGTTCTCGGCGTGGCCGAAGAGCAGACGAGGCCCAGCCGGACGACTTGAGTGGGCAGTGCAGCTCTGCATGATTCCGCCAGAGCGCAGCGAGTCAGATGCAGCCGCCCTCTCTCGCTATCTTGCCCTCCCTCCCCAACACTGTGTTGAGAGAGACTCGAGCCCTGGCGGACAGGGAAAGTCGGGAACACCTTGGCAGGACCGCCCCTCTGTTGTTCTGTACGTTCTCTCATACTGACCACGGTTGAAAGTCAGCCAAGCTGGCGTTTAATGACTAGTGGAGGTTGGTGGGGTCTATCTGGGGCGGGGGCTGGGACCTGCAATTCGGCGTTCACGCCCGAACTGTTTACTGAGCTGTACTTTACCTTCGGTGCCCGTGCGGAGTATTCGAGACTCGACTTTTAGTACAGACGCATGAGATGTCTGTGCCAAATGCCCTTGCTAGCTGCACTGCCATAGTTACGCGACAGCCGCCAGGTTCAACGCGAACGCAATCCACACAATCCTCCAACTTATGGTGGTGGTGGTGGGCAATAGGCGCATCACAAGATGGCCCGAAAAAAGGACTCCGAGATCGCTCCAACGCGGCCCAAAGTGGCTTCAAGAGGGCACCGAAACGGGCGCAAAAGAGCGGCTCTAGACGGCCCAGGCCCAGGAGGGCCCCCCCCGCGATGCCCAGGAAGCCCTTCGGGAGCCCAAGACGGCCCAGCGACAGGAAAACAAGAGGACGAGGAGTATTGATCAGGAGGCTGGGGAGGTAGGGTGACACAGGGATGGGGTGTGGGCGAGGAGGAGGAGGAGGAGGAGGAGGAGGAGGAGGAGGAGGAGGAGGAGGAGGAGGAGGAGGAGGAGTGGGAAAAAGGAGGGAGTGAAGGAGGATGAGACAGGGGAGCCGGAGGAATGGCTATTTTTTCTTCGCTCATTCGCTCCCTATTCGTCCTATGCTCTCTCTTGACCTGCCAGAATCCATTGTGAGACATTCGAAAGCGGCCGAAAACGGCCCAAGACCGACCCAAGAAGACTGACGACCTTTCCCTGTCCGCCCTCCGACACCGAACTTGGCCTCGGGACTTCCCTGGAGAGGCGGATCGCAAACATCCAGCGTCTCTCTAGAGACAATCCGTCTCTGTTCGGTCCCCGCGAAGTCCCGTAGTGGTCCCCGTGGTACACACCTCCGCTGGACCTCCCAGGGGCCCAGAGGCGCCCATCCCAACGGCGAGGTCTTATGGTGGTCACCGAAGGGCGCACTTCCGCTTGAATTCCCTGGAGCCCACGAGCGTGGCGACGGAGTCGCAGATCGCAGGAACCCATGGACGGCGAAGTCTCATGGTGGTCCCCGTGGGACATCCCTCCGCTAGACCCCTTGGGAAACCACGAAAATGGCGACGGTTTCGCAGATCGCAGCACCACAGGCAATGCGAGGTCTCATGGTGGTTCTCGGAGGACATCCCCCCGCTGGACCCGCCAGAAGTCCGCGAACGTGGCGACCGCTTCACAGACCGCAGCCCCCCAGGGAAGGCGAGGTCTCATGGTGGTCCCCGGGGGGACACTGCTCCGCCCGATTTCCCACGAGCCTACGAAAGTGGCGACATATTCGCAGATCGCAGCCCCCCTGGGGCAGCGAGGTTTCATGGTGGTCCCAGTGGGACACACCTCCGCTGAACGCCCCAGGGGTTCCAGGAAGGCGAGGACCAGGATGAAAGGGAAGGAGGCGGGATATGAGGAAGAGTGGCAGGAGGAGAAGGAGGAGCAAAAAGGGTAGGAGGAGGATGGTGTGGAGGAAAGGGGGGGAGGAGACCAGAGACTCGGAGACCACAGTGCTATATTCAAGACGAGAACCCAAGCAAGGGAGAGTTGGGAACAATGACGTAGCTTGTGTTTCCAATTTGCTCCCGTTCCCCGTGCCCCTTTCCGGCTCCTCCCCTTCGCCCCCGCCATCCCCGTTTCCATCGCCGCCTCCCGTCTCGCAGGAGGACATCTTGGGGCCAACCTGTCTCTTTCTTCACCCCCTCACTCGTTCATCCTCCAACTCCTTTTCCTCTCCCGCCTCCTCGGCCCCGGCGCCGTCCTGGCGCCCGCCTCCTCGGCCCCAGTACACTTCCCTAGGGGGCTATGACACGTGTAAGGGGTGTGCCGAAATGGGGCAGCATGCGGGCGCTGCCATTGGGGCCTTCTGTGGAACTCCCGATGAGGCCACGAAACGTGTCAGGGAGGGGGTTGTCAAAATGGTAGGGTTTCGACATCCTGGCGCTGCCACTGGGGCCTTCAGTGGAGCTCCCTACGGGCCCCGAAACGTGTGAGGGATCTGCCAGCGTGGGGTTGTGGTGGGGGGGGCGGCATCTTGGCACTGACACGGGGGCCTTCGGTGGAGTTCCGGACGGGGCCACGAAACGGATGAGACGTGTAGCAAAGTTGGGGGCGTCGCGCGGGCGCTGCCTTTGGGGCCTTCGGTGGAGTTCCCTATGGGGCCACACAACTAGTGAGGGGTGTGCCAGAATGCATTGGGGGGGCGGGCGGCATCCTGGCGCGGCCACTGCCGGCGCGTTCGTACAAGAACCTCCTTCGGTCGCGCATGACTTATGTAGGATTGGATTGGCAGTGCATTTTGGGCGAAAGCGTGTTCTGCGCGCGGGGGCTGTTTCAATTGGCATCCGCGCGCCAGTTGGACAAGTACCATAGTTTGCAATGCAGCTGCTTCGGGGGCCGGGGCCAACAGCCCCATGTTTATTATTGCGTTTGAGACTCTGGTCGCCCAAGATTTCGCTCGAGATTGTTTGGGGGAATTGGCCAGAGGCGAGATTTGGTTTGAGTTTTCGCCGGGGATTGGCAAGAGGTGAGATTTCGTGTGAGATGTTATTGGGGATTTGGAATTGGCGAGATTTCGTTTGAGATGTGCTTGCACTTCGGGGTTCTTACTTGGCTTAACAATCTCGGGACCAGGAGCGGCTTTTGCGGGCGGTGCCGCCCGTCACCACCGTCACCGTCGCCGTCGCCGCCGCTCGGGGCGAATTGCGGCTTTTGCGGGCGGTGCCGCCCGTCGCCGCCGTCGCCGTCGCCGTCGCCGCCGCTCGGGGCGAGTGGCGGCTCTTGCGGACGGTGCCGCGCGTCGCCGCATTCGCCGTCGCATAGATTGTCCTTTGGTTTTGAAATTCAATAGATTTTGCCATCCCCGGGACTATCGGCCCACATTCTCGTTTTGGACTGTACATATGATGTTGTTCTCTCGCCCATCTTAAATATACAACGCGTGCCATCCCAGGCAGGCCAGTACCGACACCCCCCCGCCATCCACTACAACAAATTATAAGCGCGCGCGCCCCTTTTTCAAAAGTCGTTAGTTTTCGAGAGTCCCTTGTCGAAACAGAAGGAAGTGCGCAGACGGGCTTTGTCGCGTGCGCATGCCGAGGCCGTTCGAAAACCTTACGTGTCGTACGGATTTCGATATCGATTGTCCAAACATGTGTTTTGTAATACCATATATACTTGGGCTCACAACGCGGGTTTTCAAAAACAGATGGCGCGCGCCTTTGGGAATTCTTAGGGATGCCATTTGTTGTTCAACACTTTCTTTCAGAACATCCTACCAAACGGGCTCCGAGCTGACGGATTTCGAAATCGTTCGAACGCCCTTGCGCGCGTGTTGTCTCGAAAATCCTTTGGCAACTCATGGACGAAGTGCATGCGCGCGCGTCGTCGCGCGCGCATGCCTAGATCTCTCGCGCACCTTAGGTGTCGCAAAAATGTCAAAACCGAGTGTCCCGAAACCGTATGAAAACATACGGTTTCGCAGCATCAGTTTTCGGAAAAATATTGCATTCGCGCTCTTGCGAGTCCTTGAGAAACCATAAGTTTTCGCCAAGCGGGCCTCTCGCGCCGCATGCCGACATCGTTCGAACGCCCTTGCGCGCGTGCTGGGGGGCACGATGCGTGTCAAAGAACACCATGCGGGCCACTCTGCCGCTTCGGCCGCGCGCGCATGTCGAACTTCTTCCAAAACCTTCATCGCCGACGCGAGGGCGCCATCATCGTAACCGGCGTGATTATTATCGGCGCCGTCACTGGCCGTGCTTTCGTCGCTGTCAACATCGCCAGCAGCATCGCTACTATCATCATCGCGTCTAACGTTGTCGACGCTGCCGTGATACTTCGCCCGCCCAAGTCGCAAACTCGCAGTGAAGCGCCCGCTGGGATGCGCCCCGCGGTCAGCGCCGGCGCCGCCGCGGCCGCGTCAGTCGCGCCATACTAGGCGGCTGCTGCGCGCGCGTGCACGAGCGGGCTCGCGCGGCCGCAGGGAGGCACCAGCCAGCGCCGAGCGCTCATCGCAATCGCCGCCGCATGGGTTTTGCAAACCAAGTTGCGGGTGGGTAGTCAGGATGTCTGCGCGAGCATGGGATTTGCCAATTCGTTTGTCAAGATCAACTGCACCACGTATAGTCTCTTTCCTGCGTAAAAATATGTATTCTACCCTCCCCCCACCCCCCCAGACTACCCGCCCCCCCCCTGTCGCGTTGCAATGTACATGTGATTTTGCCCATCCCGCCCCAGCCAGCATCCGCCCCCCCCCCCCCCCCGCAATCTTTTGAAACAGATACTAGACGCGCGCATTCTTGTATCAAAACCAGAAGTTTTCAAACATATATTGCGAAGAATTCGGCAAAGTTCACGCGCGCGCGTCGTCGCGCGCGCGTGCCAAATTCCTCCAAACCTAATCTGTTCCGCAGCGATTTCAAAATCGGTTGCCCGAACAACACATACAAACACACGGTTTCGCAACGCGTGTTTTTGTATGTTCTCTCCTTCTCTATATTTCTCTCTCTCTCTCTGTTATTTTCTGGGGGGCGCGAGCTCTTGCGAATTCTTGAGAACGCCGTCAGTTTTCCAACCATGTCAAAACATGCGACCTAACGCAGCGTGTCCCCGGCTCCGTTCGGTTCATGTCGGTTCGGGGGAAATTGGTTCGGTTCAGTGCGGTTCCGGTTTCGGATTTGTTCGAGGCGGTTCCCATTCAGAGGGCGGTTCCGTTTCAGCCGGTTCCATTTCGGTTGTCGGTTCGTGCAGATGACGTGTGCGCGCGTGCGTCTACATGATCATACGGAGGCGTTTGGATGTTCAGTTCAACCAGGACTCAGGAGGAAACCTGGGGCCAGGGGGGCCACTGGGCCCAGCTGCCCGACGAGCCAGGGGGGCCGCTGGGCCCAGACGCTACGCGTGGTGCCCTCGACGGACCAGTCGACAGCATCGTGCCCAATGGGCCGGGGGGTTCTGGCGACAGCGGGCGGTTCCTCAGCGCCAGGATAGAGAACGCTTGGACTACGGTCTTGGACAATACGGACCACTCACTCCTGGCATGGGTCATCCCAAATGACAGCTGGGAAGGCAAGGGCGCCGCCCGCGCCCTCGCTGGGCGCGCGCAGGATGGCGGGGGCCCAGCCCCGGCCGCCGCCCCCAGTTCGGCCCTGGAGGCCCCGAGGGCCCTTGGAAGCCCAAAGCGCACTTTCGAACCGTCCAAAAATTCGACTTAAGCTTTTCCGCTGCCCTTCCTTCCCCAGCGCAGTCTGTGAGGTTCCGAAAACCATTTGGAGGCCCAAGACGTGTCTTCAAACCGTCCAAAAATGGGATTCGAGCTTTTCCGCCGCCCTGCCATCCCCGGAGCAGCCTTGGAGGCTCCAAAAACCACGTGGAGGCCCAAAACGTCTTTTCGAACCGTCCAAACATGCGATCCGAGCTTTTCCGCCGCCCTTGCGCCCCCAGTTCGGCCCTGGACAAGCGGCGAAACAGGGCGAGGGAACTCGGGGGCGCAGGGGGGGATTTGGGGGCGGGTGGGATGAGCCCAGAGCAAGAGTGGGCGCTCGCATCGGGACCGCCTCCGGTTCGGTTTGGTTTCGGTTCGCGTCGGGTGTCTGACGGGTTCCGGTTCCGTCGGTTCTCCCTCGGTCGGTTTGGTTATGTGGTTCGTGGTTCGGTTCTGTGGTTCCTTGCTAACGGGCTTCGCGCGCGCGCGTCGAAATCGTTCGAACGCCCTTGCGGGCGCGCCGTTGCGAGGATCCAGTAGCGCGCGCGTGCCGAATTCCTTCCAAAATTGTAGTCTTCGCAACGATTTTGAAATCGAGTGTCCAAAACATTTGCAAAAACACAAACAGCGTGCGCTCGCGCTCTTGCGAGTTCTTGAGAAAACCATCGGTTTGCCAGCATGCCCATCGCACCTAGCCAAACGGGCCTCTCGCCTCTCGCGCCGCATGCCGACATCACGCTCGCGCCCTTGCGCGCGCCTGGGGGGGGGGGGGGGGGGGGCGGTCCGCGCCAACCAATGCCACGCGGGCCACTCCCGCGCGCATGTCCGAAACCTCCATCGCCAGCGCGGCGCGAGGGCGCCGTCATCGTAGCCAGCGTGATCAGCACTGGCGCCCGCACTGGTAGCGCCTTCGTCAATGTCAACATCGTCAGCAGCATCGCTGCTATCATCATCATCGCGTCTACCGTCGTCGACGTTGCCATGATACCGCGCCCGCCCAAGTCGCCGACTCGCAGCGAAGTGCCCGCTGGGATGCGCCCGGCGGCCAGCGCCACCGCGACCGCGTCAGTCGCGCCCTGACCGCTGCGCGCGCGTGCTCGGGTTGGCGCGGCCGCAGAGATGCGCGAGCCAGCGCCGAGCGCTCATCGCAATCGCCGCCGCGCGTGTTTTGCAAACCAAGTTGCGGGCGGGTTGGCGGGGCGCATGCGCGAGCGTGGGATTTGCCAATTCGTTCGTTAAAGTCGATTGCGCCGCGTAGATTATACCGCGCGCATTGCACTGCAATGTTCGCACCGCGTAGATTCTCCTTGCTGAGAAAAAGAATAGATCGCACCCCCCCCGGGATTGTCCCCCCCCCCTCTTCGCATTGCAATGTGCGTGTGGTTCTGCCCCATCGACCATGCTATTCTCCGACCGTCCCAGCCGAGCCGGCACCCCCTCCCCGCCGACATCATTTGCAAAGCAACTACTCGCGCGCACTGGCTTCCATGGTTTCGCAACGCGCATCCTCAAAAAAAGTTCGCGCGAGCGCGCCCTTGCGAATTCGCAGGCAAACCGCATGTCTTTCATCATTTCCAGAATATGCCACCAAAACGGCATCGCGCGCGCATGTTGCAATCGCTCGAACGCCCTTGCGCGAATTCCGTCGCGAGAATCCCTGGCGAAAGATGCGGCGCAGCGCGCGCGCGTCGTCGCGCGCGCGTGTCGCAATCCGTTGAACAAAATTTTCTTCGTCGCAGCGATTGCAAGACCGAGTGTTCAGAACGCGTATGAAAAAAAATACACATGGGTTCGCAGCATCAGTTTTCAAAGAATGGCGCGCTTGCGATCTGGCTGATTTTTCAGGAAGAATAGGTTTCTCAACATGTTTCATGGAGCTCTACCAAACAAGCCTCTGGCGCAGCATGCCGACATCATTCGCGCGCCTTCGCGCGTTTTTTTTTTTTTGGGGGGGTGCGCGACCTGCCCGCGCCAAGTATCGCCGCGCGGGCCGCTCTCGGGCGTCGGCCGACGCTCGCGCGTCGAACTCTTTCCTAGGACATCATCGCCGACACAAGGGCGCTTTCGTCGTTGCCCGCGTCGTCGCCATCACCGCAACTGCCAGCGTCGCATCCACCGCCATCGACGTTGCCGTTGTGCCGCGCCCGCCCAAGTCGCCGACTCGCATTGAAAGGGCCCGCTGAGATGCGCTCAGCGGTCAGTGCCGCCGCGGCCGTGTCAGGGGCCAAACTCGCCGGCCGCTGCGCGCTTGGGTTGGCGCGACCGCGGAGATGCGCCAGCCAGCGCCAGGCGCCCATCGCAATCGCCGCCGCTTGGGTTTTGCAAACCAAGTTGCGGGTGGGTGGGCGGGCGGGGCGACTGCGAGCGCGTGGAATGCGCCCACGCGTTTGTATATATATATATATATATATATATATATATATAGATGTATATATAATATATATATATATATACAACAGAAAAAATCGACCCCCCCCCGCCCCCTCCCCTGGATCATCGTATCCCCTTTTCTTATTGCACTTTGGATCGGAGTTTGTTCCGTCGCCCATTTCAAATATGACTTTGCACAACCCCGCGGGGGCCGGCATCGCCCCCCCCCCCCCCCCCGCCATCGTCTGCAACGCGTATTTTGCGCGCGCCGTCGTTTATCAAGAATCATCAGTTGTCAGTAATCCCTTGCGACCTGTGAAACTAATAAGCGCACGCGCGCGCCGAAGTCCTTCGAACAGCTTCGTCTTCGCAGGGATTTCCACGCGGGTTGTCCAGACTAAACAGAAAAGCGCATGTTTTCGCAACGCGGAATGTATATTCTGGTGGCCGCCAGCCAGCGCCGCCAATGCGGGGCGCTTCCGTTGCCGCCGGAAGCGCGCGATGGCGGCCGCGACCAGCGACGACGGCGAGCGGCGAGGATGGCGAAGAGGATTGGGGATGGAGGCAATGGTGTAGGATGCGAAGGAGGATGGGGGAGGATCATGACGAGGTGGAGGGGGGCGGGGGCGCGGGGGGGCGCGGCGGGGCGCCGAGGGCGAGGGGGGGCAGGCGGGGGCGGGGGGCGGAAGAGGGGGGGGGGGAGAAGGAGGACCACGACGAGAATGAGGCGATTTTCGGCGGTTGGTGGAGATGTTCGGCGGTTGTTGGAAGGCCTCTTTGGGGCCGGGCGTTGGCCCTATTTGGGTTGGCACCTCGCCGATTTGACGCGCTTTCTGAAAAGCTTTGTGCTGGTGCTGTCTGCGCCGCAGTTCTTTGTGGAGCCTTGCGCATCACCGGTCTCTGTTGGGAACCATGGTGTCGCCGGGGTCTCGGGGGCCATCGCGCGGCCCCCAGGGGCGCGAGGAGCGCCCGAGACGGGGGGGCGCGCGCGAGCGTGGAAGAACCTTTTGCATGGCCAAGCTTGCGTTCAGACGCAAGCGCCGCGGCAGCATTGGGGCCGGCTTTGGGCCTCTCGGGGGGGGGGTCTTGGAGGCGGCTTGGAGGCCTCTAGAAGGCGCGTCTTGTATGCATGTTCTGACAGTCTTGGGGGCCGTTTAGGGGGATTCAGGGGGCCTCGTCGGGGCCGGTTGGAAGCACCTTGGGGCCGCTTCGGGCTTCTTGGCGGCCTCCGGGGGTCTGCCGGGGGCTTCTTAGGCCGTCTTCGGCATTTCTTCCGCCGTCTTGGCGCCCTCTCAGGACCCTCTTGGGCCCGTCCTGGGGCCCATTTCCAATCTGGGGGCCTCCTGGGCCATCTGGGGCCCTTCTCGGGCCGTCTTGGAGCCCTCTTGGCGGCGCATCGGGCCGTTTTGGGTTCTTGGGGCGTCTGCGACGCTCTGAGGGCCCAAGAATCAAATGTGTTTAAATTTTACGTTTCCCCACGGGAATGGGACATTATTCGCTTCTCCGGGCCTTCTTCTGGAGGCCTTTGCAGGGCTCATGAGGGCATCTTGGAGGCAAGTAAGACAACCAACGCTACTTCCATCATTTTCGAAAGATGTTACCAAACGGGCTTCGCGAGCGCGCGTCGAAATCGCTCGAGCGCCCTTGCGCGCGCGCCGGCGCGAGAACCCCTTGCCGCAAAAAATGCGACGGAGTGCGCGCGCGTGGTCTCGCGCGCGCGCAGAAATGCGTCAACAACCTTCGGCTCCGCAGCGACGTCAAATCCGCGTGTTCAACAACGCGCAGGAACAAATGGTTTCGCAACGACAGTTTTCAAAGAAGTGCGCGCTCGCGCCCTGGCGAACTCTTCAGGATGTTATCGGGTGGTCAACGTGTTCATTAGATTATTCCGAACGGGCCTTTCGCGCCGCATACCGACATCATTCGCGCGCCCTTGCGCCCGTGCTGGTGGGGCACGATGCGCGTCGAATCAAAGCGCGCGGGCCACTCGCGCTTCGGCCGCTCGCGCATGTCGAACTCTTTCCAAAACCTCCATCGCCGACGCAAGGGCGCCGTCATCGTCGCAGGCGCGGTCAGCGTCGGCGCCGTCGTCGTCGTCAACGCCGCCACCATCGTCGCTGCTACTCTCTTCGCGTCTACCGTAGTCGACGTCGCCGCGATGCCGCGCCCGCTCAAGCCGCCGACAGCGGTCTGCGCCGCCGCGGCCGCGTCGGTCGCGCCAAACTAGCTGGCCTCCACGCGCGCTCGGGGCGGCGCGGCCGCAGCGATGCACCGTCCAACGCCAGGCGCGCATCGCAATCGCCGCCGCATTTGTTGTGCAGGCCAACTTGCGGGCGGGCGGGCGGAATGATTGCAGCGGCAGTGGAGTTGACAACTCGCTGCAAAAAGGAAAAAAGTGCGCCACGTAGATTCTCCTCTCTAGAAATTAGATCCCCCCCCCCCCCCCGCGCGCGTTAACTTGGCCTCGCGCGTTGTGGTTTTTTTTCATATGTCTCTGCTTCCTTGCATCTTCCCCCTGGCCTCGCGCCATCGCGGCCGAGCCGGCGGCCCCCCCCCGCCATTCGCTGCAAGACATAGAATACTCGCGCGCCCGCTGTTTATAACAAAAAGTGTCCTAGGTTCCCCTGCGACGCATGGGAAGAAGTGCGCGGGCGCGTCTTTGCGCGCGCGCGCCGTAATCCTTCAGAAACATTTGGTCTCGCAAGAGTGTCAATGTCGAGTGTGCGCGCGCTCTTGCGAACTGTTGAGAAAACCGCGGGTTCTTCAAGAGTTTCGCAGCGTGCCATTCCAAGGGCTTCGCGCTCGCATGTCGAGATCGTTCGAACGCCTCTGCGCGCGTGCTGTCGCGAGAATCCCTTGCTAAACTGGGGGCGAGGGGCACGCGCTCGCGTTGCCGCGCGCGCGTGCCAGAATCCGTCAAAATCCATCTGTCCCGTAACGGTTCAAAATGTGCGCTGTTCTCGCGGAAGTTGGTTCCGCAACATCAGTTGTCTCAAAAAGAAAAAAACTGGCGCTCGCGCTCTTCCCAATTCTTTCGGGAGCCATCGGTTGTTCAACATGTTCATTGCCGCGAACAGCATTCGCACGCCCTTGCGCGCGTGCTGGGGTGGGGGCGCGATCCGCGTCAAATACATCATGCGGGCCGCTCTCGCGCGTCGGCCGCGCGCGCGTCGAACTTGTTCCAAAACCTTCATCACCGACGCCAAGACGCCGTCATCGTCGCCCTCGCGATCAGCATCTGCGCCGTTTTTGGGCGCGAAGCCGTCATTGTCAACATCGCCGCAAGCATCGCTACGACCATCATCGCGTATACCGCTGCCGACATTGCCATGATACCGCGCCCGCCCAAGTCGCCGATTCGCGCGGCCGCAGAAATGCACCAGCCAACGCCAGGCGCCCATCGCAATCGCCACCGCATTTGTTTTGCAAACCAAGTTGCGGGCGGGCGGGTGGAATGATTCCAAGAGCATGGGATGTGTCAGTTCGTCTGTAAAACATATTTCCACCGCGTAGATTGCACCGTGCTGGTTGCACTACGACAGGTTGCATCGCATACGTTGCACCACATAGATTGCGCCGCGTAGGTTGCAAAACAACGACCGTTTGGGGCCCACGATGGCTAACAGTTTGGTTCCACATGGCTTGCGCTGCCACTTTTCACGGGCAGGGCTATCGTTTAAGTTTCCCGCCATGTTCAAGAATGAAAAGCTCAACAATGACGACATCCGGGGACCCGCTCGGATTAAGAATGCGAGCTGTTGGCCCCAGAAAGAGAAGGCTCCCGCTTGAGATTTCTTTTCAATTCACTCACGGACGGGGCTTCCGCACGAGAATTCCGCCATGTTCAGGATTGGGGAGCCCAACAATGAAGATTGTTACAGGGTTCCGGTGGCCCGCGCGGATTAGTATCGTGCGCTGCGGGTCCCATGGGGGGGGGGGTCCCGCCTGAGTCTTCCGCGGGAACCACTCACAGCTAAGGGTCCCGCCGGAGGCTTGACAAAAAGAGCGTATGTGTGCGATGATGGTTTTACAGCGACGATGATAATGGCGAAGGGGTGGTGATCATGGTGATATTGTGATCGTGATGAAGGTGATAATGGTAAGGTTGATGGTGACGATGGTGATAATAGCAACGTGAGAAAGAGACGACGGGGAACGATCTTGCGCGGGGGGGGCAGAGAAAATAAGACACCATTTTTGGATGTGGGGGAAGAGAGAGAAAGAGAGAGGGAGAGAGGAAGAGAGCGAGAGAGAGAGAGATAATGAACGCGAAGGAGGACAGGCGTGAAGGAAGGGAGGGAGGAAGAAAGAGGGCAAGAGGGAGGGATATATTAACTGGAAATCGAGAGGGGGGTGCAAGAGGGTTTAGCAAAAGGGAGTGGCAAGGAAGTTTCCAGCGATAGCGTGGCTCCTGCATAAGTGCGCGATTCCAGAGCAACGAGAGAGCGATTCGTGAGTAGGTTGTGTAGAAGTCTCTGGCAAGAGTGCGATTATCGGATACTTCGCACGTAAGCCTTGAGATGGAACGCGATTCAATACAGTGTGATTCGGGGGAGCCGCTGCTGAATTTTCATTTGTGGAAATATTGATTGCTGACCTCCCCTCTCAGGTGCTCTTTATATTTTTCAGTTGAAGTGTACCTCCTTGGGCTCGCGCCGTGTCTTTTTGCGTCAACGGAGAATTGCGCGTTGGACTCTGCCCCTGGCCCCCTGTCTACAACAACAACAACAGTTCTTGCCTGGAAGATCTTCGCAATTTATTGACAGGCCGCGCCTCGACACTCAGGATTCACCCTCTCGCTTTGAGCGCCCTCAAAATTTCATTGGGCATCGCGCTACAGCTCGCGAGTTCCTCGCGATGCATGCAGGACACACGCTTCATCGAACCACGCGCTCGACCCGTCCATTTGGGCCCCCTCGCCAGACCCGCCCGTTAGGGTCAGCCTGCCCGAGATACCCGGGTGGTTCTGCGTCTTGTTTTCTTGTTGTTGACCCCCCTCCCGCTAATCTCTCTTTTGTGTTCCGTTTTTCTCCCTCCCCCATTGCCTTTTTTGTCCTCCCTCCCTTCCTGGATTCCTTTCCTCCTATTTCAGTGGTTGCGCCAACTGCACGTCGCAAGGAAGGAAGATGTATTCCCAAGGAGGATACGATCGAAGACAAAGAGGGCGGGTATCGAGGGTTCGGTATATACATGTTGGGTGGCACGCGAGCATATGTTTTGCAAAACAAGGGTACGAGCCCTGAGAGGGGTACTTCGGTTCAACAAGCACATCTGTTACCGGAGGAGGGATGAACCATAATTGCTCTTTAGAGTTGAGAATCAAAGATTCCGCGCTGCGGAATCGCGGTTCAGCCACGCACCCTGGGACGGTGTAAGACCGTTTGGCCCCCTCACTCGGATAATTGACCCTGAATAGCAAACTATTTCCATAGGTCAGCCAGCCCTGGTCGGTGCTATTGGCAGTGAAAAATGTGCGACGACCCCGACGCGACCCGATCTTCGATAGGTACGCACATGCTGTGAACCGTGGCCCGACAGAGCGAACTGAGCGTGCCGATTCCGAATGTCCCACGAAGCCCGATTCACACAGCGGTTGAGGCCGAGCAGCCTGGAGTTGGGTGGTCGCGCTCCGTTCTCCTCGGCATCGCTCGGACGTGTGCACTTCTTCTCGGGGAGGGCCATCGAGGAGCACAGTGGATCATCATGCAGACAGAGACACGCGCGAAATCGAACGATGCACGGGGAATGGGCGTCCGAGAGATGGCCAGTCTCCCCCTGCAGACAACAAACAGCACGGCTCGCCCCCCTCGCAGCCCGCGCCTCCCGCGGCGCAGGCGCTGGGGCGCCACCCGCTGGGCTCTGACGGCTCGCTCACCCCGGCCTAGGCGGGCTGAAGCCCCCCCTCCCTCGGGGGCGGCAGAGAGGGGGGTGATGACTAGTGGGGGTGGATATCATGGCGTGGGCCATGATATTTCCCCAGGTTTCGCGGCGACTCTCCTTATTCCCAACATGTTTCGTGGGGTTATGTTTTTCCCAACCCTCCTTGTGATGTGTATTTTTTTGAATAGAGCACTGTGGTATCCACCTCCCGCCCTCTCCTCCTCTGCGTCTCCTGTGTTCGCGGTGCCCTGCGGGGCTGCGATCTGCGCAACTGTCGCCACTGTCGTGGGCTCCTGGCTGTCCCCTGCGGGGCTGCGATCTGCGCGCCACTGTCGCCACTTTCGTGGGTTCCTGGGAGGCCCAGCGGAGCGGGGCTGCGATCTGCGCAACTGTCGCCATCGGAGGCCCAGCGGAGGTACGTCATACGCAGATCACTTGAGGCTTCCCTGTCCCCTGCGGGGTTGCGATCTGCGCAACTGTCGCCACTTTCGTGGGTTCTTGGGAGGCCCAGCGGAGGTACGTTATACGCAGATCACTTTGAGGCCTCCCTGTCCCCAAGCGGGGCTGCGATCTGCGCAACTGTCGCCACGTTCGTGGGTTCCTGGGAGGCCCAGCAGAGGTACGTCATACGCAGATCACTGTGAGGCTTCCCTGTCCCCTGCGGGGCTGCGATCTGCGCAACCGTCGCCACTGTCGTGGGTTCCTAGGAGGCCCAGCGGATGTCCCCTGCGGGGCTGCGATCTGCGCAACTGTCGCCACTTTCGTGGGTTCCTGGGAGGCCCAGCGGATGTACGTCATACGCAGAAAAACTTTGAGGCCTCCCTGTCCCCATGCGGGGCTGCGATCTGCGCAACTGTCGCCACTTTCGTTGGTTCCTGGGAGGCCCAGCGGAGGTACGTCATACGCAGATCATGTTGGGGCCTCCCTGTCCCCTGCGGGGCTGCGATCTGCGCAACTGTCGCCACTTTCGTTGGTTCCTGGGAGGCCCAGCGGAGGTACGTCATACGCAGATCACGTTGAGGCTTCCTTGTCCCCTGCGGGGCTGCGATCTGCGCAACCGTCGCCACTTTCGTGGGTTCCTGGGAGGCCCAGCGGAGGTACGTCATACGCAGATCACGATGAGGCCTCCCTGTCCCCTGCGGGGCTGCGATCTGCGCAACTGTCGCCACTTTCGTTGGTTCCTGTGAGGCCCAGCGGATGTACGTCATGCGCAGATCACTTTGAGGCCTCCCTGTCCCTTGCGGGGCTGCGATCTGCGCAACTGTCGCCACTTTCGTTGGTTCCTGGGAGGCCCAGCGGAGGTACGTCATACGCAGATCACTTTGAGGCCTCCCTGTCCCCTGCGGGGCTGCGATCTGCGCAACTGTCGGCAATTTCGTGGGTTCCTGGGAGGCCCAGAGGAGGTACGTTATACGCAGATCACTTTGAGACCTCCCTGTCCCCTGCGGGGTTGCGATCTGCGCAACTGTCGCCACTTTCGTGGGTTCCTGGGAGGCCCAGCGGAGGTACGTCATACGCAGATCACGATGAGGCCTCCCTGCCCCATTGGGGTGCTGCGATCTGCGCAACTGTCGCCACTTTCGTGGGTTCCTGGGAGGCCCAGCGGAGGTACGTCATACGCAGAAAAACTTTGAGGCCTCCCTGTCCCCATGCGGGGCTGCGATCTGCGCAACTGTCGCCACTTTCGTGGGTTCCTGGGAGGCCCAGCGAAGGTACGTCATACGCAAACCACTTTGAGGCCTCCCTGTCCCCTGCGGGGCTGCGATCTGCGCAACTGTCGCCATGTGCGTGGGCTCCTGGGAGGCCCAGCGGAGGCACGTCTTACGCAGGCCACTTTGAAGCCTCCCTGCCCCATTGGGGTGCGGCGATCTGCGCAACTGTCGCCACGTTCGCGGGGTCCTGGGAGGCCCAGCAGAGGTACGTCTTACGCAGGCCATTGTGATGCATCCCTGTCCCCTTGGCGCACCTGGCGCGCACCTGGCGCACCTGGCGCGCACCTGGCGCGCACCTGGCGCGCTTGGCGCACCTGACGCACCTGACGCGCCGGGCGCACCTGGCGCGCACCTGACGCACCTGACGCACCTGGCGCACCTGGCGCACCTGTCGCGCACCTGGCGCACCTGGCGCACCTGGCGCTCACCTGGCGCGCACCTGGCGCGCACCTGGCGCGCGCCTCGCGCGCCTGGCGCGCATGGCGCACCTGGCGCACCTGGCGCACACCTGGCACACCTGGTGCATCTGGCGCACCTGGCGCACACCTGGCGCGCTGGGCGCACCTGGCGCACCTGCAACACTTAGCGCAGACCTGGCGCACCTATCGCACCTGGCGCACATGGCGCACCTGGCTCACTTGGCGCCCCTGGCGCACATGGCGCACCTGGCTCACTTGGCGCCCCTGGCGCAACTGGCGCACCTGGCACACCTGGGGCAACTGGCGCACCTGGCGCACCTGGCGCGCACCTGGCGCACACGTGGCGCACACCTGGCGCACCTGGCGCGCGCCTGGCGCGCACCTGGCGCGCACCTGACGCGCTGGGCGCACCGGGCGCACCTGGCGCGCTGGGAGCACCTGGCGCGCACCTGGTGCACCTGGCGCGCTGGGCGCACCTGACACACCTGGCACACCTGGCGCACCTGGCGCACCTGGCGCGCATTGCGCAACTGGCGCACCTGGCGCGCCTGACGCACCTGGCACACCTGGCGCACCTGGCGCACCTGGCGCGCCTGGCGCACATGGCGCAACTGGCGCGCCTGGCGCAACTGGCGCACCTGGCGCACACCTGGCGCACACCTGGCGCACCTGGCTCACTTGGCGCGCCTGGCGCACCTGGCGCACCTGGCGCACCTGGCGCGCCTGGCGCGCCTGGTGCACCTGGCGCGCCTGGCGCACCTGGCGCGCCTGGTGCAACTGGCGCACCTGGCGCACCTGGCGCGCTCCTGGCGCACACCTGGCACACCTGGTGCACCTGGCGCACCTGGCGCACCTGGCGCGCTGGGCGCACCTGGCGCACTTGCCACACCTAGCGCAGACCTGGCGCGCCTGTCGCACCTGGCGCACTTTCGTTGGTTCCTGGGATGCCCAGCGGGGGCACGTCAGACGCAGATCATTTTGAGGGCTCCCTGTCCCCTGCGGGGCTGCGATCTGCGCGCTGTCGCCGCGTTCGTTGGTTCCTGGGAGGCCCAGCGGACGTGCGTCTTACGCAGATCACTTTGAAGCCTTCCTGTCCCCTGGGGGGGCTGCGATCTGCGCAACTGTCGCCACTTTCGTGGGTTCCTGGGAGGCCCAGCGGAGGTACGTCATACGCAGACCCACTTTGAGGCCTCCCTGTCCCCTGGGGGGCTGCGATCTGCGCAACTGTCGCCATGTGCGTTGGCTCCTGGGAGGCCCAGCGGAGGTGCGTCTTACGCAGGCCACTTTGAAGCCTCATTGCCCCATTGGGGTGCTGCGATCTGCGCAACTGTCGCCACTTTCGCGGGTTCCTGGGAGGCCCAGCAGAGGTACGTCTTACGCAGGCCATTTTGGAACCTCCCTGTCCCCTTGGCGCACCTGGCGCACCTGGCGCGCACCTGGCGCGCTGGGCGCACCTGACGCACCTGACGCGCTGGGCGCACCTGGCGCGCACCTGGCGCACCTGGCGCATCTGGCGCACCTGGCGCACCTGGCACACCTGGCGCACCTGGCGCACCTGGCGCACCTGGCGCGCTAGGCGCACCTGGCGCACACCTGGTGCACACCTGGCGCACACCTGGCGCACCTGGCTCACTTGGCGCGCCTGGCGCACCTGGCGCACATGGCGCGCCTGGCGCGCCTGGCGCACTTGGCGCACCTGGCGCACCTGGCGCGCCTGGCGCACCTGGCGTACCTGGCGCATCTGGCGCACCTGGCGCACCTGGCGCGCTGGGCGCACCTGGCGCACCTGGCACACCGGGCGCACACCTGGCGCACAGCCAGCGCACACTTGGCGCACCTGGCGCGCCTGGCGCATCTTGCGCACCTGGCGCGCCTGGCGCGCCTGGCGCACGTGGCGCACCTGGCGCACCTGGCGCACGCGCATGGGCTCCTGGGGGGCTCAGCGGAGGCACGTCCTACGCAGATCACCGCTATACCATGGCGCCGAAATGTCCTTCGGTATTGAGTGGTCCTGAATGCAATTGTCACTTGTGAAGAAACAGTTGGGTACGTCGCACGATATGTTTGCCCCTGCAGCGCCGCGCCCGCGTCTCACACCCGCGCGCACCTCCCTCTCCCGCAAAGCGTGGCAGACGTGACATACATACATACATACACAGGCACACCGACATAGACACAGACACACACAGACACACACAGACACAAACACACACACAGACACACATACACTCCCTCACCCACGCGCAACACCTGCACGGCACGTACATGAGACACGCGTAGCACACTTCACACCATAGCGCAGCGCAGCACAACACAGCGCTGCTCAGTACAGCTCAGCTCAGCTCCGTCGCACGCTCGCAAAGCGCGGCAGGCGTGGCATTTCCTCGACACCAGGGGGGTGCGCAGGGGGTGCGGTCTCTACCCGTCGCACGCTCGCAACGCGCGGCAGGCGTGGCATTTCCTCGGCACCAGGGGGGTGCGCAGGGGGTGCGATCTCTATCCGTCGCACGCTCGCAAAGCGCGGCAGGCGTGGCATTTCCTCGACGCCAAGGGGGTGCGCAGGGGGTGCGGTCTCTATCCGTCGCACACTCGCAAAGCGCGGCAGGCGTGGCATTTCCTCGTCACCAGGGGGTTGCGCAGGGGGTGCGATCTCTATCCGTCGCACGCTCGCAAAGCGCGGCAGGCGTGGCATTTCCTCGACACCAGGGGGGTGCGCAGGGGGTGCGGTCTCTATCCGTCGCACGCTCGCAAAGCGCGGCAGGCGTGGCATTTCCTCGACACCAGGGGGGGTGCGCAGGGGGTGCGGTCTTTATCCGTCGCACGCTCGCAGCGCGCGGCAGGCGTGGCATTTCCTCGACACCAGGGGGGTGCGCAGGGGGTGCGGGCGAGCGCGGCAGGCGTGGTATTTCCTCGACACCGGGGGGCTGCGCAGGGGGTGCGATCGCTATCCGTCGCACGCTCGCAAAGCGCGGCAGGCGTGGCATTTCCTCGACACCAGGGGCGTGCACAGGGGGTGCGGCCTCTATCCCTCGCACGCTCGCAAAGCGCGGCAGGCGTGGCAGTTCCTCGGCACCAGGGGGGTGCGCAGGAGGTGCGGTCTGCATCCGTCGCACGCCCGCAACGCGCGGCAGGCGTGGCATTTCCACCACACCAGAGGGGTGCGCAGGGGGTGCGGTCTCTACCCGTCGCACGCTCGCAAAGCGCGGCAGGCGTGGTATTTCCCCGACAGCAGGGGGGTGCGCAGGGGGTGTTGTCTCTATCCGTCGCACGCTCGCAAAGCGCGGCACGCGTAGAATTCTTCGACACCAGGGGCCAGGGGGGGCTGCGCAGGGGGTGCGGTCTCGGTCCGTCGCACGCTCGCAGCGCGCGGCAGGCGTGGTATTTCCTCGGCACCAGGGGGGTGCGCAGGGGGTGCGATCTCTATCCGTCGCACGCTCGCAAAGCGCGGCAGGCGTGGCATTTCCTCGACACCAGGGGGGTGCGCAGGGGGTGCGGCCTCTATCCGTCGCACACTCGCAAAGCGCGGCAGGCGTTGCATTTCCTCGACACCAGGGGGATGCGCAGGGGGTGCGGCCTCTATCCGTCGCACGCTCGCAAAGCGCGGCAGGCGTGGCCTTTCCTCAACACCAGGGGGGTGCGCAGGGGTTGCGGTCTCTATCCGTCGCACGCTCGCAAAGCGCGGCAGGCGTGGCATTTCCTCGTCACCAGGGGGTTGCGCAGGGGGTGCGATCTCTATCCGTCGCACGTCGCACGCTCGCAAAGCGCGCAGGCGTTGCATTTCCTCGACACCAGGGGGGTGCGCAGGGGGTGCGGCCTCTATCCGTCGCACGCTCGCAAAGCGCGGCAGGCGTGGACACCAGGGGGGTGCGCAGGGGTGCGGTCTCTATCCGTCGCACGCTCGCAAAGCGCGGGGCGCTGGTCCAGGGGTGCGCGGCGTCGCACGCTCGCAAATCAGGCGTGGCATTTCCTCGACGCCAAGTGGGTGCGCAGGGGGTGCGGTCTATCCGTCGCGCGCTCGCAAAGCGCGGCAGGCGTGGTATTTCCTCGACACCAGGGGGGTGCGCAGGGGGTGCGGCCTCTATCCGTCGCACGCTCGCAAAGCGCGGCAGGCGTGGCATCTCCTCGACGCCAGGGGGTGCGCAGGGGGTGCGGTCTCTATCCGTCGCACGCTCGCAAATCGCGGCAGGCGTGACATTTCCTCGACACCAGGGGGGTGCGCAGGGCGTGCGGTCTTTATCCGTCGCACGCTCGCAAAGCGCGGCAGGCGTGGCATTTCCTCGACACCAGGGGGGTGCGCAGGGGGTGCGGTCTTTATCCGTCGCGCGCTCGCAAAGCGAGGCAGGCGTGGCGTTTCCTCGACGCCGGGGGGGTGCGCAGGGGGTGCGGTCCCTATCCGTCGCACGCTCGCAAAGCGCGGCGGGCGTGGCATTTCCTCGACACCAGGGGGGTGCGCAGGGGGTGCGGTCTCTATCCGTCGCACGCTCGCAAAGCGCGGCAGGCGTGGCATTTCCTCGACGCCTGGGGGGTGCGCAGGGGGCGCGGTCGCTATCCGTCAGCGCAAGGGCTTGGTCCAGGAGCAGAAAGCCACCATTGTGAGCTTCGTGTTCGAGAGCAGCGACCAGGTCAGGTACGACGCGTGCGCGCCAGGAGAGATCTTCTGCCCGCGCTCTCTGCCTGCCGGAATCTGGATGCAGGTTCACAAGTTTGAGAAGCAAAGCCCGGACGTGGTCGCCGCCCTCGCCAACTCTTTCGGAATTGACAAAGAGAGGGCAAACGGCCCGTTCTGCTTCCTGCTCATGAAGGCGAACTTCAAGTGGACAAGCGCCAACAAAACGCACCGGGTCAAAAGGTATGGGTACGCGCTCACGCACGGGCGCTTCCTGACATCCACCGCGTCGCAGGGCCAGACGATCCGCGCCGGGGTGACCATCGACTGCGCGCAGGACGCGAGCATTGGCATACCGGAGGAAAGAGAGGGGACCTGGTGGGTGCACCTGCACGTGGGGCTCAGCAGAACTACTTGCATGGAAGACATGCTCTTGCTTCGGCCGCCGCCACGGGAGGTCTTGCAGAAGGGTCCACCTCCGTCCGTGCTCAAAGCCCTCCAGACGTTTGATGAGCGCATGGCCACGGAGACGCGGAAGATCGAGGCCCTTGCTCTGGAACGCCAATGGATCTTTCCGGCGGCGTGAAGTCGTTGGAGTGCACGGGCGCCGGAGTCTTCCCGACAAAGGCAGCGCTGTCCAGCTTCGTCGGATTCGCGCGGCTTGCGCCGCTCCTTGACGATTTCGCCCATATGTTGCCCACGTGCCAACAGCAGCCCAGAATTTTTTCCATAGAAGGGCACTCACATATTGCATGCAGGCGGATAATGTCTGATGTGCAACTCCTTTGCGCGCACGGCTCAGAGACTCTCCGTCGAAGAGACGCGGGGACAGACGCGGAGACTGCATGCGACAAAGCTAAGAAGAACACACAAACACACACACACGCACGCACGCACGCACGCACACACACACACACACACGCACACGCACACGCACACGCACACGCACACGCACACGCACACGCACACGCACACGCACACGCACACGCACACGCACACGCACACGCACACGCACACGCACACGCACACGCACACGCACACGCACACGCACACGCACACGCACACGCACACGCACACACGCACACGCACACGCACACGCACACGCACACGCACACGCACACGCACACGCACACGCACACGCACACGCACACACACACACACACACACACGCACGCACGCACACACACACACACACACTCGCCAGCCTAGGTGAGAAAGGGAGGCAGGGGTGCGGGATAATGCAGCATAGAGGGAGGGAGAAAGGATCGCTCTAGAGGCTCCCTAGAGCGATTGCGCAAGGGGTTCGATTGGCATTAGCTTCAACAGTGGGCCCCCTGACTAGGCGCGATGTGGCAGATCGTCTTGCGTTGCCTCATTGCTTTTTGCCGCCCCAGGAAACGTCCCTCGGTGACCACCTCGAATCTGTCCTCGATGGAGGATGGAAGGCCAGGACGAGGGAGGAGGTTCAAGCAATATGGCGTTGGATGACACATGGGGGAACATCCGCGACGAGGCCGCAGAAAACAGAATTGCGCATATACGATTAACATAAACAAACACATAAGATATACATTCAGTATGTGGGGTTCCTCGGTAGCGTTATTTCTGTATGTCCTTGGCCCCCCTTGGGCCGCGCACATGCCGCTGGCCATGATTTGCACCCCCCCCTCTAGGACGCCCCCCTCTTGGCCGCCCCCGACTCCCCAGTGGGGCGCGGGCGGCGCCTGGGCGCAAACCCCGCTGGCTGGGGTCGTGCAGGAGCTTGGCTGCCCTGGCACGCCCGTGGAAGCGCCACACGTGCGGTGTTTCAAACGTGCGTGTGACTGCGTTTTCGTTTGGCTAAACTTATTGACCCACACGTTGGCGAGAGTGTCGCATCAGACGTACGTTGTCAGTTCACGTGTGGAACTCCGTGTCAGCACGCTGCGTGTTGCGCGTTGCATATCGGGACAGCTAAGTTCAAGCAGATATTGGTTCACCGTCGCTGCCGTCGAGGTTCGAGGTTCGAGGTTCTCGGGCGTTTCTGTCTGTTCTCGGCGGTTTTCTAGCCTCGGTGTGGCCTCCAGCGGCTGCGCCTCGCCGAGAACGTTGCGGAGGTACCCAGATCGCCCGAACAAAAAACGCCGCCTGAGAACCGAGTTCTGACCCGAGGGCAACCAACTCACCAGGGGATAGGCTCCGAGAGGAGGAGCACAGGCAGAGCCGGCAACCCAAACCCGTGTCGTCGTCGCCGTCGTCGTTTTTTCGGCGCCGCCGCCAGTCGTCGTCGTCCCAGCTACTCGCAATTCTCGCAATGCCGCTGCCATCGCTACTGATACTGCCATGCCCGCGCTCGCCACGTTTCCGATACCTTTTTCCACGGAGGCCCGACCCCCCCCCTTTTCAGCAGCGGTCGTTAGGGGGGGGACACAACAAGTTCGACGGGAGGGGGTCTGCAGAGGGGTGGATACCATGATTGGGCCAAGATCTGTTCCAGATGTCATTGCCCTCCGTTCCTTCATTCGTTCCCTGGTTTCCCTCGTCCGCGCACATGCCTCGGGCCTCCCCCCTTCTTTCCCCTGTTCGGAGCACCTGGGCGGGCTCGGCATGACAGGAATGGGTCGGGTCGGGTGTCGGGATCTAGGATCTTGGTGTGAGGAGGCGAAGTGGGCGAGGGGGTCTTGTCGTTCCTGCAGGCGCTCGGCAGACTTCAGACGCTTCCATGCATTATTGGGTGTTCAGAGGCGTCCATGTATTACTCGGCCGTTCCGTCTTCTCTCCTCCCCCCCTCCTCTCCCAACGCGGTTCTGAGGTGCAGTCTTAGACATGTATTCTTTCGGCTGCCTTGAGCGGTGGCCGTGGCAACGCGTCCTGCCGGATGTACGGCTTGTTGCGTCGCCTACTCGCTTCGGGGTGTTTTCCAGCAGCTGCGCCTCGTCGAGAGCGTTCGGGACTTTCCGAATATTCACGAACGGCCGCCAGAGGCCCGAGTTATGACCGAAAGCCGACACCCTCGGCCGGATGGCGATTGGGGGATCAGGACATGGGGGGATGAGTATCCGGTACCGTTTCGTTGGGGTACAATGTGTACCTTCTCTGCGGGTTGCAAGTACAAATTGTACCTTCTCCCCCCCTGTTAACATCCTCGCACATGTCGCGAACGTTGTCAAAAGTACAATGTGTACCTTGTCTGCGTGGCGTCGGTACAAATTGTACCTTCTCCGTGGGGCGTAGGTACAAATTGTACCTCGGTTTCGCCTCTCTCTCCATCTGGACTTATCCCCCCATTTACATCCCGCCAACACCCAGACGTCGAAGGCCTCGGAACAAATCGAGACGGAGGTTTCTCACCGTTTCCAGCTCTGGGGCGCCGCCTGCGGGCCTCGGGGCGCTCCTTCCAACGGCGACTCGAGATGAAGCACCAGTCTTCGGGAAGGAGCGGGACTTCATGGGACCCGTCGAACATCGGGAGCGGAAAAGAGGGGGGTGATGACTAGGGGGGGGGGGATATCATGGCGTGGGCCATGATATTTCCCCAGATTTCATGGCGCCCCTTCTTATTTCATTACGTCTCTGGCCCCCCCGCTGGGCCGCGCACATGCCGCCGGTCATGATTTGCAGCCCCCCCCTCTTGGACACCCCCCTCTTGGCCGCTCCCGAGAACAATTCAAGACGTCGGAGGTCTGTCCGGGTGCCCTGAGGTCCGAGCGTCGCGTTTTTCCCGCGACGGGCGCTCTCGGGCTTCAGGGCCCTCGCAACCTCGGATCATTGCCCCAGACAGAAGGGGTCTTGAGCTCCAGTAGCTTTTGGTGCACACTGCTGTAACCTGTTCGCGCCGTCGGGTCTAAGGGAAGTCATGGACGACATGCGTCTTTCGTGCTTCCAGCAGTTCTTGAAATTCCCAGGGCCCCGTGCCCCGGGGCCGCCAGAACACGGCTCGGGGGTGAAGAATTTGTCCCAGGGCTGGACCTAAACGGTGTTTTGGCGATTTCGTGGGCCGTTTTCGTTTCGACTCCGTTTTGCGGTAGAGGTGGATTGAAGACAAAGCGAGGGAAAACGATCACAAAACGAAAACGAACAACAGCGTTTAGGGTCAGCCTGATTGGTCCCAGGGAAAGGCCCCCTGGTCCAGAACCATGCCGAGAGCTGGCGCCGCTGCGTCTTGGTCATTGCCGGGCGTGCTGAGCCTCGGACTCGGCTCTCGAGGGGAAGGCTGCAAAGGTGGCGCATCCGTGTGAGCCTGGCCCGCGCTGCTGCGTGCCCCAGCTCCGCCGAGCCCATGAGCATGTTCATTGCGTTATCGGCTCTGTCTTGACCCGCATCCTGCGCACTGTGTCTCAAGGCCTCCGACATGGGGCCGGAGGAGGTGGGGTCGGAGGAGATCCTCCCGCGTCGCCGATGCATCGGCTATGCGGCGCACGTCGTCGCCAGCGCATCGCCAGTGCATTGGCGATGTAGAGCGATCTTCTGGCCTCCGATTTGCTCCGGCCCCATCCTATGATGGGCAGTTGTGGTATGTGTGCTGTCCTTGATATGTACGGGGTGTCAGACTTCTGCGTTGAACTTGGTATTTTCGGCGAGTCCGATGTTCATAAACTTCACCTGCATTTGGGAAGCCTCACGTTTTTGCGATGTCGACCTCTTGTCGCTGCACTCGTCATGTCACGTTTCAGTCAGAGCAGAAGGGACGTATCGACGTGCTGCTTACCATCTCTCCCCCTTCTTTCTCTCCCCTTCTCCCATCCCCTCTCTCTGTCCCTTCCTTCTCTCTCTCTCTCCCTTCCTCCCTCCCTGCCCTTTCCTTCTCTCTGCTCGTCTCCCGCTGTTTGATATGCCCCCTCTCTGCTTGCTGGAAAGTTTGTTGTTGTGATTCGCTATCTGTATCGTTCTCTCTCTCTCTCTCTGGCTGCCTTTCTCTTGATTCCCCCCTGTTGTCTTTTTATCGTGTTCCCCATTGTCTCTATTGTGCCCCCCCTCTCTCTACATCTCTCCCCCTCCCTTTCCCGTCTACAAGACATGTACCTGTGCAGTACATGAATTTGAAATTGAGGGTTTTACAGTAGTATGTTTCCCGCACGCTCTCTGCGTATGTCGATTTATATATATATATATATATATATCGCTCTCTTGCCGTGTGCACCTCTCAATATATAATGTCATTCCGTTTCGCTCCACTCCCCATCTGTATATGTTTTGTTTGTTCTCTAGTGCTTTCTCTCTTTGTCGCTCTTCCGTATCTCCCAAATTGCTCTTTGTGTTTCTCTCTCTCTCACACTCTCTCGCCCGCTCTGTATACCAATCATAAACTGGCCAGGTGTCCGCTTATCTCTTCCGCCGCTTCCCTTTCTTTCTCTATCTATATCTCTCTCTCCTCGGCTTTCCCTCCTTGTCTCCCGTTGTCTCTGTTCTGTTCCGTTTATGTACCTTCCCCTTCTTATGTCTTTATTTTTTTTTGTTCTCTCTCTCTCTCACACTTCGTCTCTGATGTCAAGTCCTGTGAAGCATACGTGCGGAGCGCCTCACCTGGACTCGCTCTGGGCAATTCATACAGGCCCGCGGTTGTACTTCCACATTTCCTGCGCCAGCCCTTCGAGGTATGCTCAGTTGTTTCCCAAGGCAGTGCTCGCACATAAGGGCTCTCACTTGTCTTCTGACGAGCTTGGCTGTGTGCCGCTCTGGCGGCTATGTGGCCGCCATGGCCGCCCAGTCGCCGCCTCGTCCCCGCCCGTCGTTTGGGCCAGCTTCGCCCGTCGTCTGGGCCTGTCTGGGCCCGCGACGGCGGCTTTCGGTCCACCGTCGCCGTTTCGTCGCCGCCCTGGATTGCACAACATAGATTTCACCACGCGAATTGCACCACAAGGGCCACGCTGCCTTTATTCACCTCATAGATTGATTGCATCACGTACCTTGCAACATATTGCACCAACTAGAGCGCGCCACAGATGTCGAACCACGTCGACTTGCATCAAATTGGGTGCACAACATAGGTTGCATCGCATGTATTGCACCACTTGGACTGCACCACTTGTTTCACAGCTTGCAATGGTCCGCGTAGACTGCACCACATGGATGGAACATCGTATATTTGCACCACGTAAAGTGCACAACATCGAGTCTCCTTTCTGAAGAAACATTCGGATCTGCCCTCCTCCCCCTTCCGGGTTGTCCGCACCCCTGGGGGGATGTGCAAACGATTCTGTCCCATCGTTCGTTCGAAATACGGATTCATGTTCGTCAGATAATCATATGCGCTCGCACTCATTTATCAAATATCTGTCATTTCCTGAAGTCCTGAACAAGTGAGACAAAGTCCACACGCGTGCGGCGCCCCGCGCACCTTCTGGAATCCATCAAGCACCATGTGTCTCTTGAGTATTCGAACACCGTGTTTCCCGAGCACATAATAAACATGCTCTTGGCGATGCACCCAACCCTTGCGCAGCGCTTGGCCAGCATAGCAGGGCAGACTTGTACAGGGGGAGTTGCACATGGCCAGGAGGTCTATTTCTCTGCGACTGGGAAATATTTGGGAGACTCGCGGGACGCGGGATCCGCAGGATGCCGATCAGTGGACAAGAGCTTGATAGAGGTGATTCGTTAGTTCCCCACGTCGTGGGGAAAGAGGGGCGAGGACGAAAGACAAAAAGGCGGACAGGGAGTTTGAAATGTCAGCGGGGCAGCAGCACGAGGACATGGCAGCCGCACGAGAGTGACGACAAACGAACGTCAGAGGAAAGAGGGAGGCGATGCCTCGATGCACGCAAGCAATCAGTTGCAGTCGGTGGCGACGTTCTCGCATGTCGCAGCCCCCCCAGGGATGGCGAGGTCGAGTCTGAATCTGGGTAGGGCCCCACTTCACTGCCCCCCCCGGCAGCTCTCCAACGTGGCGACGGTGTCGCAGATCGCAGCCTCCCTGGGACGGCGAGGTCTAATCTAGAAGTGGGTAGGACCCCGCTCTGCTGCCCCCCCCCGGCAGCCTTCGAAAGTGGCGGCGGGTTGCAGAGTGCACCCCCCCACCTCCCGGGATGGCGAGGTCTAGTCTGAATCTGGGCAGGGCCCAATTATGCTGCCCGCCACCCCATAGCAGCCGCCGAACGTGGCGGCTGGTTTCCAGATCGCAGTCCCCCAGGGATGGCGAGGTCTAGTCTGAATCTGGGTAACTAAGGCCCCACCATGCTGGCCCCCGCAGCAGCCCTCGAAAGTAGCGCCGCGGTTTCGCAGATCGCACCCCCTCTCCCCCAGAGGACAAGGTCTACTCTGAATCTGACTAGGGCCCCACTATGCTGCCCCCCCCTCCCAGCAGCCGCCGGAAGTGGCAACAATTTCGCAGATCGCCGCCCCCGAGGGATGGCGAGGTCTAGCCTGAATCTTGATACGGCCCCACTTTGCTGCCCCCCCTGCCCCCAGCAACCCTCGAACGTGGCGACAGTTTAACATATTGCAGCCCCCCAAAGGATGGCCGCGACCCACCCGGGGCCACCGCGCAGGGAACTCCCGCGTAAGGTCTTCGACAAGGCTATTGCGTGGCATTCGTGAGAGCAGTGGGTCTGGGGTTGTAGATGATCTCACGGTTTTTGTTTCGGGGGGGGACTTCCAGGAGCGATCCGAGTTGGGCTGCTAGGGGTTCCCCGAGCGTGTGGCTGAGCTCCTGGTCAGTGCCCCACAGCACGTAAGTTCGCGAACGCCCAGGCTGGAAACGAGCATTTGCTAGTTTTTTTCCCGAATGGCGCGCGGCGCGTACACTCAATAGAACATGCGACAACTCGCCTTGAAGTGTCAGCCGCATCGCAGAAGGGCTGGAACCCAAGCGCTGACGCTTCTCCGCCGCGGCTGGCGCCCCCAGCGTGATGTGCGCGTCTCATGTGCCGAGCATGAAGACCTGGTCGGGCGCGAAATATTGTGTGCTTGAAGGTTTCTTGAGTAGGTGCAAGATCTTGGCATCGCTCGGACGTGTGCATTTTCTTTCTCGGTGAGGACCTTCGAGGAGCATCCTCGACCATCTGGCGAAAACAACACCCACGAAACCAACAAAAAAACAGGGAATGGACGTCCGAGCGATGGCCAGAGGTGGCAAGGTACGGTAGAGGCAAGGCAGAGTGCCTTGAAGGCTTCCGCCGCCCCGCTGCCCTGCTTGGAGGCCACTTGAGCGCGACCTGCTGCTCGCGAGGCCTCAAGCTGGTCGGCCGACTGTGCCCCCCCCCCCCCCCCCCCGATTCTTCCCCCTCCTCCCAGCCCTTGCTCCCTCCCGCCCTCTGTCTCTCTCTCTCACTGCCCACCCCCCCCTTCCCTCCCTCTCGATCCCCCTGTGTCCCCTCTTCTATTTCAACTCCGCCGCCCGTCGTCCTCCTTTCCGCTCCAGTTGTCCGCGACCCTTGCCCCGCGATCCCGTCTCCTGCCCCCCCCCGGTCTCTTGCACCCCCCTCCGCCCCCCCCCCCGAGACTCCTCCCGCGCACCGCCCTCTTCCTCTGACGCCCCTGGATTCATCCGAACCCCCACGCGTCGTGGCTCAAGAGACGGGGGTCAATGCAAACGGCGGTCAGTCAGAGCGCCAGATGTTGCGGGATCCTGCAAAGCTTTATTGACCCAGGTTTGGATGGACCCAGGCCAGTAGATCCCCGAGCGCGTCTCCATCTTTATCCAGAGTGGTCGTGCGCGCTCGTTCCAACGCGTCCAGATCCCTCCACATGCCTGCGTGCTCACTCCCAAACACTATCGGATGCCTCAAAATCCCTACGGGATCTTCTAAATCGATCAAGGTTTCTCTGAATTCTGATTGGTCTCCCCAGGTTCCACCACGTTATTCCAGTTTATCCATCTGCCCCCAAGCATTCACACATTTCCCCAGCTTCTCTTCCAGATTCCTCCAAATTCTCTTCCCGATGCGTTCTGGTTCTTCCAGATTCTTCCGCCGCGTTCTCTTCCGGGCTTCCCCCGACTTTCTTTCCGATGGTTTCCAGATCGTCAGGATGATGGATATGTGAAATTCAAGCAGCAGTTGCTGCGCGCGCGGCTGCTGTGTGGCGGAAAAGCAGAGGGGTATACGCGTTTGCTGTGGTGCGCGAACATGTTGTTGCACCAACTGAGGGGTGTAATCGTGCAGTAGTGCATGGACCCATCCTTGTGTACAGGGGCACTGCGGTGCACGCGTGACATCTTGTGGTGATCGCAGGCATCGCTGCGTACACATCTGTTGACATGTAAATTGACGCTGTGGCGCGCACAATTGCTTCCGCTGCTGCATCTGTAGCATGAGGGGCACGGCGACCTCGTGGCGTACACAGGCTTTGTGGAGCACGCAGGCTTCATGGTGTACACAATCGTTGCTTCGCGCACTGTTGCTGCTGCAACGGCACGTGTGGCGCGTGCACAGTCATGGCGTACACAACCACAATGGTGTACACGAGCCGGATCGTGCACGCAGGCCTTGCTTTGCACACAAGCGTTGCGTTGTGGTGCATGCAGGCGTTGTTGTGCACATTGATTTTGTTGTTGCGTTTGCAGTGGTTTGCACGAGTACTGGAGTGCACTCGGGCCTTGATGTGCACACTGGCAATGTGGTGTGCGCAGACATTGTAGGCCCACCATACGTGGGGCATGCAGCCGATCAGACAACGATAATAATTTCGAGCCGCTCCCATACATTCAATGTGTTCGCCGCCCAGGGATTTCCTGGATGTGGGCCCCGTCGGGGCACTGAATGTGCACACGAACTTTATGGCATGCGCAGGATATGAGGTGTAAACCAGGTGCGGCGCACATAGATGTCATAGATGATGGTGCAGCAACGGTCGTGGTACGCACAGGCGCTGTGGTGTACACAGGACCTGTGGTGTACTCAGGACCTGTAGTGTACGCAGGGGTTGCGGCGCACGCGTTTGCTTTGATGGACAGGCGATGTGGTGTAAGGATCCGTTGCGCTGCACACAGGTGTTATCGCAGCGCCAACTGTGGCGTGCCAAAGCGTTGTTGCGCACATTCTCGCCGTTGCAAACGAAATTGTTTTGGTGTACACGGGGGCAAGACATCACGGGCGCGGGGGTGCACGCAGCTGCTGTGCTATCCGCAAGCATTATTATGCACGTAGGCGTTGTGGTGCACGCAGCTGCTTCTGTGGCAGGGAAAGCTTGGTGAGCACAGGAATGATGGCGTAAACGCGCATTGCGGTGCACACAAGCACAGTGGTGTGCACGGGCTTCGTTGTGCAGACAAGCCCTGCCCACGACCCCCCAAAACATGTTTTCCGTCCCCGCGCGGGCGGATGTGAGGCCCCCTTGGTACGCCTGGCGGGTGTTGCAGTGGGGGGATCACGCACCTCTGGCGCTGGGAGGCGCGTCGCGTTCTACCCCACCCCCCGCCATCCCCTCCATGACACATGACGCGCGTTATCACCGAGAGTTCGAGAACGCATGCATTGTTGCTGAACACTTGGGCTGTTTCTGGGGTCGTCTCGATGCCGCACGAGGCCATCGCGGTGCCTGGCTTGCACCTCTCTGTGGCCCCTGCGGCATTGGCGCCCTGTGGGGCGTGGCTCGGCGTGGGCGCGGGCGCCGTCGTGGTCGGCCCTAGGATGACGAATGCAATCACAGCTCCCGAGGGGAGCCAAGCTGCCTTGGGAGGGTGCCGCGATATCTTCAAATGCGTCCTTCGAGAAGAAAGCAGGTCTCGATCGCTTGCCTAGACCCTCTTCTAAAGCAGCCGCGGGACCGGCTGTCTGGAATCCGTCAGGGCGCCCATGCGCCAGACGCCGGCAGGATCTCAATGAATCCCGACCGTGTTGGCGCAAGCTTTTCCTGGGCAATCGCCGCAAACCTTTCGTCTGACTACTACCCCACCGGACAGGTTGAGCTAGACTGTTGGTTGCTAGACTTCCCAGAAAAGAGCTTCCGACCCGCCTCGCGCACCCTGCAAACCGCGGTCGAAAGGGCCAAAGTGTGCCCGTGCTCCGTAGGGTTCCCACCTCGGGTCTTCGACGAAGGACGACTGCATATCGCGGCCGCCAGGCCCAAAGTGTGCCTGTGATCCCTCGGGTCCCGCCTCGGGTTCTCGGGCGGGGATCGTTCGGTGCAGATTCACATTGGAAGTGGCACAGTCGAGGTAGTGGATGAGCCGCACAACCAGCACTGCCCGTCTTGATCTAAGGGGCCCTCTGGTATTGGGGCGGGTCCTGTGGCAAAGCCCGGGCTCGTCCAGTGAGGGCGGCGCGGAGGCTTGAGTGTGCCGCGGCCGCGGACTTTTGTCGGCCGACGCTCAGCGCAGCCCTCGCGCATGAAAAAAGCTTGCCAGCTGCGGCAACTCTGCACGGCGGGGTGGAGGACGAGAAGTTGCCCCCGGGCGGAGGATGATCACGAACTCTCCTCCTCGTCCTCGGGCCTCTCCCCTCATTTTGCTCGTGCCGCTCTCGTCCTCCTCTCGTCCTCCAGGCCGTCCCCCTCATCCTCATGGTCTCCTTCCGTCGCCGCACCGCTCCCCCGTTCGCACGTCCTCCCCGCGTTCCCCCCAGCCCGCGCCTTATTGTGGCGAGGGGACAGCGCCACCTGCCCCTCCTCCTCCTCCTCCTCCCTCTCCTCCTCCTTCTCCTTCTCCTCCTCCTCCTCCTCCTCCTCCTCCTCCTCCTCCTCCTCCTCCTCCGCCCCCTCCTTGTCCTCGTCGCCGTCCCTGTCCCGTCGCCGTCCATGTCGCTGCCTACTCGCCCTGATGACAGTTCGCACCCCCCCAGTAGGGAAGGCAATTTCGAGCAAGGGAGGCAGGGGCAGGGGGAGAGGGGAGGAGGAGGAGGAGGAGGAGGAGGAGGAGGAGGAGGAGGAGGAGGAGGAGGAGGAGGAGGAGGAGGAGGAGGAGGAGGAGGTCCGTAGCCATTTTGGCTCAAGTCCGTAGCGGTTTCGGCTCGGACCTGACCTTACTGGCCTGGGGGAAAGCGGCGGCCCCCGACAGTGCACCTCCTTGCCTGGGTCAGGCGAGGTATTTTGCGTTTCAGTGAGCTCCTGTGGGAGCAACAGCCTCACATTCCCTACCTCATGGGCGCCGATGGTCGCAGCAACGGTGGCTTCTTCCGTCAACCGTGGAGTTTGCAGACGTGGTCGTGCGCGGTCAAGAAGTGTCAGTTCTCGAATAACTTCCAGTGGCGCAAGACGTGCTACTGTTGTGGAGCCCCCCGTCCAGCAGCCCCTGGTGTCGTTGCAGCAAAGCCCCCTCGGGGCGCGTGGGCTAATGGGCCGCCGAAGCTTCGTGGGGGAGGCGTTGGCGGTGGGGGAAGCTCATCACACACCTCCACATCTGATTCTCTCGATGATAAGCAGTTTGAAGCGTTCTTGGTCATGGATAGTGATCAGTTTGATGCCCTCTCTGGTCTTATTCCTGTGGCTGTTCGGTCCAAGGTGCTGGCACGTCGTGCTGTGCGCAGTGGCGACCCAATGGCTGTCTCGAAAGAGGCCAAGATGGAGCACGACACGCTCAAGGCGAAGGTGCAGAAGGCCGAGACGGCCTTGGACAAGGCCCGTGGCCACCTCATGCTGCAGATCGAGCGCGTCCACAAGCTGCAGTGCGAGCTCAATGTCCTGCAGGTGCAGGAGCGCGAGGCTGCCAAGCGTGCGGCCACGGCCTTCACCAAGCTCTCGGGGCAGCAGCAGGCCAACGGTGACGCTGATGATCCCGCAGCTGCGCTCCGTGACCAGCTGCAGAAGCTCGGCGTCAACCCCTCCGTGCTCAGCGACTTCGACACGCTCATCACGCAGCGGGACCTGGCCGTCGAGCGCCAAGCCAAGCAGGCTGCCGAGGCTGCGGCGGCTGAAGCAGCTCAAGCTGCTGAGGGTGATGCTGGCCCTGGCGCTGATGGTCAGCCTGGTCAGCCCCCGCCCGTGGCGAGCGACAGCAAGGACGACGCCATGGACGGCAAGGGCATCAGCTTTGCCGACCTCGACGGCGAGTGGATCGACGACCTCGTCGCCAAGGCTGGCCAGCGCGAGGCCGTGGACCTCAGTGCAGAGGATGCCCCTGACGCTGGCAGCCACGGCATCACACGCAAGGCAGTCGAAGCCGCCCTGCAGCACGCCTTGGAGCGCGTTAAGAAGCCCAAGGTGCAGCAGCGCGGGTAGCAGTGAGCCCTCTGAGCCGCGCGCCTGGTCTTTTGTGACGTGCAACGTCACTGAGCGTGCTGGGCTTGACATTTTCCTCTCCTCCTCCCTTGCCAGTGCTGACGTGCTGGCTCTTCAAGAATCTCCTGTTGTCGACGCTGAGCCACTCGAAGCTCAACTTCGGAGTCAGGGTCGACGTGGTCGAGTTTTCCCTGCTGTGCCCACAGGGCGAGGTGGCACATCAGGTGGAGTCATTCTTTCGGTACCCAAGCATATTGGTTTATCGGCTGTCTTTGGGACCCCCGATACTCTGGAGCCTGGGCGCCTGGGACTGTTGCACTTTGGAGGCATCCTTACTGGAGGCGTCCTGATTGCTAGCATCTACCTTCATCACAGTATCGGGCTAGCCACGCAAAACTGGGCCATATTGTGTCGTCTTGGAGGTGTTTTGAGGACCCTGGGGATGCCGTTCATTCTGGCTGGGGACTTCAACCTGGAGCCTGAGGTGTTAGATTATAGCGGATGGGTTTCAGCCATTGACGGGGTCATTATCTCCACCAGTGTTGGAACATGCCGTCCAGCCGATCGTGTGATCGATTATTTTGTTGTCAGCCGTGAGCTTGCGCCGTATGCCACTGCTGAGGTTGTGTACTCTGTTCCAGTTGCACCTCACTACCCTGTCAGGATGTGCCTTCGTACCCCTCGTAAGTCTGTGAAGGTTCGCGTCGCCCAGGTCCCCAAGAGGTTTCCTGTGCTTGTTCCCGCGGGGCCCCGTCAAGCACCTGATGAGCATCGGTGGGACCGCGCTCGAGCTGCCGTTGAGTCTGGTAAGATCGCGGAGTCTTGGGATTTGTTTATTACGGCGGCCGAGTTGGAGCTGCTTGAGGTCTATCAAATCGACCCCGATCTGGCCTCTGGTTTTTGTGGGCGCCGTGGGCCCGTACGTTTTCGCTGGGTTTCTCCTGGACGTCCTGGACCGCCTGCGTTTCCTCGGGTCAGTCCGCCTGCAATTTGGTGGCGAAACGTGTCGCAGTTGTTTCAGGCTATATCCCACCCATGTACGCTAAGCAGGACTCGGCAGATCGTGCGAGCAGCTAGGAAGTTGCAGGCCTCGCCCTTGGCCCAGTCTGGCTACATGGCGCAGTTCTGCGTCATGCTGGACTATGTGCAGCACCGTGATATGTGCTACTCTTTTGCCCAGGTGCTGTCTGCTATGGCTTATGATCAAGCTTTATCTCTGACTCGTGCGGCAGCGTTGCACAAGACGGCCGGGTGGGAGCAATGGGTCAGAAAGCACTCGGTCAACGGTTCGGCTGCTCTCTTTAAGTATATCAAGCTTCCTGATGCATGGCAGTCGTCCACGCTGGTTCAGTACGCTCCTGCCAACTCGATGCAAGAGGTCGATATCCTTCAGGCTGAATGGGCTAAATGGTGGCAGATCGGGGAAAAGCATCCTCCCCTCTCCTGGCCCCTCAACCTTGGGGAACGCCCTCCTGCCCCCACCCTGGAGCACCTCAAAAAAGTCCTCCAGACGTTCCCAGAGGGGACGGGAAGTGGTTTTGACCAGTTGCCACCGCGTCAGCTTTTAAGACTCCCTGATGAAGCCCTGGAGTTGCTATGTCAGCTTCTCTCTGCGATAGAGCACCAGATCGAGTGGCCGCCGATGACCACCCGCATCGTGTTCATCCTTAAGCGGCTTGGTGGAGTCAGGCCGCTTGGACTTATGCACTGTTTGTGTCGGGTTCAAGCTAGGCTCCGTCGGGATATACTGCAGGCTTGGCAGAAAGCTAACTATAGATATTTCTGGTGGGCTATTCGGGGCAAGTCGGCTGAGCTCTCGGTCTGGCTTCAAGCGGCTTGGGCTGAATATCATACTGATACGGGCTCGGATACGGCTACGCTGCTCCTCGATCTCAAGAAGGCTTTCGAACTCGTTCGGCATGAGCATCTTATCCGAGCCGCACATAAAACTGGGTTTCCGCTTTGGCAACTTAAGCTTTTGGTTCAGGCATATCGTGCCCCTCGCGTTTTGGAGATGCAAGGTCTGTGCAGTGAGCAGTTGTCGGTCGAGCAGACCATCCTTCCAGGCTGCCTGTATGCCACTTGCCTTTTGCAGCTGATGCTCATAGGTCCTCTCGATGAGGTTCGGAGGGAGCATCCTACGGTTCCTCTTGCTGTTTGTGTCGACGACCTTAGCCTTCAGAGGAGTGGAGGAGCACGACGTGTTGTTGATGAGTTAGCAGCAGCAGGTGTGCTTCTGAAGGCTGAGTTGCACAGAGTCGACATGATCATAGCGCTTGACAAGTCACGTGTGCTAGCGAATTCGCCCGAGCTGCAAGCCGAGCTACAGCGACGTTTGGTCAGTGTACGCGCACTTGCAGTGCATTCAGAACGCAATCTTGGAGTTGATTTTTCGGCAGCTCGCGCTACCCGTCGGCGGACACGGGCTGCCAGGATCCCAGTGGCCAAGGCCAAGTTGAAAAGACTAAGGCATCTACAGGGGGCTAGTGCTAGGAAGAAGACGTTGCAGCACATGGCGCGCGCGGCTATCGAGACCACGGTCACGTTTGGCACGAGCGTTCAGGGCACGAGCATGACTGAGCTTGACACGCTGCGCACGCTTGCTGCTGCTGCTTTGGATTCTCGTTCGTCTGGGCGTTCACGTACTATGTCACTCCTGCTCACGCCGTCCCCTCGCATGGACCCCATTTATCGAGCCACCTTGGAGCCCGTCAAGGCCTTCACGCATGTACTCTGGAGGAACCTCATGCCGCAGCGCACCCTGGAGAAAGGTATTGCCGCTGCAGCTGCCAGGCTGGGTCCCCACAGTTCTCCATGGCAAGCCATCAAGGGGCCCTTCTCCGCGCTCTGGGCGTCGCTGCATAGAGTTGGCATTGATTGTAGTAATCTTCGTGGGTGGATTTTCCCGAATGGCCAGGTTGTCAATCCCCTGGAGCTCTGCCCTAGGTCCGTCGAGGCCCTTGTCGAGCGAGCTGTCGTGTCGTGGCAGATGCAGAAGATCTCCCAGCACTTCGAGGCTCCAGAGTTCCTGGAAGGCATCTGGATTGAACCCTTGCGCTCGCTGTGTTTCTCGCGGTTGCTCACGGCCTCCGAGGGGGCCTACCTGCGGTCTGTGGCCATAGGTGGTCAGTGGCCGCAAGCACGACAGCATGCGCAGGGTTGGGTCGACTCTCCCGAGTGCCTCATCTGTCATGATGGTGACGGCACTCTTGCACATAGGCATGCGCGCTGCTCGTGCATTGAGGAGCTGGGCACTCCTGTTCCCGAGCGAGTTGCACTGTTGTCTGCGCAGGCCTTTCACAACAAGCTAGTTGAGATCTTCCTTGAGCGCGGAGTTCTCGGTAAGCCTCGAGTTCCTCCTGACTTGTTGCAGTGGCCGTCGCAGCCATACTATCGGTGGGAAGGTGACCCTGTGAATCTTACTGGTGACGTCTTTGTGGACGGGTCGCTCTATGAAGATCTCCCCACGTACCCAGTTGCAGGCTTCTCGTGTGTCTCCCTCAAGCCCAATGGCGATGTAGTTGCCACTGTCCTCACTGGCGTGCTGCCAGGACCGCATCAAGATATTGATGGTGCGGAGTTGTACGCGTTATATGCTGTGCTTTTGCACGCTACGCCGCCTGTGGTTGTCCACTCTGACTCGTCGTTCGTCGTGAAAGGGGTCAATCTATGGGGCAGGGAGCACACTACTGCTGCGGGCTTTTCTTGGGCTCATCTCTGGAGGCTCGTCTGGGACAAGCTCGACGACTGGGGCGACGGGGTCCAGGTCATTAAGGTCAAGTCCCACGTCACCCAGAAGGCTGTCTTGGAAGGTGTCCAGTCCTATCGGCATACCTTTGGGAACAAGTGTGCAGATGAAGAGGCCAAAGTTCGTGCTTATGATCGCAGGCCGGCCCTCCAGTTTCAGAAGCTGACCGCTCAGCATCAGAAGTTCGTGCGAGGCCTCGGTGTCTGGATCGCGCAGGTTGGTGCGGTCATGGCCGAGACAGATTGCTTGCATCGAGTGAAGAGGCCACGGCGTGAAGCTCCTCCCTCACTCAAGCCTGTCAAGCCCCAGCCGCTCACCTTAGCTGAGAGAGTTGCCCAGTCCCAGGTGCCCCTCTTGGCCAAAGGTTTACGTTTTCACCAGCTTTACGCTTTTTCGGTCCCGACCCAGCCGAAACCTACCGAGGTTGTTTGTTGTGGCAGGTGCGGGGCCTTTGCGTCTAGGAGGCTGGTCTCCCTTGCTGGGCCTTGCCCTCCACGAGTCCCCAAGTGGGCCCACTCTATTGCCAAGAGGCTCGACAAAGGGGAATTTAAGCTGGATAAGGTTGTGCATTGTGTTTCTGATTTGCGACGGCTGCCGCCGCCGACCCTTTCTGTCGAGCGTTTGCCTGTCGAAGCGGCTGCTGCAGCGGCGGCCGCTTCTTCTTCCACTGATGCGAGACGGCCCATGCGGCCGTCCACTGGCGATGATGATAGGAGTGCCATGCGTGCAGGCTCTGCCAGTGACGACCCCAGGCATCTATGGGGCACGGCGCAATTGCCTCCATCTGAGCCATCTTCCATGTTGGACGTCGCTGCTGCTGCCGCCGCGTCGTCTGCCTCTTCCTCTTTGCCGCCCCGTCCTGCCCAGCACGCCTACGGTGCGTGCCCGCAGCCGGAGGCCGTCCGTCAGCGCCTTCGGTTGGAGGGTGGTGGTGGCGGGGGCAGGATGGAGGATGAGGTTTCAGAGGGCTCGGACTAACCGCAGAACGCGGTTAGCCTGTCCGTGCCTTTCTGCTTTTCCCTGTTTTTTTCGGCCCCTGCCGAGCAGGCCCTGAGCCTGTTGTCCGATCCGCGCGGCCATAGGCGGTTGCAAGGTGCGCCGATGGCCGCGCGTTTCACTCGGTGGCGGTGGACAGACTCTGTCGGCCGCTAGCTGGTGCCCAGGAGGAGGAGGAGGAGGAGACGGAGGCGGAGGCGGAGGCGGAGGCGGAGGCGGAGGCGGAGGCGGAGGCGGAGGCGGAGGAGGAGGAGGAGGAGGAGGAGGAGGGAGGAG
>CAUYUJ010001487.1:75000-100688 GCA_963575745.1 Prorocentrum cordatum | reverse complement strand
GGGAGGAGGAGGGAGGAGGAGGGAGGAGGAGGAGGAGGGCCAGAGCAAACCCGAGACTCATTAACGATGATGCGATAAACCCTCCCTCCAAGCTCCCTCCTCAAAGGTTCCTACAAGGGTCTAATTTCACTGAGGGAAGTGTTTCGTTGGAAGACAACCGTTTCAAAATCCTGAACCGTGCCAGAACACCATGTTCGGGATTTTAACGCCGCGAATGACCTTTAATGCTGCGCCCTGACGGTCCTGAATCGTGCCAGAACGCCGCTCTTCGGGCTTCAACACCGCTAATTCATGTAATTGCGGCGCCTTGACAAACCTACATCGTGCAACCAAAAAAAACACATCTCTCTCTTTCTGATATATCAACCATGAGAGCCGTTGAAACCGATGTGAGTCATTAAGACAAAAGCGCGCGGCGCTAAAGCGATAGCCACAAATTGAAACCGTAACGCCCTCCATCCATGAAGCTCTTGCAAGCTGTTAAGACAGATGTGCGTGGCGCTACAGCGAGAGCCAGATTTTGAAAACGAGCCGCGCTTCATCAGGCGAAATGCCCTGCCCACCCTACTGACACGCCCCAGGGTGGCGCAGGGAGGAATTATTTATAAATGGAGGAGGGAGGTGGGAGGTGGGAGGACGAGGATGAGGAGGAAGGAGGGGGAGGAGGAATGAGGGAGGGGGGGCGATCCTGCGAACGGCGCGACTCGACCGAATCGGTGTGAGTTCTCAGCAACCCCCTGGCCGCCGGCGCGCGCCGGCGTCGGAGACAGCTGCGGCCGCGGGCCACGAGCGCAGAGGCTGGCGGCGGCGCCGCGCGCGCCGTCTTCGGGAGGTGAGAGGATCCCCTGACACAAGACACCCCTTTACGCGAAAAGGACCCAGGACCAGACCCAACAGGCGCATGCCCGCAAGCGCTGCGGCTGCAACGCCCTCTCGAGAGCCGAAAGTAACTCGCAGATCGACTGGGCAGGGTGGGGGCTCAAATTCTGTCTCCTCTCGCACGACACCCACATGCTGCGATGCGCGCCGTTCGCACGACGGGCCAGACGACAAGAGGCCGCAAAGCAAATGACCGCGGTGTGAAGCAGCGAGTCGCCAAGCAGACCCGGAACGCTGTCCTCTCAACCTCCAGCGTGTCCGGGGCCTCCGCTCCACGGGGAGGGGGAGGTCCCCGACGACCGAGCGACGACGCGATTGCTCCAGGGCGCGGCCCCCGGGGAAGCCCTGGCGCCTCCCCTCCGGGGGCAGCATGCCGTCCTGGGACTGCCTGCGATAGCACCAGAGGCCGGATAACAGGCCCCATGGGGCCGAAATCCAGGAAAACCCCTGCACTGAAAAACAGATCTAGCGTTGGAGATCTAAGGGTTCGTCTCGGCGCTCTTGGGGAGAAAAGAACCCCTGAATAAGACCCCGTGCGCTTGAGCAAACTGAAAGGGAATAACGTTAACCTTTCTTCAAGAGAAGCCAGCAGTCAATGCGGACCTCCCGTAAGTGCACATGAAATTGTGGGATGTGCGCACTGGTTCACCCCAAAACCTGGGGAGGGGCTACTGCTGACCTCCGGTAACCCCACCTGCCTTTTAGGGCGTAGGTGGTTGAGAACGTTCCTCTTCCAACATATCAGCCCCTTTCGGGGGGGTACGATTACACCTTATGAATACAATTCCCCTCTCCCCACTGACTCTGTCCGGAAGATATTCGGCCCTCTCCGCGTACTGATTTTCATACACAAGAAGGTTCAAAAGTAGGTCTTCCCTACGGTTTGTTGCAAGATGGTCGTTTCCGGTTCTTCAAAATGGGGGCCCCAAGACGCCCCAAGTGGCCCCCAAGAGCCCCCAAGAGGCCCCCAAGACGCCCTTAGAGGCCACCGAAAGCAGCCCCGGCGACTCCGAGAAGCATCCGGGAAGTCTCTAGTTCACTGAGGCTCCCCGAAGAGTCCAAGTGGTGCCTCGCTTCCCCGAGAAGGACATCTCCTCATAGGCATCGTTCCTGGGTGGGCTGGTGGGGATTTTTGTTGCTCGCGAGCGCAAGCGGGAGAGCCGCGCGCCGTCACAAGGATCAAGCAAAGATCTAAATGCCGCGGTCAGAGACAGAAGCGCGCGCAGCGAGCGAGCAGCCGAAAATTGCAGGCTACGCGCCTGGGCTCAACCGCCGCTCAGAAGTAGCTGGTGGGGATGCGCGAAGCGTCAAGATTTGAAGCCCATTAGGGGAGGGCCCCCGTAATCCAAAGTCTGAGTGTGGGAGGTCCGCAGTTGCTACAAGGGGAAGCATCCATATGCTCATGCTGACCTCCCGGTATCGGAGCCCGCCAGTGGAGGGCCTCGTAATTTCACGTCCAGCTCTGGGAGGCCAGCATTGGCCGCTAAGGGAGGCATCTCGAGGCTAGTGCTGGCCATCCGTAATCAGAGTCACCCCCTACAGTTGGTGGGGAACCAATAACGCAAGCCCTCGACGGGCCCCAGTTGCAGAGTTGCAGGAGCCTTCCCTCGTAGGCTCAAAGCAAGGAGGCCCTCTCCTGCGGGTCTCCAAGTGCGGAAGGTCCGCAGGAATCTTGGGAGGTCCCCCCTGGCGGCCTCCAATTGCGGGAGATCAGCATTAATCTCGGGAGGTCCCCCGTGGCGACCAGTGTGGACCTCCCAGAATTCGACCTGTGATGACGGGAGCCCTCGAGCGGCCCCCAAGACGCCCCAAGAGGCCCACAAAGGGGCCGTCGAGCGGCCCCCAAGACGCTCCAAGAGGCCCCCAAGAGCCCGCGAGAGGCCCCCAAGACGCCCTAAGAGGCCACCAAGAGCAGCCCCAGGAGACGTCACAGGCGACTCCGAGAAGCATCCAGGAGGTATCTAATTCACTGAGGCTCCCCGAAGAGTCCAAGTGGTGCCTCGCTCCCCCCAGAAGGCCAGCTCCTTACAGGCATCGTTCCTGGGTGGGCTGGTGGGGATGTTTTGTTCGCGGGCGACACAGAGCAACTGCGCGCCGTCAAAAAGCGAAGCAACTACGCCGCGGTCTAAACTACGGCCTGAGAGGGAGCCAAAGCGACCGGAGCGCGCTACGCAATCGCTCAGGCGGCGGAGCCGGAGCGAAGCGTCGAGAATTGAAGCCCATTAGGGGAGGGCCCCCGTATTCCGAAGTCTAAGTGTGGGAGGTCCGCAGTTGCTGCCAGGGGAGGCATCCATGTACTCATGCTGACCTCCCGGTATCGGAGCCCGCCAGCGGAGGGCCTCGTAACTCCACGTCCAGTTCTGGGAGGCCAGCATTGGCCGCTAAGGGAGGCATCTCGAGGCTAGTGCTGGCCATCCGTAATCGGAGTCACCCCCTACAGTTAGTGGGGATCCAATAACGCAAGCCCTCGACGGGCCCCAGTTGCTGAGTTGCAGGAGCCTCCCCTGGTAGGCTCACAGGGAGGTCCCCCCTGGCGGCCTCCAATTGCGGGAGGTCAGCAGTAATCTCGGGAGGCCTCCCCTGGCTGGCTCGGAGGCAGGCCAGGGAGGGGGGGGGGCAGAGAATCGGAGGACGCGACTGCGCACCAACACTCGATCCTGGCCAGGCCCTTCCTGGGCCCAGGATCGGTGCATGCGCCCTCCTGGCTCGGCCATGGAGGCATGTATCGGCCACGCGCAGGGGGGGTAGGGGGAAGGGGGAAGGCTTCCCCCTCCCCCTTGGGCGCGCCGCCAAACATGCACCGGTCCCTGCCTCAGGATCGGCACGGTCAGGGTCGGTGCAGGCGTACACGTCGTTCATTTCTAACCGTGCTCATTTCTAATTGTGCTCGTTTCTAAATGCTCCTGGCCCCCAAGTGGCCAGGAAGAGGCCCAGGATGGAAGAATTGGAAGTGAAAGGATCTTGGCCCCCCACAAACTCAAAGAACTCTCGAATAATTAGACATGAACCATGCGTATAGCTGGCGCCCTCCGAAGCCGAAGCGGGGGCCGTCTCCTGAGGGCCCGCGTCCATGTCGAGGCGCCGCGCTGCCGCGACCCGCGCGCGCGCCGCGAGGCCGCGCGGCGGCAGCGCCCCCTCCGCTCGAGTCTGCGGGGGAGGAGAGGAGGAGGAGGAGGAGGAGGAGGAGGAGGAGGAGGAGGAGGAGGGGAGGGGGAGGAGGAGGGGAGGAGGAGGAGGAGGAGGAGGAGGAGGAAGGGGGAGGAGGAGGAGGAGGAGGGAGGAGGAGGAGGAGGAGGAGAGGGCAGGGGGAGGAGGAGGAGGAGGAGGAGGCAGGAGGAGGGAGGAGGAGGAGAAAGGAGGAGGAGAGGAGACGGAGAGGAGGAGGAGGAGGAGGAGGAGGAGGAGGGGGGGGGAGAGGGAGGAAAAGGGAGGAGGAGGCGGAGAGGCGGAGGAGGAGGAGGAGGATAATGATGATGATGATGAATGATGATGATGATGATGATGATGATGATGATGATGATGATGATGATGATGATGATGATGATGATGATGATGATGATGATGATGATGATGATGATGATGATGATGATGATGATGATGATGAAGATGACGATGACGATGATGATGATGATAATGATGATGATGACGATGATGATGATGATGATGATGATGATGATGACGATGGTGGTGATGGTGATGGTGATGGTGATGATGATGATGATGACGACGAGGAGGAGGAGGAGGAGGAGAAGGAGGGAGGAGGAGAAAAGGGAGGAGGAGGCGGAGGAGGATGAGGAGGACGAGGAGGAGGCCTCCGTAGCCATTTTGGCTCAAGTCCGTAGCGGTTTGCTCAGGACGAGAGTTTTTTTGGCAAGGGGATCCGCGGCCCCACCTGCTCCACACCTCGGGACTGCACTGAGGTTTCATCCCTCACTGCCTTTGCGCACCTACGGCGTGTGTCGTACCCTCCGCGGGTGCGAGATGGCATTTTGGCAGCAGTCTTGTTGGTGTTGTGCCAACAAACAGTGTAAGTTCAAGTACAACTATGAGTGGCGTGATCGATGCCTCCGCTGTGGCAAGGATGAGGGCGGCCCCAGTCAGCGCGTGGTCCAGCCCCGCGGCGTCTGGGCTGGTGGCATCTCCCCTTCCGTACGTGCGCCCAAGCCGAAGGGTCCTCCGCCCCTCACCGATGCGCAGGTCCGCGCCTATGCCGCCATGGACCCCGCTGCGCATGAGGCCGTTGCGGACACGCTCAGCCAGTCGGCGAGGGATCGCATCCAGCACCAGCGGGGCCTCCTCTCGGGTGATCCGCAGCTGGTGTCGAGGGCCGCGCAGAAGGAAAGTGATGTGCTCACGGATCGTCTTGGCAAGGTGCAGAAGAAGTACGACAAGGCGCAGGAGAACCTGCACCGCGCCGTCCGCTGGGCAGCAGAGGTTGGCGCTGAGCTCGAGGAGCTCCAGCAGCAGCAGAAGGAGGCGGCCGCGCGCGGGGCAGCGGCACTTGCGCGTGTGGGCGGCACGGCCGCTGCCGCGCCTGGCACGCCGCCTGGCCAGTGCGACGGGCTGCCCCAGCAGGCGCGGCTGCTTGGCGACGCCGAGCTCGAGGCCAAGCTCACGGAGGTGGCGGCGCAGCTGACGATCGCCCAGCAGGAGCTGCAGGCGAAGGCCGCGCAGGCCCAGCCCCCCCCCGCCCCCCCCCTGATGCGCCTGCTGGCACCGCCCCGTCTGGCGGTGCCCAGCCTGGCGCCGCCAGCGCGGGCCTCCCTTCGGGATGCGGCCTCGCGGCAGCAGGGGCAGCGGGTGCAGGGCAGCCTGCGCCGCCTACTGCAGCTCCTGTGGGTGGCGCTGACCCTGACGAGCGCGCCCGTGCATGGGCAGCCCGCAACGAGCAGAAGCTGCTCGAGGCCTGCGCCAGCGCAGTCGGTGACGACGATGACATGGACCTCGACGAGGGCGCCAAGCGGGTCATCAAGCAGCGTGCCATCCAGCTGTTCGGCCAGGCGCTCAAGAAGATGCGGTCCACCTACTACGTCCCACCGCAGTTGGGGTAGCCCGCAGTGCCGCCCGTTGACTGTTCTCACGGCGAATGTTACGAGCATGCCTGGGCTTGAGCTGCTCAGGCAATCTGATGAATGGTATGATTGTGACTTGGCGCTTGTGCAAGAGCACAAGGTGCCGCAGCACCAGCGTGACGCGCAGGAGCAGGCGTTGCGCAAGGCAGGCTGGAAGGCAACCATCAATCCTGCCGTCCGCGCTAGTGCCGCTGATGGCGCCTCAGACAGCTTGGCGGGTTTGACTGGTGGTACCATGATTGCCACGCCTGTTCGCTATGGGCTCAGCCAGCTGGAAGGCCTCTCGCATTGCGTGTGCCCAGCCAGAGCATCACTGCTGCATCTGAGCCATGGTCCGAAAGGAGGTTTGCTTGTTGGCACCATGTACCTGCACGACTCTGAAGACCTCAGCGAGAGGAACTGGCGCATCCTCTGCGACATGGGCCAGGCCGTCAAAAGCTCAGGTTTTCCTTTCATCCGCAGTGCGGACTGGCAAGTTACGCCCGAGGAGCTCATGGAGAGCGGCTGGGTGGCAGGCATTGGCGGCGTCGTGGTAGCCCCCAAGCTGGGCACGGTCAGGCCTTCGGAGCGCGTCATCGACTATTTCGTGACGTCGCCCTTTTTGGCGACAGGAGCTCAGCTGACAGTTCTGGAGCACATCGCGATCAGTCCGCATCGTGCAGTTCAGGTTCGGCTACAGGTGCCACGTCGGCCCCAGAAGTTCGCGTCGTTCAGCAGCCGCGCGAGTTTCCTGCTCAAGCTCCCATTGGCTGCTGCAGGGAGTTCGAGGAGCCCGACTGGGAGCAGCTTGCAGACGACATGCGACAGCCCGACGTCACTGTTGACACAGCCTGGGCTGCGTTTATCGAGGCTGCGGAAGCTAAATGGTTGAATGCGTTTGGTGTGGAGCCTCGGCAGGCCGAGTACTATCGAGGACGTGGAGACACACCTCGTCTAAAGACTCTTCGACCTCCGCGGCCATGTTCGGTACCCTTTCCGCAGACCAATGCTGAAGCTACCTGGTGGCGAGGTTTGGCACATGCGCTGTTGGACTACGGCAACCTGCAGGGCGGCTGGGATGCTGTGACTCGTAGGCGCCGTCTCACTCGACATTGCCGAGCCATTTCGTTACCGCGCCAGTGTCAGCTAGCGGTCAATGTTGCTAGACTCGTCCTCCATAGCCCCCCGCCCCCCGCACCCCACCTGCTAGTTTTAAAAATGTTTGCGCGGCAGCAAGCTGAGCTCGCTGTTCGAGCCAGCCAGCGAGCCAAGCAGCGGGGGTGGGAGGACTGGGTTCACAAGCACAGCACTGAACAGGGTGCATCTGCTCTTTTCAGTTTCTCCAAGGTGCCTACAGGATGGACGCCTGACGACACGACGGTCGATCACGTCCCCCTAGGCTCAGCCGAACAAATTGAGCAGCTCAGGGTTGAATGGGAGTCATGGTGGTGCGTCTCAGAGCCCCACCCTGTGCTTCCCTGGCCAGATCTCTCCCTCCTCGAGACTCCTCCTCGTTCGTCTGTCCCTGAGCTGCTAGCAGCCCTCAAGAGCTACAAGCCCACCACGGGCCAAGGTTATGATTGTATAAACCCGCGGCATTTTTTGCACCTAGGCCTCGAGGGCCTGGACACGCTTTGTGAGCTTTTGCATTTGATTGAGCTGAGGCTAGACTGGTCCGCCGCGTGGGTCAAAGTGTCCTTCTTGGCCAAGCGTCTGGGTGGTTTTCGGCCGATTGCTCTCTTGCCTGTGCTCGCGAGGGTCTTGTGTCGCTTGCGGAAGTCCGAGATCCAGGATTGGCAGAGAAGAAACTTTAGAAGCTTTTCTTGGGGGACCCGCGGCAAGGCCGCAGATAAGTGCGTCTGGGTGCAGGCCGCGTGGGCCGAGTGGGCTCATGGCCAAGGGATGGCGTCTGGGACGGTTTTGGTGGACCTCAAAAAGGCCTTTGAGTTCATTCGGCACCATCACCTCGTGGCCGCCGCAGAGCGCACTGGGTTCCCGATGAGACTTCTGTACCTCCTCATCAAGCTGCATCGTCAGCCGCGGATTTTAGACATGGGCATTTTTTGTGTCGGAGCCCATACTGTCTGAACAGAGTGTCCTGCCAGGTTGCGTGTTCGCAACAATGATGTTACAGCCCGTATTGCTACAGCCCTTAGATGAGGTGCGCAAAGTTGCTCGTGCAGTTTCACTCTCTACAGTTGTCGATGATATAGGTCTGCAGCGCTTCGGTGGAGAGGAGCGAGCCCATGCAGATCTCACTGCAGCAGGCTGTGAGTTAGCCCGTCAGTTGGAAAAAGTTGACTTGTTGGTGGCGAAAGATAAGACGCGCTTCATGAGCAGCGTGGCCCCTCTCAGGACGTCTTTAGAGGCCAGCCTTAAATGCCTGGGAGGGCAGCGCTCTCGCTCTGAGAGGAACCTGGGGGTTGACTTTGGGTCTGGGCGGAGGTTGGGTCGCACCACTAAGCGAGAGCGTTTGGCTGCTGCCGTCGTCCGCTCGAGGCGTTTAAAGATTTTGCAAAAAGCTAAACGTCGCCGACTCGTCGCTCGCATGGTCAAAGCCACCGTGGAAACCAGCGTTTCCTATGGCACTAGCGTGACTGGGACCAATGGGCAAGAGCTCCAGAGGCTTAGGCAGTTGGTAGGCAATCAGGGTCCCACCAGCTCCGCTTCCCTCACGCTCCGTCTCCTGCTCACCCCTGGCTGTCGGGTGGACCCTATTTTCAAGGCTTCCGCCGACCCGCTTTGCGCCATGTTGGCCGCGTGGAAGCAGCAGTGGGTCCCCCAGCACATAATAACTCAAGGAATTCGGCAGGCTCAACAGCGTGCTCGATCCAGCAAAGGCAGTCCGTGGCAGTCTGTTGCGGGACCTTTCACGGCCTACCTGGCCACGCTCGATCGGTTGGGAATTCTGGCCGATGGTTTTAGTTCTTGGACTTTCCCCTGGGGCCTCACTATACAGCCGGCCACCTTTTGCGTCCATGGGCTTAGGAAGCTCATCGACTTGGCCTGTGAGGCCTGGCAGTGGAAGCAGATCAGCACCACGCTTGACTGCCCCGAGCTCAAGTCAGGCATCTTGCTCGAGCCAGTCCTCAGTTTGCTCGGTCGCTCTTCGCCACTGTCACCTGACGAAAAGGCCTATCTTCGTTCTGTCGTCATCGGTGCCCAGTGGACGCAGCAGCGCATGTTCGAGGCAGAATATGTGCAGTCCCCGTTATGCTGTATCTGTCATAGTTTCTCGGGCACGCTGTATCACCGTCATCTGTTGTGTGATGGGTTGGTCTCTGCCAGCTTGCAGCCCGCGGGCCCTCTCCGTCGTGTCCTGCCGCAGGAACCCACAGAGCTCGTGAACTTGCTTGGCAGCCGTGTGCTGCTTCCTTTCGACAGGTTCCCGCAGCGGCCAGAGCCCGCGCCAGAGCAGTTCTACCTTGGTGAGCGTAGCTTGCTCACTGGGGACTTATTCGTAGACGGCTCCATGTATGATCATGATGTGCCAAATGCTGTTGTCACTGGTTGGGCTGTCATTGCCATGCATCCTGATCCTCCTCCTCCGAGGGCGCTCGATGATTTTCGTGTTTCGGTTGTCTTCGGAGGCGGGGTCGCGGGCCCGATTCAGTGCATCGATCGTGCTGAGCTGGTGGCCGTTTTGAACACTCTCAGAGTTGCCATGCCACCAGTCACCATCCATACTGACAGTGATTTTGTTTTCTCGGGCGTGGTCAAGCGTGGGCGGGAGGCATGCTGTGCTTTGCTCTCTGCCCATGCTGACGTCTGGGAGCTCCTCTGGACAAAGCTGGAGGACTGGGGTGGGGTGGGACCCGCTTCCGTCACGTTTGTCAAGGTTAAGGCCCACCCCACCCCAGAGCAGCGCCGCTCCATCGACCCGCGTCTTCTCGCGGGCAATCGATTTGCCGACGAGTGGGCGAAGAAGATAGCGAGTCTGGGGCGCCTAGATTTCGAGCTTCGTGATCGGTGTCGGAAGTTTCCGAGGCTTGTGCGCGCGGTGGGTGAGCAGGTAGGCAGGGCCGCTCCCCTCGCGGCCACCGACACCGAGCGCCTCACGGCGTCCCAGATGAAGGCGGCTCGCGCCGCGCGGCGCCAGGCCAGCGAGCTGGCCGCCGCCGCCGCTGCCGCCACCGCCGCCCTCGCCCCACCTCCGAGTGCTCCCCCCCGTCGTGTCGTTCTCGCTGGGGGGCACGCTCTGAGAAGGTGGGTCAGCGAGGAGCGTGGCGACAATTCGGGCGGTGTTGTCTGTGTTAGGTGTGGAGCCATCTGCTCCACGCACGTTGTAAAGCTGGGCCAGGTCTGTGGGCACCCCTCGGCTTGGGGCAAGAGGGTTCTCAGAGGCCTGGACCAGAGGAAACTGTTTTTCGTGGCCGCTGGATTTCGGTTCAGCTTGGTCCTCTTGTTCCTGAGAGCTCGGAGGTGATCTGATCTCGAGCTGTGTACAGCGGTAGGGGGCAGGCTCACTGACCCCCCGTTGTTGGCAATCTGTGTCGCAGGACGAGGAGGAGGAGGAGGAGGAGGAGGAGGAGGAGGAGGAGGAGGACGGCGCGGGACGAGCTGCGCGGTGCTGCGAGGGCACCAGGACGGCGACGAGCGCGCGCGGGCGTGCGCCCACGGGGTGCGGCCGCCGAGGACGGTCAGACGACGAGGTGCGGCGCGAGGGAAGAGGAACGGGACGACGGCACCACGTGACCATCGAGGAGACACGCGTCGACACGGTGTGGCCCCCGACTGCTCGGAGACAGGGGAGGAGATAGAGCAGCAGCAGCAGCAGCAGGAAGTGAAAACGAGGTATCGTGTCAGAGGGCCGCGATGGTATTCTGTCGGATTTGAGTAACCCGGGACTATCGACGGAGGCCCCGACTGCCGTCCACTGTACTGTGGAACAGCTTGGATGCTACGCGCAGCTTCAGCTTCTGAGCCGCTCTCCCCTGAGCAAAAGCTAAAACTTGAGATAACTGAAAAAAAGCCTCCATGGTTTATGTTGAGCTACGCTGGGCAAGGGTACGCCGTTCAAATGAAGTTCGATACGATCCCTCTTGCTGCTCCCGCAACAGCGAGTAGCAATTTCAAAGGGGCCTCAGGTAAGAAGCACTAGTGGGGGCGATTCGTTCAGCCCCCCTGTTCCGATGGTGGTTGCTCGACGGAAATACGAAGGGCATCCTACAACAATTAAGACGAGTGTGCCTGACGCAATGTGAAACTCATGCTGGCGAACACGCCAGACAAAGAATGCTCAAAGGTGGTGGTCTCGACTTCGGTGCCCTCTGCGCAGGGGGTGGCGCACAGACCGGATGCAAGCAACTCAGCCCGCCCGAGTCTATGTGACCTCAGGCGCGCTCGGGCAGATTCGGGGCGACTGCATTGAAGGGGCCCCCGGACACACAAATAAATACACACAAATAACAGGATTCCCCACACTTTCCTATATTTTCTGGGTTTCTGTCTTCCCCCCACTTCCCATATTTTCCCATATTTTCTGGGGAATCGAGGATTAATTGTGTCTGTGTGTTTCTTTTCCTCTTGATGCATGCAGGAAGAGAGGCTGGCTCCCGAGCCCCCGAACCCAGAAAGACATGCGCCACAGGCGCACGTCTCCCTCCCGCTGGCACCCGCCGCCCCCCCGCCGAGGCAGAGGCGCCAGCCTGCCGATCCCTCGAAGACCAGGCACCGGGGCCCTTCTGGAACGCCCCCCCCCCCTGTGGAACGGGAGACGAGGCTCGGGTCGGGCGAAAGGGGGGGATAGCAAAGGGGGGGTTTGAGAATCAGCTCACGCAGCTGATTTTCCCGGCGCCTCCCGGCGCCGGAGGCGGCTATGTATCGAGGAGTGGGCGCCTCGGTGAGGCCGAAACCAGCTGCGTGCAGCAAATTTCGTAACCCCCCCTTTCCCAATCCCCCCCTTCCGTCCGGCCCGAGAGGCGGGGACCCCGAGACATCCGACAATGCGCTCTTCGAGGCGCGCCCCCACAGGTGAAGGGGCCCCGGGGCACAGGCAAATCAAAGGACTCCCCGCACCTCCCCGAGGTGTTTCCCTGCCCCCCCCCCTTCCCCTTGCTTCCCATGATCTTCCTGGGAGTGGACGACTCGTGGCGTCTGCGTGTTTGCTCCGCTCCTGCACAAGCCCCGAGCCCCTCCTCCCCTGGGGGGGGTCTTCTCCCCTGGAGGGCCCGGGGGTGCCCCAGGTCGGGCCCGGGAGGCCGCCACCGAGAAAAAAGGACGCCCGCGTCGACAAGAAAACAGGAGGAGGAGGAGGAGGAGGAGGAGGAGGAGGAGGGAGGAGGGAGGGATTTGCTCACAGCTCGGGGGGGGTCTGGGGAGGGGCGGCGCGCCCTCGGGGCGCGCGGAGGGGCTGCCAGCCCTCCTCTCCTCCTCCTCCTCCTCCTCCTCCTCCTCTCCTCCTCCTCCTCCTCCTCCTCCTCCTCGCCGAATCGGAGCGATCTGGGCGAAGACCCCAGACTAAGTTCGTGGACGCCATGACAATGGACACTCCAACAGTCCTATCACTGAATTACGGATATGTTGAAAGTGTGTACAACATGTTCTACAAATGCTTCGAACCCGGTTTTAACATATCTAAACCATGTCTGAAGCATGTGTTAGACATCTGGAAATTATTCGCCAGCATTTATGAGGGGGGCCTGGGACACACAAATAAATAGGCACAAATAACAGGATGGCCCATGCTTGTCCTTATTTTTGGGGGTGTTTTCGTCTCCCCCCCCACGTCCCATATGATCCCATCTTTTCGGGGGAATCGACGATTCATTCTGTCTGAGTGTTTTTCCCCTCCTGTAAGAAGTCCTCCTGCCTGGGCTCCCAGGAGGCGCCCCCCTGGAGCCTCTACGCCTGGCTCGAGCCGCTGCGGGGCGACCGCGTGGAGAAGGACCAGCACCAGCAGCAGGAGCAGGGGAATCCTCCTCCCCCTCCTCCTCCTCCTCGTCCTCCTCCTCCTCCTCGTCCTCCTCCTCCTCCTCCTCCTCCTCCTCCTCCTCCTCCTCCTCCTCCTCCTCCTCCTCCTCCTCCTCCTCCTCCTCCTCCTCCTCCTCCTCCTCCTCCTCCTCCTCCTCCTCCCCCGCTCCTCCTCTCCTCCTCCTCCTCCTCCTCCTCCTCCTCCTCCTCTCCTCCTCCTCCTCCTCCTCCTCCTCCTCCTCCTCCTCTCCTCTCCTCCTCCTCCTCCTCCTCCTCCTCCTCCTCCTCCTCCTCCTCCTCCTCCCAGCAGCAGGAGGCGCAGGAGAGGGCAGGATCAGCCAGCATCGGATCGGGAAGTCCGATCGGATCGGAATGCGCGTCGGATCGGGGCTGCATCGGGCCGGGGTCGACATCGCCTCGGGCCCGGATCGGCTGCGCCCGCATGCACAACGGCGCCGTGCAGGCATCGGGCCGCACCGGGCCCCGCTGGAACACCGGAGCCGAAGCGGACCGAGCCGGCCCGAGTCGATGTCGAGCCGCACCGATCGGACCGACATGGGCCCCGCGAGGGAGGCCCCCGCTCCTGCAGCGGACCCTGCCGCCTTCTCCGCCTGGGGCGGCAGCGCCCGCCGCGCGTCCGGCCGCGCCGTCTGGCGCCGCCCGCGCGCACGCCCAGCGGCTGCGCCGCCCACGGCGGCGCCCGCGGCGGCGGCAGCAGGCCTCAGCTCCAGGGCCCGCCGAGCCGCGCCTCGCCCCACCCCCTCGCGGCCGATGCCCCGGGCGGCGAGGCCGCCCACGAGCCCTTGCTCCCAGGGGCCGAGCCTGGGCTCCCGAGCGTGTCCGCCGGCCACGCCTCGGCCGAGCCGCCGGGGCTGCCACCAAGGCCCAGGCCGCCGCCCCCGCCGCCCCAGCCACCGCCACCGGAGCCGGGCCACTCGGCGCCGCCGGAGCGGCCGCCACCCAGGCCGAAGCTCCCGCCGAGGTCGAGGCCCCCGCAAAGGTCACCGCCGCCGAGACCACCACCCTGACCGCCGCACCCGGCGCCAGCGGGACCGGACGCCCCAGTGCTGCTGAGGCTGCCGCCGCCGTCACCGAAGCTCCCGCCGCCGCTGCCGCCTCCGCCGCCTTCGGGGCAGCCGCTGCGGAGCGGGCCACCACGGCCAGGGCCGCCGACGCTGCATTCACGAGGCGCGTTGAGCCAGCCCCACGGGTCAGGCTCGCCCGCGCCCGCGCTCGGCGGGCGGAGGCAAAATGGCGCTGGGCCCACGGCTGGCGCTGTGGACGGCGCTGGCGCCGCCGCCTTCGCTGCCGCTGCCGCGGGCACATCGGCCGCGGGCACAGGGGCGACTCCGAACGCTGCTCGCTGGACGGCAGGAGGGCTGGCGACGGCGGCGACGGCGTTGGCCGCACTCGCCGCTGGCCCTGGAGGCGGCGCTGTTGCCCAAGACCTTGCGGAGGACGCAGCTGGCACAGGAGGCGGCTCCGCCGTCCACGGTCCAGCGGAGGACGCGGCACCCACGTCAGCGGCGAGCGAGAGCGCGGACCGCTTGATGGCCTCGGCCTGCGCCTCTACGCGCCCCTGCAACTCCGAGCACTGCCGCTGGAGGTGGAGGAGGCCGTCGCGCAGCTGCTGCAGCTCCGGGGCGTTGCCCGGGTCTGCTGCGGCGGTCTGCTCGGCGGCAAGGCGAGAAGGCCCAAGCCCGCGCAACTGCTGGAGGAGCTCCGCGACGAGCTGGCCTTGCTCGGCCAGCTGCCGGTTCAGCTCGTCGACTCTGCCGCCGAGCTCATCCAGGCGCTGGTCCTGCCGCGACGGCTCGGTGCCGATAAGGCTCAACAGCTGGCCGGACAGCTCGGTGATCTCCTGGTCCTGCAGTCTGAGCCGCTCGGTCATCCCCGGCCCAAGCTTGCGCAACTGCTGGAGGAGCTCCGCGACGAGCCGGTCTTGCTCAGCCAGCTGCCGGTTCAGCTCGTCGACTCTGCCACCGAGCTCATCCAGGCGCTGGTCCTGCTGCGACGGCTCGGTGCCGATAAGGCTCAACAGCTGGCCGGACAGCTCGGTGATCTCCTGGTCCTGCAGTCTGAGCCGCTCGGTCATTCCCGCGATCCCGTCGCCGAGTGTGGAGAGCTGGTCGCTCTGGACGCTCAACTGTTCGTTGCAGCGCGCGAGCACCTGCGGGTCGATCGCGTCTCGGCCACGGGCGCCCGCGACTGCCTGGACCAGCCTCTTCACCTGGTCCTGCAGCTGATCCAGCCGCTCGATCGACATGCTGCCCCGCTCCTGCCCGAAGAGGCCAGGGACCTCCCCGCCGGAGCCCCCTCGCAGCTTGGCCAGCTGCTGTGCCAGGCCGGCCACCTGCTCCTGCTCCCGGGCCCGCTCGACCTGCAACAGCCGCAGCTCCCGCGCCAGCGCGGCGAGCCGCTGCTCCTGCTCCGCGCCGCTGGGCCACGCAGCCCGGCCGCCGGCCGCGTCTTCCCTGACGGCGCAGGACAGGTCAGCCGCCTCTGGACCCTGAGAGTAGACGTGCTCGCGCAGCTTCTGGAGCGACCTGTTCAGGGACCAGACGTTGTCGTCCAGGCCGCGGAGGGACTCCGTCCACGTCTGCTGGTGCGAGCTCACCAGCGCCTCCAGCTCGGCCACGCGGCCCTGCAGGCTGCCTGAAGGGTCCACAGTGGCAGCCTCGCTCAGCGATCGCCGCTCGACGGCGTCCACGCGCGCGGCGAGGTCGGCCACCTGCTCGGCCGAGGCACTGGGGGACTGTGACGGCTGGCACCCGGCGACGGCCCGCTGCAGTGCCTGCACCTGCTTGCTCAGCTCGCTCAGGATCTCCCGCTGACCTGCCAGGCCCTCGACCCGCTGCCCCAGCGCCTCCCTTGCCGTGCGCTCGAGCCTCAGCGAGCAGCTCACCTCGCCGCGCAGCTCCGCGAGCCTGGACTCCACGGACGCGCCCGCGACCGGCAGGCGCTCGCGAGGCCCGCCCGCGCCCTGCGAGGCCTGCTGGGGCATCCCCGCGGTCCGCACCCCTTCGTGCAGCGCGCCCGCGGCCGGCGAGCCATCGCGAGGAGCGCCCGCGCCCCGCGGCGCGGCCAGCTCCCGGTCGGCGCGGCTCCCTGAAGCCACGTGCGACAGGGCCACGCACCCGGCCTCCTGCACGCGTGCCTCGGAGACGTGCCTGCCCACGCCGTCGCGGGGCGCGCCCACGGCAGGCGAGGCCCCGCCGGGCGTGCCCATGGCCTGCCCGGCCCCGCGGGGCCCACCCGTTCCGGGCGAGGCCGGCACCACCCACTCGCGGCCCGCCTGAGGCATCCACGTGGACGACGCTGGGCTCGGGGAGCAGCTCCCGACAGGCGACAAAGTGCGGGTCGGAGTAGGTGGCGGCAGCCACGGAACTCCCTGGGCGCCGACGTCCGCCTCTGGGGCGTCGGGACCGAGCTGCTGCCTGAAGGGCTCGGGCTCCGCATGCCGCGGCACCGCCAGCGCTGGCTCCGTCGACCCGTCGACGAAGGCGCGGGGCGGCCACAGCGGCTGCTCTGGCGCTGGGCTTCCAGGCTCCAGGTGCCTCAAGGCCACCGGCGCCGGCTTCGTCGACCCGTCGAAGACGACGACGCAGGATTGTGCTTCTTGGGAGACGCTCTGCACCGTGCCTTTGTCACCCTCGCCAAACTCTTGGAAACGCCGCCCGCGGCGGACCATCACACGGTCGCCGGCCACGGGGGCCGACGGCTGCATGCCCCCGACCCGGCGAAGAGCCGGCGCGGAGTCACGGCGCTGCCACCCTCACCGAACCTGGGAAAAGCAAAAGGTACCGATACCGCTACTCCCCAGACCCCTCCCGGGGTGCGTTCCGACCAGTGCCTCGAGGCGATCCTAGCGGTGGCGACGAGGGCCTCCCAGGAAGCCCAAAAAGGGGAAAACCAGAGAAAGGTAAGCGTGTCGGTGCCCTTCTTGAGCAGGGACCGACCGTCCGGGCAGTCCTAGTCCTACCACGAAATTGTCTTAGAACCCGAAAATGCTCGAACAACAGAAACAAGGTTCTTAGAACATAAGCCCGATGTGATAAAACAAGACGGTCCCAACCAGAAATGTTCCAAGAACATCTCGTGGGAATCACAAAAGGTTCTTAGAACATTGTTTGGTAGAACTATAGGCACGCCGGGACGCACAGAGACATACTAATACTATATGTCCTCCTTGGGGGCGCGCGTCCGACCATATAGTATACCCGTAGATCGTTTCCCGAGCGGTGTGGCCAGAAAGCGCCCGCCACGACGCATATACTATAAGATTTCTCGGTGCGCGCGTTGCCCCTGGGGGGGGGGGGGGGGGACGACGCACATGTAGTACAAGTATGTTAGGCCTCTGAGAACCCGGCCCCGGCACGAAGCCCCGTGCGGACTGCCGCCGGGCCACTCCTCGACAGCCAGCCTCTGAGCCGCTGGCCCCTCCCGGCAGGCGGCGCGCGGCTGCATCTCCCGCAGGCGCGCGCGCGCCACGGCGACACGGAGTGCGGAAAAGAGGGCCTATAATGGCTCAAGACAGGCCTGCCCCTCCCCCCGATGTTCAAAGTTGGCGGTGGGTCTGATGAGTTGCCCCTCGACCGCAGTCTCCCCCGCGCGTGCCAACTTTGAGTTTGGGGGGCAGGGGGGGTGTTTACTAATTGTTTCCCTCTACCGGATACTGGACCGCGTGAAGGCGGGAGGGGTGCAGGTTGTGGATGCCACGACAATGGGCACCCTAACAGTCCTATCATTGGATCTGGAATGTGTTTAAGATGTCGGAAGCATGTTCTAAACATGTTCTAAACATGTGTCTTACATGTATAAAACATGTTTGGCACATGTCTTAGACATCTGGAAATTATTTGGCAACACGCTTCCTCTCCATGGATCGTCCTCCACAAGCCTATAATGGCTCGAGATCCTGGGCCACGTGAAGGCGGGGGGGTTAAGGGAGGAGTCGAGGACACACCAACTCGTGTGCAAGCACGGCTTGGGAAAGAAAATATATCATTTGGCCTAGAAGCCTTAAGATGGCCCATGAGGGCTCCAGCGGAGCCCAAAAGGGGCCCAAGAAGAGCCCAGCGGAGCCCTTTGTGGCCCAAAGAGAATCCAAAAAGAGCCCCGAGATGACCCCGAAAGGCCTCCTGGCAGCTTCCAAAAAGCTCCAAGGGGCCCCAAGAGAGATCCAACAGGGTACCGTGGTTCAAAGAGGGCCTCAAAGGGCGGGGGCCCCAAAGAGGGCCTCCAGATTGCCGCCCAGTGCTCGAACACACTCGCATCGAGACCATGGCCCAGCCAAGCGCTACCTCGCCTCAGAAACCCTGTGTCCAAAAAAGTGTGCATCTCTTGGAAGGCCGATTCGTACTTCCGCCGGCGTCCGCGGCCGGACCCGCCGCCGTTCTACGCTCGCCAGCTTCCCCTGGTCTTGACGCCGCCTTCCGCTGAGGAAGAGACGGCAGCTTCTCGATCCTTCGCACGCCACTGAGGGGCCCGCTCTGCAGCGCCGCTGACATGGCCCAAGAGGCGCCCCGAATTCACCATCAGATTCTCAATCCTGGCACGCCTCCCCGTCTCCTGATCATCAGAATCAGCATCACCATCCATCACCACCACCACCATCATCAGCATCATCACCAGCATCGTCTTCGTCACCACCATCGCCGTCATCCTCGTCGTCGTCATCATCGACATCACCAGCAGCAGAATCAGCATCGACGTCGTTGCCGTCACCATCACCAGCACCATCATCATCAACGTCATCGTCACCCTCATCAACAACAGCATGATCATCAGCCTCCTCGGCAGTATCGTCATCATCACAGCTGTTGGAACCGCACTCCCTGGAAGCTCGGCAGGCAGCTGCCGCCTCCCCTGCGGCCCTGTCCGCCGCTCCGCCGGCACGCCACTGCAACTGCGGCGCGCCATTGGGATTCTCACCTGCCGATGGGCCAGCGTGGGGTTTCACCTTGCTCACAATGATCTGTCGATCCCCCACTGCTTTCCAAAACTGCTTCCACGCACAGCGACTGGTCCCTGGCCTAAACCTTGGGCCCTTGAAGAAAGTCTTGACCACGACAACAGCCGTGATGGGCCCCTCAGTTCTGAACAGGGCCTCCGTCGCCCCTTGGTTTTCTGCTAAAGGCACTGACTGCATAAAGCCTGGGAGGGGGCCGTGCCCCCATGCAACTAGCCTGTCTCCAGGCGCGACTGCGAAGACCCAGGCGCAACGTCGCAAGCGGGGCTGAGCCGAATACTTCCCCCCCAATCCGTCCGACCCAGCCACGTCCCCCTCCTCCGGACGGACCGTTCCGTCCGCAAGCGAAGCTGAATACACAGGCCTGACGTCTACTATCGTGTCCACATGCTGCGAAAAACCAAGGTGTAGATCGGAGCGTCCTCCACGCCCTCACGCGACTGCTCGACGAGATCTTGCTGGGTTCCTGGAACTTCTGAGTTCATGGGGCACTCCCAAAACTGGTGAAACTGAGTCTCCCCATGGGGCTCCACAGCGGGGGCGCGCAGGGGACTTGCTAGGAAGGCCAGCGGGCCCAGGGATCCCTGGGCCTGGTCCTCGCAGAGGTGACATTGATTCATCCACCTGAACGGCGAGGGACACCATCTCGTCGAAGTCCCCAGGGGAGGGGGGCAGGGTCACCAGCAGCAGTAGCAGCATCAGGCTCAGAAGCCGAGGCCTCCAAGTTGGCAGCTCTTCCGATGACCTCGCCAGCCTCATGGAGGAGCGGGGCCACTTTCTGGGATGCCTGAGCCCCCTGGGCTCCAAGCGCGCCACCCCCCGCCCCCTCTGCCCCGAACCTTCTACTGTTTGGCAACAGGGATCCCTTGGAAACCATGGCGAGGACAGCGACCTTGTCATAAACGTATTTGGCCCTCAAGCGAGCGATGTGGCGAAGACCGACTGTGAAATCAACGCCTAGCTCCGCTTATTTGCCGCGGTAGTGCTGAGACGCTTGCGGCCACGGCTTACTCGCCATGGAGCAAGTCAAGGACAGATCTAGCAGTTGATCAATATCACCCGTGAGCAAATAATATTCAGCGCCATCCGCCGCGGCGCCCGCGTTGAACGCGCAGTTTTTGCGGCGCCGACCGTGTGGGCAGGGTGTCCCGCTGCAGGGGTCGTTCGGCCGTCCGCGCCAGGGCGCCCAACGCCGCAAAAGAAAATGCGCTGGCACACAAACTCTACCATTTTTTCGTCACCCCTGAGCCGCCCCGAAGGCACTTTCAGAGTCCCTGCGGCGCGCCCCCCATGGACCCCCTGACTCTGCCCCATGTGGGTTTGGCGCAGCCAAGTTCTCGCCAAAATTTGCCCCATGCAAGGCCCAAAGACGCGCGACAGTCCCCCACCACAGCCGGCAGCGTGTCGACCCAGGTTGAAAAAATCTGGCGCCAGCCACCAGAAACCAGCGGGCCCTGTTTCTCACTGAGCGCAAGACGGATGGCGACCGCTGCAAGCCCCCTTCCTTGCGCAGCCCCATGAGCTCGGCGACCTGGGCTCGGGGCTTCTGGAGGGTGCTGGGTGCCAGTCACATGCCCTCGAAACTCCAGGCGACTTGGGAAGGGAACACTGCTTTGCCTGGTCTGGCCAACTGGGGGCTGGATTTAGCAACTCGAGTTTCCATGGCTCCCCTCCCACGCGCGGCGTGCGGCCTCTTCTGGAACGTCCCGGCCGACGGGTAGCTCGACGAACCGTCCATCCCCCAAATCCTTGGCACGCTGCGACGTTTGGAGCTCGGCTCCCCTGGCGGCCAGACGCGTCGAAGCAGCCTCGCCGATGTCTGGCGGGCTCGAACAAAACGCATCTTTGTTAAAAAACACCAGCCCGCTGTCCGTACACTTTGTGGCTAGATCCTACGCCACCTCTATCGAACTTCCCTGCACTGTCCTGCTGTGACCAGCCATGCATTGGGACATGTCGCACACCCAGATTTCGAACTGCAACGGCCTACACCTCTCATGCATGAAGTGAAGGATCTCCCACAGGGAAACTCTCGCTATGTCTACAGACTGGTTGCAGCCAGCCAGCAGGCCATTCGACGGTACGATGGGTTCACTCAGGCCGCCTTCGGCCCGCAGCCCCCGTGGGCTGAAGTGGATTTGCACGGCCTGGAACAGCGGTCCCATGGGATACTTAGCGATTCTGGCCAACCTGAAAATCCCTCCGAATTGGAGATGGTCGTAAAACTTCTCAAGGTCCCAAAGGAATTTGAGCCACGAGAACCCCTGGCTTGCTACCTCGAGACGCGGCCTGCGCAAAAGAGCCGCTCGCAGCGGCGAACGTCCTTTCACCGCCGGATCCCGAAATCCACCCCCCTCCTCCGCCCGCTTAGCGACTTCCCCCCTCCTCATCACAGGCCACGTTCGGTTCAAGGCCTGTGTGAGCATGATTGGGCGACCCGCTTGGGTCAACTTGTAGTTGAGCTGCGCAACATGATCGTCTACCAATTTGGACCACTCGAGGGTGGCCTCATCCTGCTGAAAGACCTGGGGGAGCTGATCTGGGCCTTCGTCCGGCAAGTGGGTCCAGCATCTCGGACTCTTGCAGTCTAGCCCCGTGCCGAAAACGTTCACGATACCTCTGATCGCCCTATCGAGCTTCTCTCTCGTTAGGGTTAAAGGAAAGAGACCTATGCACATACACCGATTCTGGCCAGGCCCATCCTGAGCCCAGGATCGGTGCATACGCCCTCTTACCTTGGCCAGGAAGGTATATGCACCGATCCTGGGTCAAGGAAGGACCTTGTCAGGATCGGTGCATGTGCATAGCTCTCTTCGCCCGAAGGGTAGCCCTGCCCTTGTACACCGTGGTCTTTCCCTCCTTGCACCGTGCCTCCCGTGCGGTCCGTCTCGCCAAGCCCTCCGCGCCTGACGTCCAAGCCAGCGGCCTGCCCGTGGGCCGGCCTCTGCTGGTCTGGCCCTTGGAGTGCTCGCAGGTCGTGTCTCTCTGGCCTTCCTCCTCCTTCTCCTCCTCCTCCTCCTCCTCCTCAGCAGCAGCATCATCAGCCCCCTTTCTCCTTCCTCTACCTCTCCTCCTCCTCCTTCTCCTCCTCCTCCTCATCCTATCGCCCTTGACAAAGTATTCCCATCAGGGCTTCCGCAACGGCTGGGGGAAGACAAAGTTTCATAGCTTGGCCTAGCTTCAGCGACAAGTTTATCCACATCGGCATTTCCGGAATCCAGGGGGCGGCGCTGATTCGACGTGGGCGCCTTCGATATAGCAAGCACCGCCTGCGCACCGTTCGAACCGACAATAGCACGTGTGAAGAGCAGGCACTGTGCACCCGACCTGTCGAGAGGGAAGGGGGGGAAGAGAGGCGGAGGAAGGAGTGAGGAGGCACGAGGGGGAAGGAGGGAGAGAGAGAGAGAGAGAGAGAAAAAAAAAAAAAAGAGAGAGAGAGAGAGAGAGGGGAAGGGCAGAGGGAGGAGGGAGGAGGGAGGAAGGCGGGAAGGAGGTGGGGGGAGGAGTCACGAGTGGGCTCCGTCCCTGCCGAACCGCGGCGCGGCGCCGACACCTGGCCGCCTGGCCTTGCAACGGCCGCTGCGCGGGCGGGCTGCTCTCGGGAGCAGTCGGGGCCCGAGCGCGGGCGAAAAGCGAGGAGGGAAAGGGAAGCGGGAGTAGGAAGCGGGGGGGGGAGAGGAGAGAAAGGGAGGGTGAAGAGGAAGAGGTGGGGGGGGAGAATGGGGCAGGGGAGGGGAGGGGAGAGGGAGAAAGGAGGAGGAGGGAGGAGGAGGGAGGAAGGACGTCCGGAGGAGGAGGTACAAAAAGAGGCATGCCGGTCGGCTGGACTCGACATTGCAGCAGTCTGCGCGCCGTCATTGGGCTCCCACCCCGAGAGCTGATGAACAAGTGGCTCCCGAGCGAAGTGAACCTCACCCTCCCCCTCAGAAATCGTGTGGGGTAGGGGTAGGGTTCGCGTGTGGCCCCCTAAGAGGGAAGAAAGCAAGGCGCGAACAGCAAGGAGGAACCACGCAGCACTGCAAGGCGCGGAAACAGTGTGATGGCTTCAAAGGCGGGTGTCAGCAGGCCGAGAGGATCCCATCAACGACTTAACAACCCGCCAAGACCAGGACCAGACATTGAGAAGGAGCGCTCGCACACATGAGTGGCAAGACAACTCCACACAAATATATCCAAGATCACAAACAGCACGGTAAGGTCGTTGGGATAAGGAATCCAGGGTCTGGAAGGCAGTGAAACTCCGATCGTGGATAGGCCATGGATACCACCGCGGCCCTCATCAGATAAGGAAGCATCCAGGGTGTGAAGCCTCCTGGGTACATTCCGCAACGAACGCCCATACCGTGCTGCAAATTGCGGGCACCCCCTGGGCACGCGACATCAGGCTCACTGGTTCAACGAGGCCGCCGCGCGCGAATGGGCCAAAACAGCTAACACCGCCATCAGGTAACGTACGCCAGGCTGTAAGGCATCCCGTGCACAGCAAGCGCTCCAGGCCGGAAGAGCTGCCAAACTTTTTTCGGTCGCGTCCACCAGCGAGGGCGCTGGCGGAGTCAGGAGCGCCACGGGTCACGAAAGCGGCCTCCTTAGCAACTGAACGCGCCGCAAGCGGGCCGGCCCACTCACCCAGCAGCGGCTGACTGCGCGGGGGGAACGGCGAGCTGAGGGAGGAGCTGCCCAACACGCTGCGACGCGCCAGCGCCCATCCAGCAGCGCGCGACGTGCAGGCATCGCCCGGTGAAGTCCTGCGGCTGCCCGGCGAGGCGAGGCCCAGCCTCGCCTGCCATAAGGGGCGCCCGGTGCCACGGGTGGCTCGCGCCCGCTGCGGAGGTCCTCGCCCGTGGAGGCGGCGGCAGCCTCGCCGGGGCAGTGCCGGGCAGCTCGCGCCGGGGGCGCCTGCTGCTGGAGCCCCGCTGCAGGGCGCCAGGCGCGTCCCACATGGGAGAAGGCCTGGACCGCCCAGAGAGATCCAACGCACTGAAACGATCCAGACGCAGGCTTCTCACCTCTTCTTCCGGCCTCGGGGGGCCCTCGCCGGGCCCCGGGACCGTCACACAAGAGGACTCTCGGGCCGGGCGAAAGGGGGGGATAGCCTAGGGGGCGTTTGAGAATCAGCTCACGCAGCTGATTTTCCCGGCGCCTCCCGGCGCCGGAGGCGGCTATGTATCGAGGAATGGGCCCCTCGGCGAGGCCGAAACCAGCTGCATGCAGCCAATTTCGTACCCCCCCCTTTCCCAAACCCCCCCTTCCGCCCGTCCCGAGACTCGGGAGGAAGCACCGGTCCTGAGGGGCATGGGTCGGGACTTCCCGGGGCGCCGCATCGGAAAACATCACGCCCTCGGATCTCTGGGCAGCACTGGGGCGCGCGGTTGTGGGGCCGCCGGGTGTGCTGGCGGTGGCCGCCCGGCGCGGGCTGCAGCAGCTGGGCGACGCAGCGGCGGCACGACGGCGAGCCGCCCCTGCAGCCCAGAGCCGGCTGGCACGCCGACGGTGCGCTCTCTCCCTGTGGACCTCGATCCCGGCGGGTTGTGCTTGGCGGCGCGCACAAGGGGGTGGAGGGAGGGGGCAGGGCTTCTGAGAAGGAGGCTGCTTCTGAGAAGGCGCCGGCCTTACATCTACAGAGAAGGCCCGCGGCTTCTAAGAAGCAGGGGTGCTTCTAAGAAGCCCTCCCCCCTCCCCCCACCCCCCTCTGCGCGTGGCTGATGTGCAGGAGTCGGCGGGGGCGGCGGGGGGCCGAGAGGGAGGGGCACATCCAGCGGCACGCCTGCAGCGGCGAGCTCCTCGAAGGAGCGTTGCTCCGTGGAGGCGAAGGAGATCCTGAGAGTTGGCTCCAGCCGCCTCCTCGGACAAGGAAAAGGCTGGCTGAGCACAAAGAACTCAAATGCTGGGTTTTTCTGGATCGCACCGACACCAGCGAGCTCTGGCATCGGTTTCGACAAAAACGGCACGCACGCCGACATCGTCGGCGCCGTACAGGTTCCAAGTAGAACAGGCTGTCATGAGGCAGGTCGACGGACGGAGGAGGAGAGGACAGAGGAGGCAGGAGAGACGGAGGGTGGGGGCAGGAGGGAAGCAGGTGGAGGAAAGCAGGACTTGAAGAAAGAGTCACGAGGCGGGGAAGAAGACGAAGGGGGAACGGGCACGGGGTGAAAAAGGCGGGCGGGCCGTGCGGCCTGCGAATGGAAAACCTGCCGGGCGAAAACTCGGGCAAAGGCCCCCCCCCCAGCTCCCTGCCTCAGCGGAACATTGCGAACAGGCCGTCCAGCGGGCTGGTGCTGGGAGGCTTTACCTGGGGCGCCCGAGCACAGGGGCTGGGAAGCGCCGCAGCGCTTCACTGCAAGGAGGGGTCTGGGAGAGAGAGGGGGCGGGGGCAGAGCGCGGAGGGGCAGGCTGGGCGCGTGCGCGCCAGGTCTGACATCCTGCCCACACCCCACACACCCACTGCCAAGACTTTTCCTCTCTATCCGCCGACGGGTGTCCAAGCGGACCTGGATCCCCAGAATGACCCCCTCGTGCGGTAAGCAGTCATGGCGGGAAGCTGCGAAAATTGGACGAGGAAAATGAGGAGGCGGAGGAGGAGAAGGAGGAGAAGGCGGATGGGCAGGAGAACGAGCAGGAAGAACAGGAGGATGAGGACGAAGGACGGGGAGCAGCGGCAGCAGAAGCAGGGGCGGGAAGAACAGAAGGAGCAGGGGAAGGCGGGGAGTGCAAAGAAGGGAGCGGCGACGACGAGGAAAGAAAATCGGATGCAGCGGTGTCGCCAGGCGCTGTGGCGAGAGCGCTGGTCTGAACGATGGGAGCAAAGCGCATATCCGAACATGAGGCCAACGCTGCAGCGGGGACACCATATTGGCACATTGAATAGTATGCAGATG
>CAUYUJ010001487.1:62500-70000 GCA_963575745.1 Prorocentrum cordatum | reverse complement strand
CGATCTGTGAAACTGTCGCCACTTTCGAGGCCTGCTGGGGGGCCCAGCACAGTGGGTACACACGGCGGATTGAAATTGCACCTCGCCATCCCTGGGGGGCTGCGATCTGTGAAACTGTCGCCACTTTCGAGGCCTGCTGGGGGGCCCAGCACAGTGGGTACACACGGCGGATTGAAATTGCACCTCGCCATCCCTGGGGGGCTGCGATCTGTGAAACTGTCGCCACTTTCGAGGCCTGCTGGGGGGCCCAGCACAGTGGGTACACACGGCGGATTGAAATTGACCTCGCCATCCCTGGGGGGCTGCGATCTGTGAAACTGTCGCCACTTTCGAGGCCTGCTGGGGGGCCCAGCACAGTGGGTACACACGGCGGATTGAAACACCTCGCCATCCCTGGGGGGCTGCGATCTGTGAAACTGTCGCCACTTTCGAGGCCTGCTGGGGGGCCCAGCACAGTGGGTACACACGGCGGATTGAAATTGGACCTCGCCATCCCTGGGGGGCTGCGATCTGTGAAACTGTCGCCACTTTCGAGGCCTGCTGGGGGGCCCAGCACAGTGGGTACACACGGCAGACTCAAATGGGACCTCGCCATCCCTGGGGGGCTGCGATCTGTGAAACTGTCGCCACTTTCGAGGCCTGCTGGGGGGCCCAGCACAGTGGGTACCCACGGCGGACTCAAATTAGACCTCGCCATCCCTGGGGGGCTGCGATCTGTGAAACTGTCGCCACTTTCGAGGCCTGCTGGGGGCCCAAACCACGGCGGATCCGACCTCGCCACTGGGGGGCTGCGATCTGTGAAACTGTCGCCACTTTCGAGGGCTGGGGGGCCCAGCACAGTGGGTACCCACGGCGGACTCAAATGGGACCTCGCCATCCCTGGGGGGCTGCGATCTGTGAAACTGTCGCCACTTTCGCGGCCTGCTGGGGGGCCCAGCACAGTGGGTACCCACGGCGGACTCAAATGTGACCTCGCCATCCCTGGGGGGCTGCGATCTGTGAAACCGTCGCCACTTTCGAACCCTGCTGGGAGCACAGTGGGTACCCACGGCGGACTCAAATGGGTCCTCGCCATCCCTGGGGGGCTGCGACCCGTGAAACTGTCGCCACTTTCGAGGCCTGCTGGGGGGCCCAGCACAGCGGGCACCCACGGCGGACTCAAATGGGACCTCGCCATCCCTGGGGGGCTGCGATCTGAGAAACTGTCGCCACTTTCGAGGCCTGCTGGGGGGGGGCCAACACAGTGGGTACCCACCGCAGATTCAAATTAGACCTCGCCATCCCTGGGGGGCTGACATGTGTGAAACTGTCGCCACTTTCGAGGCCTGCTTGCGGGGCCCAACACAGTGGGTACCCACCGCAGATTTTAATTAGACCTCGCCGTCCCTGGGGGGGCTGCGATCTGAGAAACTGTCGCCACTTTCGACGCCTGCTGGGGAGCCCAGCACAGTGGGTACACACGGCGGACTCAAATGAGACCTCGCCATCCCTGGGGGGCTGCGATCTGTGAAACTGTCGCCACTTTCGAAGCCTGCTGGGAGGCCCAGCACAGTGGGTACCCACGGCGGACTGAAATCGAACCTCGCCACCCCTGGGGGGGGCTGCGATCTGTGAAACTGTCGCCACTTTCGCGGCCTGCTGGGAGGCCCAGCACAGTGGGTACCCACCGCAGATTCAAATTAGACCTCGCCATCCCTGGGGGGGGGCTGCGATCTGTGAAAATGTCGTCACTTTCGAGGCCTGCCGAGGGGCCCAGCACAGTGGGTACCCACCGCAAATTGAAATTATACCTCGCCATCCCTGGGGGGCTGCGATATGTGAAACTGTCGCCACTTTCGAGGGCTGCTGAGGGGCCCAGCACAGTGGGTACCCACTCCAAATTCAAACTAAACCTCGCCATCCCTGGGGGCTGCGATCTGTGAAACTGTCGCCGCTTTCGGGGCCTGCTGGGGGGCCCAGCACAATGGGTACCCACCGCAGATTCAAATTAGACCTCGCCATCCCTGGGGGGCTGCGATCTGTGAAACTGTCGCCACTTTCGAGGCCTACCGAGGGGCCCAGCACAGTGGGTACCCATCGCAGATTCAAATTAAACCTCGCCGTCCCTGGGGGGCTGCGATCTGTGAAACTGTCGCCACTTTCGAGGCCTGCTTGCGGGGCCCAGCACAGTGGGTACCCATCGCAGATTCAAACTAGACCTCGCCATCCCTGGGGGGCTGCGATCTGTTAAACTGTCGCCACTTTCGAGGCCTGCTGGGGGGCCCAGCACAGTGGGTACCCACCGCAGATTGAAACTAGACCTCGCCATCCCTGGGGGGCTGCGATTTGTGAAACTGTCGCCACTTTCGAGGCCTGCTTGCGGAGCCCAGCACAGTGGGTACCCACACGCAGATTCAAATTAGACCTCGCCATCCCTGGGGAGCTGCGATCTGTGAAGCTGTCGCCACTTTCGAGGCCTGCTGGGGGGCCCAGCACAGTGACGCAACACGCAGGTTCAAATTTGACCTCGCCACCCCTGGGGGGCTGCGATGTGTGAAACTGTCGCCACTTTCGAGGCCTGCTTGCGGGGCCCAGCACAGTGACGCCTCCCAAGTAGCTTACACATCAAGTTGATTGTCCATACAAGTTTCGGCCAACTCCTCGTTTCCATTGATACAAATGGGTTGGGTACGTCACAGGGTAATACATTTTTTGCTGTCCGACGCTCCGAAATGGCCTAAGAGGCTCCCAAGATCGCCCCAAGAGGGTCCAAGAGGACCCCAAGACAGCCCCAAGACGGCCCAAGATGGCCCCAAGACAGCCCAAGAGGCGACCAAGACGGCCCAAGAGAGCCCCAAAACGGCCCCAAGAGGGGCCCACATAGGTGACCAGGAACCGAAAAGTCCAGCCTTCAGTCCCAAGAGGCTCCCAGCAGGCCCCAAGAGGCCCCCAAGAAGCCCCAAGGGGCACCCAAGAGGCACCCCAAGAAGCCCCAAGAGGCCCCCAAGAGGCCCCAAGAGGCCCCAACACGGACCCCAAGAGGCCTCAAACTGCCTCCCAAAAGGCCCCTGAGAGGCCAACCACGAGAGCCCAACCAACATCCGTGAGGCCTCTGACACGCCACCCACCGCTCCCGAAAAATGGCAACCGCCCAACCGCCCCGCATTGACAACATCACCCCGACAAACGACAGCGGCGAGACAATGTAGGCCGGCGGAATGAGCGAAGCGACGAAAAAAATCAGGAGGGGCGGTGATTCTCCGGCGATAGTAAACACGGGAAAAAATCCCTGGGGTGCGAGCGCTGGTATTGTAGTAGTAGTAGTAGTAGTAGTAGTAGTAGTAGTAGTAGTAGTAGTAGTAGTAGTAGTAGTAGTAGTAGTAGTAGTAGTAGTAGTAGTAGTAGTAGTAGTAGTAGTAGTAGTAGTAGTAGTAGTAGTAGTAGTAGTAGTAGTAGTAGTAGTAGTAGTAGTAGTAGTAGTAGTAGCAGCAGCAGCAGTAGTAGTAGTAGTAGGAGTAGTAGTAGTAGTAGTAATAATAATGGTAGTAATCGTAGTAGTACGAGTACTAGTATTAGTACTAGTAGTAGTACTAGTACTAGTAGTAGTAGTAGTAGCAGTAGTAGTAGTAGTAGTAGTAGTAGTAGTGGTATTTGTGCTTGTAGTTGTAGTAGTAGTAGTAGTAATAATAGTAGTAGTAGTAGTAGTAGTGGTAGTAGTAGTAGTAGGAGTAGTAGTAGTAGTATTAAAGATAGAAGTATCAGTAGTAGTAGTGATAGTAGTAGTACTAGTACTAGTACTAGTAGTTGTAATGGTAGCAAAAGACATAACACTAGGAGTAGTCGCAATAATACTGGTGGTAACCCTGGAAGTTGCAATAGTAGTGATACTAATATCACGACGACTACTATCACGACGACTACTACTACAACGACTACTACTGATATTACGACTACTACGACGACTATTACTACTACTACGACAACTACTATTACTGCTACTAATACTACTACTGCTACTACTACTACTACTACTACTACTACTACTACTACTATGACTACTATGACTACTGCTACTGATACTTCTACTACTACTCCTACTACTACTACTACTACTACTACGACTACTACTACTACTACTACTACGACGACCACTACTACTACTACTACTGCTACTACTACTACTACTGCTACTACTACTACTACGACGACGACTACGACTACTACTACTACTACTACTACTACGACTACTACAACTACTACTACTACTACTACTACTACTACTACTACTACTACTACGACTACTACTACTACTATTACGACTACCACTACCTACGCCTACTACTACTACTACTACTACTACTACTACTACTACTACTACTACTTCTACTACTTTTACTACTACTACTACTACCACTACTACTACCACTACGATTACTACCACTAATACTACGACTACTACCACTACTACTACTACTACTACTACTACTACTACTGCTGCTACTACTACTACTGCTACTACTACTACTACCGCTGCTGCTACTGCTGCTACTACTACTACTACTACTCGTTTAACTACTACGCCCACTACTACTAATAGCCGTAGAAGTGTGATGTAACAGTGCTAAGAATAGTAGTCTGGTGTAGCAGTACCCGTAGTAGTAGTAGTAATAGGCGTTGTCGCCATCGTCCTGGTAGTAGCACTTGTGGTTGCAATAATCGTAGTAGTACGACTGCTACCACGACGGCTACTACGACGACTACTACTACTGCTGTTACTACTACGACTACTACTACTACTACTACAACGAATACTACTTCTACTACTATTACTACGACTAATACTACCACCACCACCACCACCACTACTACTACTACTACTGCTGCTACTACTAGACCTACTACTACTACGACCATTACTACTACTACCACCACTACTACTACTACTACTACTACTACTACTACTACTACTATTACTACTACTACTACTACTAACAAAAACAAAAACAACAACAACAATGCTACGACTACTAATACTACGAGTACTACGACCACTACTACTACTACTACTACTACTACTACTACTACGACGACGACGACGTCTTCTTCTACTACCACGACAGCGACGACGGCTACGACTACGACTACGAATGCTACGACTACTACGACTCCGACTACGCCGACTACTGCGACTACGACTACTACTACTACTACTACTACTACTACTACTACTACTACTACTACTACTACTACTACTACTACTACTACTACTACTACTACTACTACTACTACTACTACTACTACTACTACTACTACTACTACTACTACTACTACTACTACTACTACTACTACTACTACTACTACTACTACTACGACTACTACTACTACTACTACTACTACGACTACGACTACTACTACTACTACTACTACTACTACGTACTACTACTACGACTACTACTACTACTACTACTACTACTACTACTACTACTACTACTACTACTACTACTACTACTACTACTACTACTACTACTACTACTACTACTACTACTACTACTACTACTACTACTACTACTACTACTACTACTACGACTACTACTACTACTACTACTACTACTACTACTACTACTACTACTACTACTACTACTACTACTACTACTACTACTACTACTACTACTACTACTACTACTACTACTACTACTACTACTACTACTACTACTACTACTACTACTACTACTACCACTACTACTACCACTACTACTACCACTACTACTTCTACGACTACTACTACTACTACTATCACTACTATGCCCTCTACTAGTAAGAGTCGTAGTAGTCATATGTAACAGTGCTATGAATAGTAGTCTGGTGTAGCAGAACTCGTAGTAGCAGTAGTAGTGGTATCAGTAGTAGTAGTAGTAGTCGTAGCAGTAGCAGCAGTAGTAATAGTGGCAGTAGTTTGTTAGCAGTAATAATAGGAATACTACTAGTACGGGTAGGAATGGCAATCGTATTCGCAGCAGTATCCGTAGCGGTAGTAGTCGTAGTAGTAGTCGTAGTAGTAGTAGTAATAATAGTAGTAGTGGTAGTGGCAGTGACAGTGGTAAAAATAACAGCAGCCACAGCTTGCAATGTTAATATGTTGTCGTGCTACTAGCAGTCGTAACAGTAGTAGTAATAGTAGTAGTAATATCTTTAGGGGTCCGAGCGGATCCAAATGGCCAGGTGAGGTTTGTCACCGATGTCCGCGGCCCGCCAGGGTGCCCAGATGCCTGATAGCCCTCTAGCCCTATAGCCATATCGCCCTATAGCCCAATAGCCCTCTAGCCCTCTAGCCCTATAGTCTTGTAGCCCTATATCCCCATAGCCCAGTAGCCCTATAGCCCTATAGCACGATAGCCCTATAGTGCTAGCCCTATAGCCCTATAGCCCAATAGCCCAATAGCCCAATAGCGCTATCGCCCAATAGCCCTATAGCCCTATAGCCCAATTGCCCTATAGCCCTATAGCCCTACAGCCCCATGGCGCCATAGCCCTATAGCTAAATAGCCCAGTAGCCTAATAGCCCTATAGCCCTATTGCCCTATAGCCATATAGTCTTACAGCCTTATAGCCAGTAGCCCTATAGCCTTATAGCCCTATGGTCCTACAGCTCTATATATGCCTATAGCTCTATACTCGTATAGCCCCATAGCCCTATATCCCTGTAGCCCTATAGCCCTATGGACCTATACCCCTATAGCCCCATAGCCCTATATGTTCATAGCCCTGTAACCTTCTAGCCTTATAGACCCACAGCCCCAGAGCCCCATAGCCCCATAGCCCTATAGTCCTACAGCACTATAGCCCTATGGCCCTATAGCCCTCTAGCCCTGTAGCCCTATAGACCTATAGCCCGATGGCCCTATAGCCCGATAGTTGCATGGGCCTATAGCCCCACAGCCCCATCGCCCTACAGCCCAATAGCCCCATAGCCATAAAGCTTTTAAAAGACTTTGATTGCTATTTGTTCTCCAGTATCATATGCTGTGGTACTACGGTTAAGTGTAACAAGAACGGCCATGTTAGCATCAGCAGCAGCAACAGCAGCAGCAGCATGAGTACTAGTAGTGACAGTAGTAGTAGTAGTAGGAGGAGGAGGCGGAGGAGGAGGAGGAGAAGTAGTAGTACTAGTAGTTGATGTAGTAGTAGTAGTAGTAGTAGTAGTAGTAGTAGTAGTAGTAGTAGTAGTAGTAGTAGTAGTAGTAGTAGTAGTAGTAGTAGTAGTGGTAGTAGTAGCAGTAGCAGTAGCAGTAGCAGTAGCAGTAGTAGTAGTAGTAGTAGTAGTAGTCGTCGTCGTAGTAGGAGTAGGAGTAGGAGTAGGAGTAGGAGTAAGAGTAGGAGTAGGAGTAGGAGTAGGAGTAGCACCAGCAGCAGCAGTAGTCGCAGTAGCAGTAGTAGCAGTAGTAGTAGTCGTAGTACGAGTAGTTGTTGTTGTCGTGGTAGTCGTACTAAGAGTACTAGTAGTCGCAGCAGTACTTGCTGTTT